>BCHH01000009.1:1312472-1470751 GCA_001599595.1 Beverwykella pulmonaria | reverse complement strand
CAATTACCAATCAATTTCCAATTCAATTCACCCTCCTCTACCCTATCAAGTCAATCAAATCAATCTGCTACGGGCAGCTTCATCAATCAAATCAATTGGATAAGGAATAGTTGATTGAATTGATTGTTGCCAACTCTGCCAATGCCAGTGTTACCGCCGGTGATAAGGACGATCGTTTTCGCCATGTTGGATGGTGGTGAGAGGGTTTGTATGCGCAAGATGTGAGTCAAAAGGTGAAGACACTAGAATTGCTGCGAATTAAATACATTTTACATCGCAAGGTCTCGAAGGTAGAAGCTAGAGCTGCAAGATGTTGGTATGCGGGGCGCCCCGTTATGATTGGATCAGCAGGTGGTAGGTGGCCTAGCTCCAGCTTAAGTCCGATGTGTGCATACACATTCCTCCGGTCCGGAGGTTGGCTGAGGCCGAAGTCGAATTGCACACTTTCTTCTGGAAACAAATGCGGAACTTGTAATACACCGATGGTAGATCACTGATCGTGTCGTTATCGAGTAAATGTTCATTAGACTGTGTCGTAGATCTACATGCAGGAGAAGTGAAGCCTAAATAAGGGAGAGTCCAGGCGGTGTCGAGACAAGCCAGTTTTCCCAGAACCTGAGACCATCGAGACCTTGCTCTCGACAGAGTGAACCACTCTCTTCTGCCATTTCAAGTTCTTCAGTGGCCACTCCAACACTCCACCCGAATCTCTCAGCAGTTTCCTGCGCTGTCACTCCCCGGCCATACATCCTCCAATCCCACGTTGGCTCACTGGCTGGAGCCGAGGTGTGCAATTCGCGCAGCCAGGTTAAAAGACTGGCGATGGTCTTCTCGTCGGTTCGATCGCGGCCCTGCACCACAAGTAGCCCACTCTTGAACTGTCGAAGTCGGACTGGAAGCTTGAGTTTATCCCACATTCTCGCAGCTTTCTCGAAATCTGAAGGACTGACCAATTCCACCCCACCCCTTGCGCGATTGAACATGGCCCAGAGATCGACAAGCGTCATAATGCCTCCCTCGTTCTTTAAAACACCTCTAGTATCGTCGGTGAGCCACTCAGCCAGGTTTCTTGAGAGCTCGGACACATAGAGCGATTCCGAGCCAGATCCTAGCATGTCCTTTGTTGTCACAAGGCCAAGTGCGGAAGCGGACTGGGATGCAAGGGTGCTTGCTTCGGAGCTGCCGTTCGTACCTATGTTGGCTTGCGAGGCGAACTGCTCCGCAAGTGCTATGATCTCTTTGGCAGATGTCATGAGAGCCTCAAGGTCTTCGAACGCGCTTCCTATCATGGCTTCGTTGTTTTTCCTCTGCTCTAGCCCTCGTCGTTCCAGACCAGCTATTCCGACGACTTTGTTGCGGTCCAGATCTCCAGCGTTTTGTTCCGATGTAGTGGAATATGCATCGTCGAAAACGCCCGAGGAAGGTCGCGGTTTCGGAATTGGTGGAGCACTTTGGAGGAGCCATTTCCGCTGTACCAGTGCGTTCTTCAGACGCTCGTAGAATATCTTCTCCCCACCACCACGGAACGACAGCTTGATGCTTTCGATAGTATCAGATTGAAGGAGTGCGCTATTGAGGGACGGCCCTGGCGACTCCGCTCTTCCAATACTCTTCGCCGCTTCTAATCGCCTGTCTGCTGCAGATAGCAGCGAAGCTCCACACATCTCGCAGCTCATCAGGGACGGGTGGTTCTTAAACGTGCATCTCGGACACAAGAACGAGTTTGAGCTCGAGCCAACGCCGCCGCCCACTGTGTTGGTTGTCACTAAAGCCCCATTTATGTCATCCTTGGGCGGAGGTCCAGGAACTTGTCTGTTTGTCATGGCAGAGATCGCAGCCTTCACTACGTGCACCAATGGTGGCTTTATCCCGCATGCAAGACATGGCGCAAGCGGTGTCCGAGCATTCGCCGTGGCGGGGTCGAAGTTCGACGGGACGGGATTCGAGAACGAGCATATCGGGCAGACCCAAGTCGCACTGTGGGAGGCTGTCGGTGCGGGAGAGGGTGCCAGGGAGCGTAGCGGGCTACCTCTCTCGGGCGTTGTCGAGGCCGGACTTTGTGATGTGCCAATCGATGGTGGGGCTCCGCGTGATAACTGCTTCGAGGGCTTGGGGTAGAGGGTTATCTTGGACGAAGATTTGAGGAAACCAGCCTTCACCGTGATCAGCCATCATTCTCCCATAGAATGGTGAGCCAGCATACGTAGAACTCTGGTCGCTCAACGTCCTTTAGATAGATAGCCACGGAGCACTTCCGAGGCTCGTTGTGGTCAACATAGCACATACGGTGAGATGTCAGGTAGGCCTGGCCATTCTGATACTGGGGAATTTTATACTTCCTGCCGGCACGCGGTTAGCAGCACGAGGCAAGCTGCACGAGTGCGAGGCAACACGCACCCCGAGTACAACCCAACGGCGTCTTGAACAAAGAGCAACACCTCGTTAAATTCAAGAGAAGGGCGCAGCGCGGTAGTAAGTTCGAGCTGGTGGAGGAACATTAGCGGAGAGGGAGATGGTTAACGACATGGCGCCTCATTCATTCACTGCTGTCTTGTGCCATGCCCGGACGTCGTCATTTAGGGTGTCCCAACAGGGCTAGCGCCTCGCTTGCAGGCAAGCCTGCGCGTGATTGCCCTCGCCCGGCTTTCTCTCCCTCGCCCACACCGCGACTCTTTGCTCACCAACACCGCCGCCATCAACTCCGCACTCCGCGTGCTGTCTATTTCAAACGCGGCCTCTATCCAAGTAACCTTCTGTCACCACAGCGAATTTGCCGTCTTTGTCTTGCAAGTGCGCCCTTATCATGTCATTCTCCACCACAACGTGGCAACCGCAACATCAGCAGCCGGCCTTCAACCCAGTAATCCACCCCAGAACTACCCTCTTAAGACCCATGCCTGCGCCAGTAGGTGTCCCTACCGTCGCCATGAGTTACGCTCGGCTCACACCTGCCCCTCAGGGCGAGACGACCTTGCCGCCCGCTTCCAAGCCGAAGAAGGTCGAGTGGACGCAGCCAGTCCGCGAGTACGTTGCACGTACCTTCGACCCTGATAATGCCATCGAGGGCATCTCCCAGGCCGAAGTGCAAGCGAAAACGAAAGAGGTCATTCAATATTTTGCAGAGAGGAACATGCAACAGTCGATCGATTGGGCAGATTACCCCCTTCCGCAACAGCTACTGGCAGAAGAACGGAAGAAAGCGAACGCCGCGCTCGGCCATGGCTACGCACATAACCCTCAAGTGAATGCTTCAAATGGAACCACTAACAACCCATCACCTGCACACACTCCCCAATCCAAGAAGCGCAAGTCTCAGGACTTGGACGACCTGGAGCCCCGCCCCACAGAGACATCTACCCCCCCTTGGCGCAAGACTAACCTTGAAGACCGAATCACATATGGCAATGGACACAACGAAAAGCGCCAGAAGAAGAATGCTCTCGCCGGGGACAATTTGAGTAAGTTAGACAAAGCCGACCTCGAGAAGCGGAAGCAACGCTTCCAGCTCGGAAAACCCGGGAACAAGGCAGCAGCCACGGGGAATGACTCCGACTCAGACATGCCTGCCGGACCGGTCATCGGACTCAACGAAAAGCTCGAGAAACCCTACTTCCGCCTGACAGCCCCCCCGAAACCGGAGACCGTGCGCCCGCTGCGTGTATTAGAAAAGACGCTCGGTATGCTGACGAAGAAATGGAGAGAGGAGAACAACTACAACTACATCTGCAACCAGTTCAAATCTCTTCGTCAAGATCTTACCGTCCAACATATCAAAAATTCCTTCACCGTCAAGGTTTACGAGATTCATGCCCGGATAGCATTGGAGAAGGGGGATCTGGGTGAGTATAACCAGTGCCAGACGCAGCTCCGGGCGCTGTACACGCAAAACCTGGGAGGCCATCCCCATGAATTCCTGGCGTATCGCATTCTTTATTTTGTATATACTTGCAACAAGACCGACATGAACGACTTGTTGGCAGAATTAACACCCGCAGATAAAGCCCACGATTGGATCAAACATGCCCTTGACGTTCGCTCCGCATTAGCCCTCGGCAATTATCACAAGTTCTTCAAGTTATATCTCGAAGCCAACGCAAAGACTTACATGGGAGGCTACCTAATGGACATGTTTATCGAGCGCGAGCGCTACAACGCCCTCGCTAACATTTCAAAAGCGTAAGCACACTTCTCCTCTCCATGTGTCAGTCGTTGCTAACACCCTGCAGATACATAGCAGTTACGCTCCGCTTCCTCACAAATGAACTGGCCTTTGAGAATGAGAACGAATGCCGTGAATTCCTCGAATCCAACGGTGCCTCGCACCTCATCGAAGCGAAGGTTGACGCGAAAAGCGGAACGCAACTGCGCGTGAAAGTGAAAGAGGGCGCATCCCTTTTCGAATCGCTCCGATCCACGGCTTTCAATAAAATTGATATCAAAGGCCAGATATAAGCTGACGACGGCTCGACCGATATGGACCTTTGCTCTCTAACCTATCCTTCCCTTCTGGCCATGTTCATATATTTCCCAAAAGTCTTCTTTGCGATACCCTGCGATACATTTCCTACGTCATCAGCATGTTTCGTCCTCCCAGAAGCAATTTCAGTCATATTTCCCGGTATCACTCGCTTCGTTTCAGACGTCAACCACCGGAACGTGGGGCTCCCGCATGGCGCGGAACGTTCTAGTTGGTTGCTCTCAGACGTTAGACGTCTCAAAGTCGCGTACTCGTCGTACCCCACACTCTGGTGGCGCCCAATTCATTTCGTTTAGTACGTCACCTCGGCCATTTGGGCAGGGCCTGGAAGAGATGGCGTTAAAAAAAAGGCATGGTGGACCATCGTCCTGGATCTGCTCCAAGACGGAAAGACATGGATAGGATGACAATTTGGGCGCTTGGACATGATGACTTCCTTGTCTCAACTGTCTGAGCCCCGGTCCAGAATTGTCCGATTGCACACGTGGGATTCCGGCGAGCAGCATTGACATGTCCTTTTCCCATCAAGGCAAGTATCTATCCGTGAGTCACGCTGGCGAGCGCTCGCGATTGCGCATATCGAACAATCACATCAACATCTAGGCCTGGCTACCAGGATTCGGCACGGCGTTAATTCAGTTGGGCGGCAATGCGTTCTTGCGTGTTTATGGCTCACGTGCAGAGTATTCTTTGTGGAGTTTTCGACGCGCTGCATGAAGGCCAATGGAGTTGGCGAGAAGAGCCTTGGGATCGTGATTCGTCCAGTGCTGGGATTGCTAGCTCAGCCTGGACTGTCGCCAACGGCTCCCTTGCCGCTTCTGGAGTTGGAGGCGTGAGTGACGGACGCGATAGTTAATGAAACATTGGTTCACAAATATTTTCAAAATGTTCAGCGCGCGTGCGCGTGACCGTGATGCATTTGCCATTTTCTGTCCCACTGGGCAGCGGAGCGGACTTGCTAGCGGACTTGCGTTGGCTGAGTTGATAGGGCTGTGTGCATGAGTAGCATTTACACGCCGATAGGCGCTGCGTGCAGAACGTGTTCACAGGATGCCGAGAAATGTCGAGCCTGCGATTGGACGAGAGAGCGTAATTCGCGCGACATGGCATGGCATAATAGCAGACTTCGGCGCCTGACAGCGCTGGAGTTCCTGCATCGCCTAGCAGCTAGCTGGGGCAGCGTTGCGTGTGGAGCTGGAGCCCGGGTGTGGACTCTGATCAAAGAAGACCAGTGGCGCAGCGCTGGCGACTCCGAAATAAAGACAAATACGTTGCGCATTTGTATTTCACTACTACTCGCACCTGGACGCCATTACAGCCAGCCTTGTGACAGCATCGCGGCTGAGGTCAATCACTATCCACGTTCACCAGCAGCACGGCCCTCATTTCCAAGGTTCCCGCCCTCGCACCCACCGTGGACCGTGGACTGCAAAGCCAATCTGCCGGAGAGATTTCCATCCTTGTCACCACCTCTCACTCGCCATCACACCAGCACGCTCGTCTGCTGCATCCTAACCTCGTCGTCGCCTTTCACTTCGATACCGCGCAGCTTCCGCACCTCGCCGACACGATGAAGGTTTGTCGCCCGCCTCTCGCTTGGGTGTTCGCGCCGAGTCACGCTGTGTAGTTCCCAACTAACGCCTCCCTCCAGTTCCGCAGGTCTATGAAAGGAGAGAAAGACAGCCGGCCGCATCATATCTCAATACCGCCCAAGGACGCGATAGCCATCGTGCCGCCAAAGAAGGTGAGTCGTTCCTGCCCCCCTGGAAGGCCCACCTACCCCGCCGTGCTGCCTCCAGGCAGCGTGGCGTCGTGGGCTTCTCTCCCACTTAGCTGACTACCTGCTTTTGCTTGCGAATAGGTCATTAAAGCCCTCTACGACTACTCCGCGCCCGACCCCAACCCGCAGTCTGGTTATCTCAGCTTTTCGCAAGGCGACTTCCTCCACGTTGTCGGACGAGAAAACGACTCAGACTGGTACGAGGCGTGCAACCCGCTCCACGGCACGCGCGGGCTCGTCCCAGTCACCTACTTTGAACCCGTTGGTAAGACGGTGCGCGACAGCGGCAGCTCGACAACATCCGCACCGCCAAGTCAACCAGCCACAGCGCCGCACGACTCGGGCTATCAAGAGCGATCCATCACAAGTCCCAGCAACTCCGACGGCACGATGGCGCAGCCGATGCGCATGTCCAAGGCCCTTGCCAAAGGCTCGGGTGCAATGGTCTACGGCATGGTCATGTACGACTTCAAAGCAGAGCGGCCCGACGAGCTCGAGGCCAAAGCGGGGGAGGCCATTATCGTCATCGCACAGTCCAACCCCGAGTGGTTCGTCGCAAAGCCCATCACCCGCCTCGGCGGACCCGGCTTGATCCCCGTATCCTTCATCGAGATAAGAGACATGACCACCGGAATGCCAGTATCCGATGCCCAAGACGCCGTCCAGCGGGCGGGTGTGCCCAAGGTCGAAGAGTGGAAGAAGATGGCAGCTGATTACAAAAACGGAAGCATCCCATTGGGCAAACTGGAAACCAATTCGCAACAGACGCTCCAACAGGGTATGGAGAGAATGAGCTTAGGCGGGAAGAGTCAGGCAGGTGGCAGCACGAATGGTGGACTCGCTCAAGGCAATGGGGTGAGTTTTGCCTAATCAGACATTTTCCGAAAACATGCTAACCAGGGTTCGTTTGCAGGCTCCTGCGCATGCGCGAAACAACTCACAGTACCAGAATCCAGGCCAGTTTAGTGCATCGGATTCTAACCTTCTTGCACCCGTTAAGGCTTGCGTTCCTCGATACTGCTTCGCAGATGACATCTTCTGGTTCATCATTGAATGCCAAATGGAAGATGGCCGACACTGGGAACTGCAGCGCCTGTATCAAGACTTTTACGATTTACAGATCCAGCTGATTGCGACTTATCCCGTCGAGGCCGGCACCAGCGGATCGAGCGAGCGAACATTGCCCTTCATGCCAGGCCCAGTCACTTACGTCACGGACAACATCTCTAACGGACGCCGCGCCAATCTAGATGACTATATCAAAAATTTGCTTAAGCTCGGATCACACATTACGAACGGACCGCTTGTGAAGAGCTTCTTCGCCCCGAGACAGGGAGACTACGAGATAGATCCCGACGTGGTGGCAGCCGAAGAGTACCGCTTGTCCCAAACGTCAGGACAGTCATCCGACCCATCACAAGGAGCCTCGAGACAGTCCTCGGCCGATCAGCTCCAGGCCACAACCCCACAGACTCCTTACTCAACAGGAGGGAACTTCCCGAACCACCAGCGTGTTCAGTCAGTCACGAGCCAGTCGTACGGAGGGCTTAATGCTCCACCATCAATGCAGCACCAGAACTCTGGCGTGTCTACCTCTTCGATGGGGGCCACAAATACTGGAACGAATTCCGCGCTAAAGATTAAAGTATGGTTCGAAGAAGACAACTGCGTGGTTATCCGCATGCCAATAAGCTTGAAATTTGTCGACCTCTACAACAAATTAAAGGAGCGTAGAGCATTAGAAAAGCCAGAGGAGAGCAAAGATGAAGACCTGGCTGTTGAATATCGAGACGAGATCGAAGGACAGTTTTATCCCATCGAGAACGACGAAGATCTGGCAATTGCAGTGGAGAGAAATCCGAAATTGACTCTGTCGGTTACTACAGCAAGATGAACACGCGTTGCATGAAATTTTTTTTCTTTCAGCCCTCTCGTTCTTTAACGGTAATGGATGGAGATGGGTTTGGGATGAATTTGATGAATGATGAAGGATGGTAGTATCTTGGGCATTCACTTCTGAACCATCCCTTTCTCTTCTCCTGGTCGAGAATTATTTCTCGGCATTCTTTACGTCTTTCAACTTTTTCACGGCGTTGATCTGAAAACGTGGCGGAATTGGTGGAGGGGCGTTTGCTGCTTGTTCTTCGGGTGCATCATGGTGTATGGAATTCCCTTTATTCCCCTGGGTCTGTGTTTTTAGGGATTTTTTTTAATCGGCTTTGGTTGTGTGGTGATGGCGGTGGCGGTGGCGGTGGCGGTGGTGGTGGTGGTGGTGGAGGGAGGGGGAAGTGAGAAGGTGGAATACATGAATGGGTAGGCGGGTGGATGGCGATGAATGGGGGATGTGTGGGTGATGACATTAGGCTGGATGTTAGTCATGTAATCCAAGGATGGCGAGGGTTGATGAATGGCTTGATGAAAGGACTGGTTATGTGAGATCACGGAATGGACAAGTGGTACCATTTACACTGCTGATCTTCTTTTGTGATTAACTTCTTCCCCGGACGTGATAGTGTGAATTCTACCAGTTCTCGATATCCACCTATATTGCTTTGGAACTAATAAGAATCCAACTACTGTGTATTTACGCACACTCGACAGCTCGTTGTCGTGAGAAACTGCTTGCTATGGTAAGTGGAGGCGAACATAGGGTACATCCTAGTTTTCATTCACACTTCCCTCTCGTCCCCGCTTTTGCGCTAAGTTGTTTTTTTCTACCCCTGTTCACACATGTTTCCTGTTGGCTTGCATTACGTACTGAGGTAATTAGTGCTTGATTGGTAATTACTGTGGCGTAGCACTCAGCCACGTCCTGTTTTCCTGGCCACGCTTTGCATTGGAACTACCGTGGCCCATGGCCAACTAGCCGACTATCCCCCTCTACAGTTTTCAGCGTTCGTTCCTCTGCCTTGAGCGCTCTCTGCTGACTGCCAGCGTTATTATTCACTACATAATCAACATAAATTTCTGAAAATTCCAAAGTATCACCACGACAAGATGGCCGAGCGGTTAAGGCGTATGACTCAAGCGAAAGCTTGCTGTACATCACACAGCGTAACTCATTCATATGGGGAAACCTTCGTGGGTTCGAATCCCACTCTTGTCACTATCCACGGTTTTTTTGGGGGGTTTGTGAGGTCTTGCGGTAGATTGGACGATGGATGGAAGTGTGGGGGAAGTGGCTGTTGGGTGGGCGGAAGAGTCTTTTTGCTTGCGTGTGGAACAACATAAACATATCACACTAAGATTTTACATTTTACTACTAGGAACAGTTCTGCCAGGGCCCCTAAATGTGTGTCTTCAAAAATAAGTGTGGACATGTAAATAGTTAGTGCTTGGACCCTCGCATAGAATCGGTGCTCTTTCCTCCGACAACCGCTCTTTAAGCCGAGCTCACAAATAATTTTGTCTCACCTCACCACTACTTCCTCCACATAACACCACCGCCTACCCGCAGGTGCCCGCCGGTTGCCCAGGCTCACGCAATCTCTTCATTTAACGCCTCTCGTGAGAGCATATACATGCAGCGCAGGAAGCGTGAGTTCATCAACCATCGGAGGAAGCTGCAATGGGGGAAGAAAGAGGCGGAGGGCACAAACAGCAAAGCCAAGTGAAGCAGACGGAGATCAGGAGTGCTGCTGGGCCGGCGAGCTTGGCCGCACTGCCTTTGCCCACACCAAATATATCTGCGCTCCCGAAGCCCGTCATGGCGACCACCGACTTGGAGATGAAGAGCTGGAACACGTCGAAGCTCGGCCTGCGAATCGGCGCTGACGCGCTTGCTGCTAGCGCCGCTGGCGTCCTCGTCGCGCCCATTATCACGATGATCGATAAGGGGATCATTGAGAACGCGAGCGGGAGAAACACGCTGGGTGAGAGCTTGAAGATGAGTCTGAATGAGTTGATATTGAGGCCGCATCGGTTTTTGGGGAGCAAGCCGTTTGCACTAATCTACGTTCGTTCCCTCACTCCTCCCTTCCTCTCTACCTCCTTCTAATATATATGCTAGATGTTGTATTTCGGTACCTACTTCACCGCAAACTCAATCGACACCGCGTCCTCGACCATGTCCTGCGAGCCCATCACCTCGACCACAGCCGGAACATCGAAGTTCGTCGCAACCTCGACGTCGAACCTTGCGCTGTGCCTATATAAAGATAACCGCTTCACGCAGCTCTTCGGCTCTACAGGTCCCTCCCGGCCCGTCCCCCTCCCCACATTCGCCCTCTTTACCGTAAGAGACTGCCTCACCATCTTCGCCTCCTTCAACCTCCCACCGCTCCTCGCACCCTCCCTCGAGAAACAGATGGGGGCGGAAATGAAGAAATACGTCGGGGCAGCGAGTGTAGCGCAATTTGTAACGCCGGCCGCGGTGCAGATCGTGAGCACGCCGCTGCATTTGCTGGGATTGGATATGTATAATCGCGAGGGGGTCAGGTGGCAGGAACGCGCGAGTAGGGTCGCGAGGGATTGGGCGAAGAGTGCATTTGCCAGGATGGGGAGGATTATCCCTGCGTTTGGGGTCGGGGGGGTGGTTAATACCAAGGTTAGGAAGGAGTTGATGGGGAGGTTGGAGTAGTAATCTGGAGCTGATTAAAATCTGATGATGGGGCAGCGGAGATGGAAAAGTTTTGAAGGTTGTTATGTTTTCACGGCTGCTGCATGCATTTACGATTCTGAACACACTTCTAGCCTTGCGATCAAGTACATGTCTTGCATTTTAGCGTTGGCGGCATACTTTTAAGTGCGCGCTCAGCATGTCCTCTGTGTCTCCTTAGCGCACTACCATCACCGCGCTTTGGTTTTAGGTCCACTTCCGTAGTCCCATCTCCACTTTCACTACATTCTTTGCTCCTCAGCCCTTTCTGCGCTTTACTTAACATTCCAGTCTGTTGTCACTCATTTGTTCCTAGAGGACGGGCTCGTTTTTCGTAAGTTGTCACTTTAACTACGGTGCACGCTGTCTCTTAGGTGTTTGCCCCCTTCAAGCAGCTTAGCATGAAACCAACTGCTTACTCTGTCTTCCCCGGTTTTCTCTAGGACAATGCGGAAGCTAGCTATATAATACCGCCCTCTCCTCTCCTCTCCTCTCCTTCTTCGCTTCTTCTCTACATACAAAAGCACAGTGCCTCTCTGAAATTTTAAACCCCGCTATTCATGTTTGCAGTGAAATTGAGATTGGAGTGTTGGTGAGTAGTGGACTGTTTGACAATAAAAGACACGGGCGGGCGGATAAAGTGGGTTCGACACTTCTCTGCATTTGATTCCCGCTACGTGAATTCCTATAACATGTGCCTGGGTTGTTGGATTGTGCCCCTACGACGCAAAGCCCGAACAAAATCAATGCATGTGTGGCTGTCTTCTTCCTGGCTATGAGCAGCTCCTAAACATCACCATGTTCCGCGCTGTTGGTATCTTACACACTTATTCACCACATTCTGCCTGGCATACTGTACACGAATTGTTTCTGAGCCTCTCCTCTACTTCATTCCTACTTCTGTCCATAAAGATCTACTTGATATGCATATCTATTGATTGCTGGTCGTATTTACAAACATAGTTCAGCATTGTGATGGATACTATGTCGGAGCATGGACTGTCTTTTTCTTTCCGTCTGTGAGTCCATCGTGGACATTGACATGTTCCTCGCTGTCAACTTATTTTCTTTCCAAAGACGCAGACATTGGCTAAATGGCGCTGTTCTGCGGCATAGGGTAGTTAGAACACTCCAAAACGCCAAGGCATTTACTGTCAGAACATAAACCGTCCCCTTCTTCCTATCTCTAAAGGCTAGCAGTATTTGCTAACGCTCTTTGATTTTGAGACTACCCGTTGCCTAAGAGTATATCCAAATAAGATACAAAAGGTTATATGTAGTGACTATTAATTCTACTTCCATCTGGTACGTCCTGGCCCCATCAAAAAGATTCTTGTAAAACTCATGCCTCCAGATCGCCCCACCACTCAAATTTACCCCCCAAATTAAGACCAAACAGCGCCTCTTATATGAGCTGTCTTCTTTATCCTTGTTTCTAGTGCTTGTCGATTGACCCTATGTTATGTGTTGTTCGGATCTAGAGAGTCTTGGATAAAAATTATATGGGTATATGCCCGATTTCTGGAAGTTCTTTTTTTCTATCTGTTCCTCTTCTCTATGTTTCCTAAAAATGAGACCAAATCCGGGTATGCCTCTGGAATGACGGATTAGATCAAAACTGACCCTCTTTCTCAACACTAAAACTCGAACTTCTGCAACGTTATGAGACGTCTCCTTCTATTTTCTTAAAACTAACGGATGAACCGGCGATGCTTCAGACTGCTGTGAGCTTTTCCATACTTGGTGATATCAAAACATTCCTCCTACAACAGTATGGGCCTCCTTCACGTGCTCTCTCTTGAAGTAATTGCTGATCTCCGACATGGTGCTGGGTTTTGTGCGGAGCTCGAATTATTTTAGAAACGAGTGGATAGTCATCCCATGTGGTGGCTCCGTCATCCAACTTCAATTGACAGGAAGCCGGGTGAAACACCCTGGAGCTTTAACTTGATTGGAAAATTCTTTGAGAGTAATAAGAACTATCCATATCGGTACATATATTGCCTTTTCTATGTTACAAATGTGCCTCCCGGAATTTACATGTGTCTCTGAACCTTAGAGTGGCCTCTGAAATCACTAAAGTTTGGTTCGAGATGTGTGATGAAGCGTCTCTTCCTTGTCTGACTCCGAAAGCACTGAAGGAGTCGATTTAAGATTCTGGGTCTGATCTTATCATCCAGGCAACGGTACAAATGGGTTTGCATCAGGTCTTGTGATTCCGTTCCTACTACACTGACTCTAAATACTAAGGCAAGAAATTCGATGTCCCCGGCGTCTGGATTTCATCGACAGAATACTTACCCAGCTACGACAACTCCGACGATAACAAATTATGGAGTTCTTGTGTATTCCCTTCCACAACATTCCACAGCCAAGTCTCACAGCTCAGAACCTATGCACTGGGACGCAAACGATGCTATCCTGAAAGTGGAAGTGGAGTGTAAGGGGGTATATTTTCATGCGTAATGCCAAACCCGAATCCAAGATTTCCGCGACAAATATGCTGAAGTATGTTTACTAACTCCTCGGCCCTTCATAGCCACTCCCGCGGCAGCGCCCTTTCGGACCACGTCCTCTCGCCCTCCCAAGCCAGCCAATCTGACCGCGTCGTCGGCAGCAACCCCATCTGATTCACCTTCCATATTCCCAGGCCCAGCATCAGCAGATTCGTCAACACATATACCAGCTTTACACTGTAGAGGCGGTAGGCGGTTCCAGGGGTCTCGAACGGAGCGAAGCTGCGCTGGATGGCAAGGATGGCGAGGACGGGTGTCTTGAAGAGGGTGAAGACCATGAAGATGGAGAAGATCTGGAGGGTGTTGCCGGTCATGTACATTCCTGAAATTGTTGTCAGCAGAGGGTCCTCTAGTTTCGTGGTTGGGATGCTGACCGATGGCGTTCATGGGCAGCTGCTTCGCCGGCGCAATGGCGAGCTCCCATGCCTTCTTCAGCTTCAGTGTGTCCATCTCCTCGGGTGTTGGCGCCTTGCGTACGGCGGTTTTGGACGACTGCGAGCGCTCCTTACGCGTAAGGGAAGCTGTGAAGCCCGGCGGGTCGGGGATGGACGCATTTTTAGGCTTGTTCGAAGGGGGGGTTTCGAGGTCCATAACCCACTGCGGGGGCGGTGGGGGCTGCGAGGACATGGCGACAGGGGAAGATATGCGACTGAGGCGTGGTGTCGGTTGATTTCGACGGAGGTTGTGGGTGCCGCGGCGGTGATGGCTGCGTGGTGTTGAGTTTCCACTTCGCTCGGCCGGCCCCGGCTAGCGCGAGCACGGCCACCTTCCCGCAGAACGACGTCGGTCTGCTCTTGCATGTCGCAAAACATTCAATTCACAAAACATCCACCGATTCCGCCTCCATTCTACCCTCCGAGCCCGACCTCTGCGCCCACGACATGCGCCACTTCGTGTGTACAGATTAAATCACGCACCGCCAATCACATCCCCGGATTCCACCGCACCCCGTAAAGGAGGGGGGCTAAGACGTTCACGGGAGAGGGGAGCTGTTGCTTGAGCGTGCTACCGCTGGGCACATGCATACCGGTACTGCGCAGGCCTTGGAAACGAGATAGGTAGCCCAGCATGAGTGCCGGCGGCCAGGATGCGAAGCTCTTTGCGAGGGTATGTGTGCTCTCCTACTGTCGCACACCTTACCCACATCTGCTCTCCTGCTGTCGCACACCCTACCCACATGTGCTCTTATCTCAGCATTAATCAAAGTCGCCATACTCTGATCCCCATCCTCCCCCCGTACAAACCATGTCGCCATGTTCATCCCCTACGCCTTCGACAGCGCGCGCTTACAGTATCTCCGTTCACCACAGGGCAAAGTAGCCGAGCTGCGACTGGAGCTCAACAGCGGCGGGAAGAAGGACAAGAACTTCTCCGCGAAGAAGACGGCCCTGAAGAAGATCGTGGCTAATATGACCATGAGCAACAACGACATGGTGGCCCTGTTCCCGGACATTGTTGGCTGCATGCACATCCCGAGCCTGGAGATCAAGAAGATGTGGGTACATATCGATACGCAGGGACGAGGCATGACGGCTGACGACGCAGGTGCT
The DNA here is from genome assembly GCA_001599595.1 of Beverwykella pulmonaria. Lineage (NCBI taxonomy): Eukaryota > Fungi > Ascomycota > Dothideomycetes > Pleosporales > Melanommataceae > Beverwykella > Beverwykella pulmonaria. The sequence continues at coordinate 1,455,831 of BCHH01000009.1, read as the reverse complement.
TCTTGTTCCTGGTCAACTATGCCAGGATAAAACCCGACATTGCCCTCAAGGCCCTGCCCATCATCCAGGAGGACCTGCACGACAATAATCCCCTGGTGCGCGCCCTCGCCCTGCGCACCATGTCGTACATCCACGTGCGGGAGTACGTCGAGGCGACGGTGCCACATCTCAAGAATCTCCTGCGAGATGCCGACCCATACGTGCGGAAGACGGCCGCTTTTTGTGTCGCCAAGCTCTACGACCACGACAGAACACTGGTGGAAGCATCCGATCTGATCGACCGATTGAACGGCATGCTGAGGGATGAGAATCCCACCGTGGTGTCGAGTGCCTTGGCGGGACTGATGGACATCTGGGAGCGGAGCGAGAACATCAAGTTGACCATCGACTACGCAAGCGCCTCCAAGATCGTCTCCATCTTGCCGGACTGCTCCGAATGGGGCCAGACGTACATCCTCGAGGCCATGATGAACTACGTCCCCAGTGACACGGCAGAAGCCGCCCTCCTCGCCGAACGCATCTCACCCCGCCTCTCACACTCCAATTCTGCTGTCGTTTTGACCTGCATTCGCGTTATTCTATACCTCTTGAACTATATTGCCGACCAAAAAGTAGTCACATCACTCTGTAACAAGCTCTCGCCACCCCTCGTCACACTCCTCTCCAAGGGCCCGGAAATACAGTACCTGGCCCTTCGAAATGCGCTTCTCATCCTCCAACGGCGGCCAGAAGTGCTGCGGAACGATATCCGCGTCTTTTTCTGCAAATACAACGATCCGATTTACGTCAAGGTGACGAAGCTAGAATTGATTTTCATGCTGGCGACAGAGCGAAACATCAAGGAGGTCTTGACCGAATTGGCAGAGTACGTATTCCTCCCTGCTCATGCAGTACTCTCAACTAACGGCTCAGATACGCAACCGAAATTGACGTAGACTTCGTCCGCAAGTCTGTCCGCGCCATCGGCAAACTCGCCATTAAAATCCCTCCCTCCAGCCAACTCTGCATTAGCACGCTCCTGACCCTCGTCTCCACCAAAGTATCATACATCGTACAAGAAGCCACCGTTGTAATTCGTAACATCTTTCGCAAATACCCTAACCAATACGAATCCATCATTTCTACCTTATGCGAGAACCTCGATTCTCTCGACGAGCCCGAAGCCAAAGCAGCGATGATTTGGGTAATCGGGCAGTACGCCGACCGCATAGAGGACTCGGACGTGTTGCTCGAGGACTTCCTTGACGCCTTTCGTGAGGAGACGCACGAAGTGCAACTCGCGCTTCTCACGGCTACCGTAAAACTCTTCATCCAGCGCCCGACAAGGGGCTCCTCCCTCGTCCCCAAAGTCCTGAAATGGGCCACCGAAGAAACAGACAACCCCGACCTGCGGGACAGAGGATATATGTACTGGCGTCTGCTCTCCCTCGCGCCCGAAGAAGCCAAGAAGATTGTCATGGGCGAAAAACCGCCCATCACGGCCGAGGAGTCGGAGAAACTTGACCCCGCGACCCTCGAGGAAATGTGCCTCAATGTCGGGACGCTGGCCACAGTATATCTGAAGCCAGTCAACCAGGTCTTCCGCTCCGCGAGAAGTAGGAAGTTGCAAGACTCGCCCGCTTTACAACGCGCCGAACTACCCACTGTCAAAGCAGCGCAACAAGCACGCGACCGCGCCGCCTCGGAGCGGGGCAAACTCGGCATCGACACCTCCTCAACCTATCCCTTCCACTCCGCCCCCTCCCCTAGCAACGGAAATCAAAACGGAAACCAAAACGGAAATGGGAATGGGAGCACGGGGAATCTGTCGGCGGCGGTCAGTGAGGCGGACTTGTATTTTGCGGGCGTTGGGAGGCAGAGTAGTTTTGGCGGGAGCCCGATTGTACAGAATCATAATGGGGGCGGGGGAGGTTGGGTGGTGAACCAGAATGCGCCACAACAGGTGGTTAGTCCTGGGGGCGAGGGGGATCAGGGGGGGCAGGATTTGCTGCTTTGAGGGCGAGGAGAGGTGAAGTGTGAAGGGTGAGGAGATGAGGAGGAGAGGGCAATGAGAGACGGATGAGACACTGATATATAACGATCGCGATATTGATAGCGTCCTGTTTGTATGCACATTGAATGGATGTGAGAGTGTTCTTGTCGAACCTTGATCTCATATCATATAGTGAACTATGCTCAAATCTTTTCTATCACGGTCTGCGTTGCGATTCCGCAGGGATCAATTTCTAAAAACCCATTCACTTCCTTATTGCCCGAACCATCATTGCCCAAACCAGTAATTCCGACAGAAGGATAAATGTTCAGTGTAGATGAATGCCATACCTTCACCGCATACCACGGGATGTGTGTAAGTTCCGTGCCCTGTCATCAAGATATACACAAGTGCCATTCCAGATGCACAACATCTTCAAACTAAGACCAGCCTAGGTAGGCAATTCCAGCAATGGGGGGAAGAGGCCAGAACATGGCTACCCATACCGCTGTATATGCCAGAAGGGGTCACGTTACAACCTGTGTACACTTAAGTATGGAAACGTAAATTACAATTGACCGTCGACAGGCTAGCTAGTAATTAAAAGGGTATCTATTTACAGAATTGCATTGCATTTCCACTCAATTAAAGGAAAAGAAAATGATATGCCCCAGAAACCCCGTTCCATAACCTGAACCCCCTTTTTGGTGTGCTGTCTAACAATCTGTTGCCTCGTATATGTGATGTGAAAGACAAGTGGAGAATCCGTGTCGGTTTTTCGTCAGCCATAGTACGTCCCCTATCAAACTGCCAAGAGTTGAGAATCGGCGACATGTCAGTGCTCAGAGATAGCGATGTGTTGTGGGCGAGAGAGCCTATTCGTCCGCAAGCAGAGGAGCGCGCTCGCGGTCCTCGGCGACAATCTCGCCGCGCTTGAACGGGTCGCGGCCAAGAAGGCCAGGGACGCCGACTGCGAGGGAGAGGAGGAAGAGGATGCCGCCGATGGTGAAGGCAAAGATCCACTGGAGCTGGAGAACTGGGATCTTGGTGAAGAATTGGCCGACGCCGGTGGCTGCATCATATGAGTCCCATGTCCACCATTGATGTACGGGGTTGGTTGAACTTACAGAAAGCCAAAATGGACAACGCAAATCCAATAGTGTAATCTTTGAAGGCAGCTAAGAAAAACACGCCATAGCCCAGAATACCCCAGATGAAGATATTGGCCACAACCCTCGGGATTAAGTTATCGGGATGCTTGTGCACAGCGACTGCGCCAACCCAGTACAGAGCAACAAAGTTCCAGGCCAGGGGACCACTGACGGTTCCGATATGGATGAGACGGGGCGTGGTGCTGTGGCGGAAGTAGGCCAAGGAGAGATTGAAGAAGTTGATGACGAGCAGCAGCTCGGCGAGCCAGAAGAACGAGCGTACCCATAGGTGGATGAAGCCGAAGAGAAGTAGGTTGCTGGCTAGGTAGTGGGAGCCAATGTTGCCAGCGGCCGAGACGTACACGCTGTCAGAGGAGTAGAGAGACCAGGCATAGACGAGCTGGAGGACGAAGAGGACGACCCTGATTGTGGATGGTCAGCAGTGTTGCCTTCTCCAAGCCTCCCATTCTCGTCCCTAAGCTAACAAACTACCAGGATACTGATTTGTGACCTGTGGAGAAAGGTTGACTGAACCTGAACAGGAACATAAGCTTACCAGTACACACTCGTGATGATGAAATTCTGCGAGTAGGCCGTGGGGTGCAAATCATTCTGGCCCCAAATCGTGCTCTGGCCATAATACACGTGCTCGACATGCTTGCCATGCTTGCCATGCTTGCCGTGGGGCTTCTCCCCCTCATGCGGGCTGTTGAACGTGTAATAGAACGCCGTAACCAGCAGCAACAAGTACGTGATCGCTGTCGTGATCTTGTACAGCAGCAGATGCTGGCTGGAGAATTCCTCACGGCGCGCAAACGGGTTGACTGGAGGCACCGAACTGTTACCAAAGCGGCTTGAAGCGGGAGAGTACGTGCTGGGCGTGAGTTGGGGAGAGGCGGAGGCAGAGAAGATTTGGTAGCGGGAGAAGAAACGGGGGGTACATACGGCGGTTGGGCCCACTGGTGGCTGCTCCGTTTTCTGGCATTGCGGTGGTCGGCTGGGGTGAGTTAGAGAAATTGAAGTCTCGAGGTCGTGATTTGCGTCAAATTGCTGGAGGTAATGAGATTGGGTGACTGTGGTCTGAGCCTGTCGAGCAGAATCTCAGTGGCAGTCTCTCCTAAACAGTGAAGAGCGTCAAGTCAGGTCAGTAAATCCCAGCTGTGCACTCCGAAGACACAGAAGCGTAGACGAGTGTACGTGAGATTGGGAGAGAAAAGGAGAGGAGAGGAGAGGCGGCAGTGTTTATTTCTTGTACAACACGTCGAAGGCGTCAAGCTTGCCCCAGGGTACGTCATGTAGGTGCTTGGCGGAGGCCTAAGCTCCTCCCCGCAGCTGCACGACCTGCGCACGCCGCATGACAAGAGTCGCAGCCCTTCATTTGCTGTGCCCTCGCTACGCCTGCAACGCTTCGCACCTGAACGGGACCTCCTGCGTGCCTTGTGACGGGCCAAGGAGCGGGGGAAGTCGCCTCTTCACAGCGTTTTTCCGCACCAGGCGCCTGGAAGAACATGCACTCGATTATCAGCCGAAGGCCGTCCTAGATCCTCAAACGCTAGCCGTCCCGCAAGCCTGTGCACAGGCGGGTATCTCTGAACAATACCAGAAGCAAGGAAAAGGAGAACTGTGCAGAAAGGTACGCAAAAGAGCAGGGCCGATTACAAGAGGGGTGAAGATCGAAGATGAAAAAGATTGCCATGCCACACGCAGGCCATGATCCAAAAACGCCATGCCGTCCCCACCACATTACGCCAGGGTACGCAGGCCACCATCCGATTCGCCAATCCCAATCCTCACGCACGAACGCCCAGAAAAGTAATTTTCCTCGTCCCCTCTACACCAATCGCCACGCTAAACGCCCCAACACATCCAATGCTGCTGCGCCATGCCGAAGCCGAAGCCGATCTGACAGCAGCCTCGAAAGACGCAATGAGCACGCCGTTTCAAACCAAAACCTACGCAGTTGTCGAATGATGAAATATGGAACCCCCCGCCCCCGCGTAGATGAATCTCACGCCTTGCGTGGCGCAATAGAGTGATCCGACGACGTGAGAGCTATAACCCAAACTCAATCGAACCCTGCCCCGTGCCATCGTACATGCAAACACGTCGTACGACAGCGACGAACGCGGAAACAATTAGCGGGCAGGCGTCTCCGGCACCTCCCAAATGTCACTCTCTTGCTTTATTGCTTCGCTCTTCGCAACACCTCCAGCCTGTTGACTCGACGGCACTGGTGTACCCATGCTCGTCGTTGCAATGTTGGGGTTAGATGCAAAGGGGATCATGCCGTTCGCTGCAAATTTCGGTAAGTCATGCCGCTTGCTGGCTGGAGACATGATTGCATGTCCTGCAGCTGCTGTATTCGCCGGGAGAGCGGCAATTCCATTCGGCAGCATCCATTGTACCACCGGTGCCTGAGGCTCCTCCTTCACACCTTGGCTGCCATTCATTGTGGGCGGGGTGTCGAATGAGTGAGCGACAAACTGCGGCATGGTGGCTGGCGGCGGCGGCGGCGGCGTATCAGGGCGCGGCGGAGATAGGGTCATAGGCAGCGGCTCAACTGCAGTTGTGAACGATGGCTTGGGGAGTTGATCTGGAGTGATGTCCATTTCTCGCAGCTCCGTGGGAGGCTGGATCGGTTCTGTGGATACCCGACGTTCGTTCGCAACGGGGAGCACGCTTGGAACATGATCTGCCTGTATGGGCTGCGGCGCCTCCAGAGGTGCTGTTGCTATCGTCTCCAGCTTCGGAGGCTCAGGCGATGGAACTGGTATTGCCGGTGATATTTCCGGCTCGACAGAAGACTTGGCTTGCCGAGCAGGAGCTTTCTTCGTGGCGGCTGGTTTTGCAGCTGTCTTCGTAGTGGCTTTCGTCGTTCTAGGAGCTGCCACTTTTCGGGGTTTTGCAGCGGCTTTCTTTTCTGCTTCCTTCTGCCTCTCTCGAGCCTCGTACTCTTCCTTTGGCGGAAGCCTCAACGTGATCCGCTTTAGACCTGTCGTCAACTGGTCCATGTCATTCTCCTTCTCTTTGGACGGGGCCGTCTTGTTCTGATAGCCTGAAGGCACGCGTGGAACCGGAGGAGGCAGATTTTTTGGTACGCGAGATGCAGCGGTCGAAGTTCCCCTGACCTTCTTTACTTGCACTCCATTGGAAGTCACACCTGGTGCCGGCGTGATACTCCTCCTGCTGGCCGCGACACTTGATGCTCGGCTTGCATTCACATCACCAGTCACAGAGCCGACGCTCGAGGCTATGCTCATGCGACGCGATACCGTTCGCGTTCCGGCTGGAGGTTCTGCGACCCCTACAGGCAAATCTGCAATCGTCCTTCGTCGGTTCGCCCTCGATGCTGGACGTACAGAAAGTTTCTCGTCACCCGAATCCGGATCAGCGTACGTAGCAGGTTTTCTGCCCCGCAATTGTCGTCCTGAGGGGTCGACGCGTACGGAGTTTAGCACGGGTGCTACTGGCTTTTCCTTCTTGACTTTGGGCTCTGCGAGCTCCTCCGGCTTGCAGCTCTGCGTCTGTCGATCCGAGGGAATCAACAGCCTACTTAACGCCTGCGCTGCTGTAGCCCAATCGACATCCGGAGGAGGCGGTGTTGGCGCTCGTGAAGGGCTTGCAGACATGTACTTGCCAGGAATGCTGCGGTACATTTTGGAAGGATCAACGACTTTGGCGGTAAAGGACTGGGTTGGGGAAGAATAGGTGGGGGGAGGTCCTGTTCGTGGTTTCTTCGGAATCGCAGCTGGCGCAGGGTTCACCAGGTTCTGTAGCTCTGCTAGATTGGACTCCGACCACCAGTGCGGGTCGTAGACAATGGGCGTCGGCGACGGTGCAGTCGGAACATTCTCATCTTGCATGCTCAACCCACTCAACCCCCCGAGCCTCTGACGCATATCAGTTGCAAAGCCCTTGGACGGACGTGAGTCTGACCAGACTTGGCCATCACAGAGGCCACTGATATGGCTCAAGACACCACTAGCCAGTGCTCGCTCGCTGTATCCACCTTCCAACACCGAAATAACCCGGCCTTCCACTCCCGTACCGGCTTCCTCAGCGAGTCGAACAACATCTCGGGTAAATCTCGCGTAGAATTCTGTGGGTACATTCACGGAATGCCTCTGCATACCAGCAGTCTCCCATTCGCTGGCGTCAAACCCGGCAGACAAGAAGATGGCTGCTTTAGGAGTAGGATGGTTGGGCGAATTCTTCAGCCGATGGGTGTGGTACTTCAAGTACTGGCGGGTCTTTTCGAGCAATACCAGGTACTTTTCTTCATAGATGCTCCAGAATTCGTCGATGGTTCTCCAGCTTTGTAGGTGGATGTTCCAGACCGATTGGCCATGGGCGTTGTCGATGCAGATGCTCGCTGCCTGTACTTTGGCATCATCGCCATCTTCACAAGGGTACGAGTTGATGTCGTGCAAGCTGAAGTAGCCAATCGAGGTCTTCTTCCAATTCGGAGTATTCTTGGACATGTTCTGCACCTTGTTATTTCGTGCCCACGTAATAGACTGCGAGCCGTCTCCGTGGTGCAGGTCGAAATCGATAATGGCGGCGTGGGTCAACCCATAGGTCATCATGGCGTGCTCAATGCCAACATGGACATTGTTCAGCCAGCAGAAGCCAGAGGGGAAGTCTGCGGAACAGTGGTGGCCTGGGGGGCGCACGCAGACGAAGGCGCGCGAGGGACCGGTGCCCATGCTGGTGCCCTGAAACACGGCATCGACTGCATCCAAGACACCACCCAAGGCCCCCTGGAAGGCGTTCAATGATTCCGCGCAGAGATATAGATCGCCCGTGTGGAACGGTTCCTTCGGTGGCTGTCCAGGCACCATCGGGCCCTCTCTGCTGAGCTCCTTTCCGGTAGACGCCAGCTTGCGCTCCGCATTGTCACACAGCGACTTCAGCTCCTCCATCCACTTTACTCCATGCACGTTTGTGACCACTGGCGAAGTGATATCGACGGCCCGGGACGTCTTCCGAATTTTGAAAGGGACGCGGTCTGGGTTCTGGTCTGGGTGTGGTGGGTTGCTCCCCTCGCAGTGTCTCTCTCCAAGCCGTACATAGGCGGCGGATATCCCCAAAACACTTGCGAGGATCCGCTCCGGCCGCTCCATGATCAGGCTGAGGGTGCTCTTGGGCGTCTTGGGCCTCGAGTAGCGGTGTCCATAGCATTGGTCGTGGACAATGACAATGGTTCCTGCCGCCGCGGCGCCCGCCACACCCTCGTGCACCGCCAGCTCTCTCTTAAAATAGTCCTCGGCGACATCGCACGCGCGCAAGGGCGGCTTCTCCTCCACCGGCGGAATGAGTGGCGACTTGGACCCAATAGGGGAGGGCATATTCGGGGCGAACGAAGACCGTCGCGAGACGGAGGGCCGGGGCGTTGCTGGCATGTCGCCTCGCAGCGACGAGCTGGATGATTTCCTCCCCAGCGCGGGCGAGGAGGACCGGTGCAAGCTCATGACGCTGGAGCTTCGGCGTACAGCGTTGGGTGGAAAGCCAGGCGAGGAGGGGAGGCGGTGCGGTTCGGGGGGGTATCTAGGTGAGTGTACGCTGGGCGAGCGTGGCGGGGCATTTGCGAGTGAAAGGCGCTTCAGTGAGTTTGAAAGGAGGCTCGCGTCATTGTTTGTTGACGGTCTCACGCGTTGGGGTGTCCCGTTGCTGGACCCCGGCGCGCGCGGTGGTGAATGGTTTTGCATTGCGACGGTGAAAAGCCGCCGAGCGGCGCGTATCGTGTTTGCGCGGAGGCGTGGTCTGTCGGTGGTGTTGAGATCAAAGAAAGTCGTCGCGATGACGGCGCGCGAGACAACCCAAACCTGATTCAACAAGCGCGTGCCGCCCAGCCAATCCAGTGCGTCCCCAGAATCGGCGATGCATAGGGCTGATCATAGCGCCCGCATCATGCGGCAGGCGTGCAGGTGGTATGCTGCAGGTGTGAAATGCACCGGCAGGTTGATAGGTCTGTCTACAAGTCTGGTTTTGTCTTGTCTTGTTTCGGTTGCTTGCTGAACGATTGGATCCACAATCACAAATGCATGGCTCAGGATGGCGAAGACCGGAGCACAGTGGAACGCTAGGATTGTCTATCCATGCAGTGTTTCCTTCTCTGTGCAGGAGCCTACATTCCCAGCTATTTTGCATTAAAGGCAAATCAGTCGCTCAGCAAGTCCACGCCAACGCCCCTCAAGGCATTCACAGCCCACTCTGGGTACTTGCTCTTCTCGTCGTAAAGCAATCCAAAGAACTCCCTCAAGAACGCGGGGTATCTGTCCTCGATGATAGCTTGCCTTACCCGTTTCATCAGGTGGAGCTGGTAGTGGACATTATGCATTGTCACGAGATGGGCTCCAGCCGTCTCCTTAGACGCGACGTGGTAGATGTAGGCTCGTGTGATGCCTAAGCCGCCATCGTCCTGTGGTCGACAGCACACGCACTGGCAACCCGCTTCGATAGGGGTGAAGTCTTCTGAGTAGCCAGCGTTTCGGAGGTTGATGACGCCTCGTGATGTGATGGCATTGCCAAAGCGCTAAACATGATCAGCATGGTTCAGAACGTGGGCCAGAAGTGATGCCATACAGCTGTTCTCGTAGGCCACACACAATCAAACATGTCTGCACCGAGGGCTACCGAAACGACCAAGTCCTCTGGATATCCCTTCTTCAGGTCAGCACTTCTTGTCTTCAGAGGCGCGATGCGACTTACGACACCCATCACATAGCGAGGTTTCTTCTCGGGTAGCAGTCCAGTGCATGTATCCACCACCCTGCAGTACGCATCCTTCGCTTCGCCGCCGGACAGCCCTCCAATGGCAATGCCCGGCGTATCTCTGGCCACCATCTCGGCCGTACACTCCCTCCGAAGATCGAGATCTAGCCCGCCTTGTATGATGCAGAAGAGGTTCTGCCTTTCCGGGTATTTGTGTGCCTTGATGCACCGGTCCAGCCACCGAACCGAGCGTTCCATCGCTTCTCTCATTCGTGCCAAGTCTGGTGAGGTGGTGGCAATGACATCATCCAACTGCATAATGATATCGGAGCCGATGGAATTTTGGAGGGAGATGGAGTGCTCTGGGGTGAGGAGCCTGTGGCGTCCAGTTAGAAGAGCAACGAAAGTAAGGGTTCAAGGCCCCTACATGGGTGTGCCATCATGCGGACTCAGGAACTTGACGCCCTCTTCAGTGACTTTGGCGAGTTTGAGAAGAGACACCATCTGGAAGCTGACTTCGGAGTCAGCTACAGCTCGTTGGTCGACAAAGTTAGATGGGTCACCGACCCACCACTATCTGCAGCTGTCAGCATCGAGATTCGTAGCGTCGAATGTAGCGTCGGAGCAAGCACCTGTGAGAATGTTGTGCGGCCATGATTGGAATTTGTGTGCGCCCCCTATTGCGTCCAGCGTTGCTTGCCCGGGCTTAAGACCTCTCCCGGCCGTTAGCACTCGAGGACGGATGGCTGGGATGGAACTTCGCACAGATGGTACGTGTTATTGAGGCAAAGCCGACATCCTGCATCCTCAAGCTGATCCGGTGTGAGGCCCTTCAACGAGGCCTGGGTGGCTACAGGCATGAAGATGGGGAGGGGTACGGGGCCATGAGGAAGATGGAGGGTTGCGGCGCGGGCTTTTGTGACCTGAAGTTACCATTAAATAGGGCCATTTCAGTTTTATGGATGTCCCTACTGAGCATTTCCCCAGAAGCTCGAACGTCAGTGCCGAGGGCATAGACACAGGCGCCATATTGTAGTTTGGTGTTTGGCGGATGTTGGTGACAGAAACTTGACTTGCAGCCCCACCAGAATTACAGGGTCCGAATTTAAAGTATGTGGCTATGTGGCTTGTGCCGCTAGCGCACACATGCATGCATCACTTCGCTCCGACTCCTTGCTCTCTTTATTCCCAATCCAGCCTGCTTCATGTCACTGTGTTCCCCATCCGAATATCTTGCTAAGACGATACCCACCGGGTAATTCGAAGACATGACGGGGAGACGCTTTTCTTCACCGGATCGAAGCGGGGTTATCTTGCCAAACCCACCACGGCACCTTTCCATGCACAGCCCGCAAGGCTTTGCATGGGGTTGCAAAATCCAACCTAACCCTGATATCTCCACCCTTCTGTCTCTTCCTTCTTTATTGTCCTCGCGATTCCAAAATGGCACTTCTTTCTTCCCTGAGCTGGCTCTGGCCCTCTAAACTGTCGGGTTCACACCAGACATCACTTGCATTGTCAGAGAAAGGCACATCGCCAGCCAATATTCGAACGTCAGTATCGGGGCCCGGTTTTGCTCGTCATGAACGTGTTCTCAAGGACCCCAAAGAGTGGAAAACTTTGTATGATTGGGTGTCACACTGGTATTCCGAGGTACTATACCTGGTACCAACTGTTTACGTCTCAGATTATTTAGTAACAATCTGAAATAGGATCTGAATCAGTGCAGGGCACCGTGCACAGTGTGTAAGCTTGTGTTTTCTGAAAGAGCTAATGTTTGGATACCGCTGGCGCACATTACTCCACTCTCCCGATGCGCTGGAGCTAAAATAGTGCTCGCAATTTTCGAGTCTTTTGGCCTCTATTGTGGATCGAGATTAGAGCTTCCCCTGGCCATCTACAGCAACTACTCTGTTCAAACACGGATCAATGAACGAAGAAACATTGAAGTCGACATTTTTTATAGCCACCGAGACGAGCATCCGAGATCGGTTCGGCGCAAATACGAGCTTCTTCACTTCCCGCACGAAACACTTGTTGGCCATAACGACTACGCGAGGTTTTTCGAGCCACACCATTTTGACATTAAGCTCATTCGCGGGTGGATCGACACTTGCGATGCTGAACACGATACATTTTGCCGTTCTACGGACCTGCCTTCAGCTGGACATCAACTTCTCCTTATAGATGTCCACCTTGGTTGTCTAGTCGAAGCATCTTCAAACGCAACCTACGTAGCGTTAAGCTACGTTTGGGGCGCCGTTCGAAACCTTCAGACAACCCAGGCTAATCTCCCCATCCATATGACCCCTGGCAGCATCACCCAAGGCCCTGCATTCCGGGAGGTACCTCAAACGATTCGAGATGCAATACGATTAACTCGGCTACTTGCACTACAATATCTGTGGGTGGATAGTCTTTGCATTGTGCAAGATTGTCAGCAGACCAAGAACATCCATCTGAAATCGATGGCAAATATTTACTCGCATGCATACCTCACCATCGTGGCCGCAGAAGGGGAACACGCGAACCACGGCATTAGTGGAATTCCTAGAGGCTCCAAGGTCCGTGACTTGGCGCCTGTTGTCGTATCCACGGAGACCGGAAATGGCTCCTTACTCTCTCCAGTTCGACCTCAGTGGCCCGAGAAATCACCATGGAATTCCAGAGGCTGGACCTTGCAAGAGCTTCTTTTCTCAAGACGCGTACTGATCCTGGATGGTGGCATCGTCTCATGGCATTGTTCCACGAGCCATCTAGAAGAGGACAAAGTGCGGTGTAATGAGAACTCGAGTTCGATGAACAGCATATTCGTCACTCGCACATCCTTAGCTTCAACTACTAATGCGCCCTTCAGGACCTGGGCAAGCCTTGTGCAAAGGTATAACTGTCGCTTCCTTACCTATGATAATGATGTCATGGCGGCATTTGCAGGTGTCACAGAGGTTATGACACGAATATTTTCCGAAGGATTTTGCTGTGGAATTCCAGTACGGTACTTCTTGTTTGGTCTCCTGTGGCAACCAAAAGGAACTCTTCGACGGCGAAAACCATCCAAGAAATGCGAGAGCAAGTGTGCTCTTCCTTCGTGGTCATGGATTGGATGGCAAGGTGAAGTAGACTGCTCAATGTGGCACGAATACGACAATGACGAGGCTATTGAATGTTTGAACTTCATTCCTGACCTATACCTTCGCGAACCGACTGTACAGATGTCGCTGGTAAGTAGACTGTTTTCTCTTTAGCATAATGATCGTTAAGACCTTGCACTTTAGCTGGCTAGCGCCTCAAATGTGTCCCAAGTCTCTGAACTTGAACTGAAGACAACATCTACGTCCCTTCAAGTCGGAGATACCTTCTACCAAAGAGGTGGCATACATTCATTTCGCCTCAAAAGCCCTGCGTCATCTGACGTTGGTTATATAATTCCACACCAAAACCACACTGCCGAATGCTATAGCACTACATGCGAAATCGTTGTCATTGGCTACGGCAAGATGCGAAACAATTATCTGGATAATTTCCTCTTTGCATCCGGAAGACCCCATCACAGCTTCACGGATGTGCTTAACGTGCTTTGGATAGAGAGGAAGGACGGGTTCGTGTATCGCAGAGGTATTGGTGCAGTTTTGCGAAGCTTCTGGGAGGCAGGGGAGGTGGCGGTCAAGGCAGAAAAGATCATCTTGCGGTGATGCCAACACTACACAACGGGTGAGGAAATAACATGTTTTCCAGGCTTTCACGCATATCTTGATTTTTGGCTCTCGATTCTTCCCACGTCTTCACGGTATCTCTTGGGTTCCGAATCCTGGTGAGCTTTGACTCACAAGAAGAGTTATGCTCCTGTTTTAATGCTTGGTATATAGCAGAGCCAACTTTCGACTCCTGATTCAGGAGCCACAATTTCTTTAGCAACTGGGACATATTGCCAAGGTCACAATAGGCCCACTTCATGCGCGCATAATGTGGATTGGCTTATAGTGTGATGGATAAGGGCAATTATCGCCGTTCTGGAACCTGAACCTTTGAATACTTATTGCTGTCTTTAGTTGAATGCCATATTTATTGTACAGTGCTTTCTCGATAGTGTACTAACAGTCTATGGACGTTAAGACATCATTCACGTGGGCATTTTCCTATTTGCAACCCTCAACTTGACATGAGCCGTGTTTTGTCGCCAGTGTCATACCACATAGTAGGCACGATATCTCCCCAATTTTCCATCTGCCCATTACAATTCTTTTTCTTCCTCTCTTATTTCACAGCCCCACCTCTAGACCTCAAGATAGACAGCTTTAACGATAAGATCAGAATTCTCTTCCACCTGCGGGGTTCAAACACTCACAACGCCGTCGCCACTGCAGGCCGCCCTTCAACCAAAGATACTGCTCCCGCCCTTTTTCCTTCAAATTATCGATCCTGAAGTGTTTTTCCCCGGAGCTTCTCTTAGAAATTGAGGCTCTGCTGTTTAGCTACGTTGGAAACCTGGCTTGGAGTATCACTTGCCCGCGATATAACGAACTTTGAGCATCTTGTAGTCTGGTGGGCTCCTCGCACTGTCACCAGTATTAATCTATGTTGATTAGGGTCTGGATCTGACACATATTGTTCTGATGCATGTGAAGCCACTGGTTGAGCAGAACTCATCATATATTCTATCAGACGGGTGGTCGCGCGTAGGTCGTACGGCGCGTCCCGACCTTATTTGGAAGATAGTGCAGGTAAGGGGGAATGTCGGGTGGGTCGGTGTCAATGGGTTATTGGCTAATTACATGGTTGGGAATTGTAAGCCGAGGACACCATAATGTCACGTGGATATGCCACTGACTAATCAGTCCGTCACATATATATCAGCTGTACATACATCACATACAATACACATCTTGACACCTCTTTTCCTCCGCCCTCCAGCTTACAGTTATGAGCCCGGTTCGTGCCTAACCGCACTATCAAATATCGTTTGACCATCACCGTTGTTTATTATTTGATTCTACCTATCAACTCTGTCGTCAATATGTCTTCTACCGAACCCATTCTTCGAGGAAAATCCGACTGGGAGCACTGGATCTTTGTGGTCAAGCGAGTCGCTCAATCAGGAGGCGTATGGGAGTATCTCAACCCCGAACAACCCTATCGTCCTCTCAACAAGCCTGAGAAACCTCCTCGTCCAACTGCCGTTCCTAATGCTGCTGGAACTGCTTCTATCCAACCTACGCAGGGAGAGCTCACGCTATACAGTCAGGATATGAGCGCATATTACAAAGATATCAAAGAGTATCAGCGATTACAAGATAAGTTAGGACAAGTTGGATCCCACATTGCTAAAACAATTCATCAGGATCTCATCTACCATATCCAAGACAAAGACGCTGTATACGATCAGCTCAAGGCACTTCAAAAGCACTACTCACCTACGAGCCAGGATCAAAAATATCAGGTTCAACAAGCGTACGAAACAGCCAAGATCCTGCATGCCCGCCGAACGAATATCGAGGACTGGTGCGACGCCTTTCTCGCTGCCTACAATCGCGCAAAACTCCTCAAGTTGCCACAAGCACACGGCTTTCAACCTCACCACGATCTACTGCGAGCAATCAATCAGGTTAATCCAGGTTATTCCGCCAGTATCTCGCGCGAAATCTTTACCGCCGAGAAAGCCTGGGATGCAAACCCCGACGCTCCGATACCAGAATCTGTTCAGTTATCAGCCGTTGTCGCCGAATACCTCCAATACCATCGTGCTACGCAATCAAAGAAGACCAATATCCATGGGGGAGCATTTGGAGCGAAGCTGAACGGTGAAGAATCTCCATACGACAAGAAACAAGCTAGGAACAGTGGTGATCCAGCCAAACCGTGCCTGTGTGGTGATATACACCGCTGGGGCCAATGTCCCTACATCATTACATCGCTAAGACCGAGAGGATTTGTCGAAGACCCTGAAAAAGCCAAGAAAGTTGCTGATTACGAGGCCACAGACAAGAGAGGTATACTAAACAAGGTCCGCAACAGGCAGCAGCGATACAAGAAGCGTTTCAGCAAGCGGAATAGCAAGGGTAATGACAAGAAGGATGAATCTGATTCGATAGAGATTGACGCTGGAGACGACACGACGCAGCCACTGACAACACCACATGCATTTGCGGTATTTTCTTCAGCATTCAGCCCTCAATCGCATCAATCGCATCAATCGCATCAGTCGCAGCAGTACCCACTCCTCCACTCATGGACCTTGGATCCAGCCACTGATATCCACATTTGCAACAACCCGGCCGAATTCYGATGGGTGGCACCWGCAGCTGACAACGATATYGTACTCGCTGGCAATRCCGAGATATCCATTCARGCATGGGGAGAAGTGACGATACCCCTATCAACGCYGARAGGCATYAAATYAACAACGCTCAAGCGAGTAGCGCTGATYCCGTCCTTCTTYACCAACCTTGTCTCACTATCACGCCTTGCATCATYGAAYGTCCACTTCGACTCTGGCCGCAATACCCTGTATCAGCTGACAGGATCAACCCAGGAAGACATCGCGCACCTTACCCGATATGGTGGTCACTGGCTTGTTGTACACCGCACTGAGGCAATAACACCTCAGCAGCCACCTCAGCCATTCGCATATGCAACCACTAATCGTCGACCACAGTACTCCGCGCAGCCGCTTCGACCTCGGGCACTCACCAAGCCTCAACTGCATGTCTTGATGGCACACGCAGGCGGTGAAGCAATCGACCAGCTAGCCAATAACGTCATTGGTATCGAGCCACCCAAGGGATCTGCTCCTCGTACCATCAACTGCGATGAATGTTTGCAAAATAAGGCCCACAAAATTATATCTCGACGCATCGGACATGAGAGGGGTGCATCACGTCCATTCGAAACAGTTGCTATCGACATCATCAAGCTTGATGCCCCTGGTTACAATGGTCATCAATATGTGTTCCATGGATTCGACCTATTCACGAAGTTCAATTTTGTATATACGATGCCTCGACGCGATAAGGAAGCACTGCTTGATATCCTCATACGATTGGATCGGACCATCAAACGCGAATTCAATACCACTGTCACATTTATAATCGCGGATGACGAGAGAGGATATGGTCTTAATGACGACTCAGTCCGTGCACATTGCGCAGCACATGGTATCAACTTTCAGATCAGAGCACCTCATACTGAGGAGCAAAACGGTTCTGCAGAACGCTCAGGAAGGAGTCTGATCGAACGATCGCGATCCATGAAAGGCACATCAGACCTACCACCAGCACTTGGCCCTGAAATCTATGTAACAGCAGGATATATACTCAATCGAACGCCGACAAAAGCATTAGGCTGGAAGACTCCATTTGAGGTGGCATATAACAAGAAGCCTTCAATTGCTCACCTTCGTGTATATGGCTGTCGCGCATATGCACTTCGTACACAGATACCCAGAGGCGACAAATTGACACCACGTGCTTTGATCGGATATCTTGTCGGTTATGACTCTTCAAACATATACCGAATATGGCTGCCGAAAGCCAGGAGCAGAGCACATCAAGGAAAGGTTATCCGAACGCGAGACGTTACCTTCAAGGAGGATCTATTCTATGATCCCCGAGACGATTCTGATATACTACTGCGAGGGCAAGAACTAGAGGATATCTCACAAACACTTCACATGCCACCACCTCGGAATCCCGAAGAATCGTCCGAATCCGAATCCGAACACGAGCCTGATCAACCTTCTGATACTCATCAATTCGATCAACCTTCCTATCACTATCAATTTGATCACCTGATTGATCAGAATCGAATCAATCAGTCGAGTCAAAACAAATCACATGATCAGTCATCTCATCTACCGACTCCTGATAGCTCGACATCACCGTCATTGAATACCTCTCCTGATGAGCATTCGCACATGCTGACATCAACCACACAGTCATCAACCACACGGTCATCAACCGTTCAGTCAACTACCTCTGAAACAAGCGACGCTCGTCAACTACACGATGAAGAAATGGCCGCTGCTTCTACTTCCACAAGAAAGCGCAAGCGACGAGACTCAACTGACTCAAATGCAGCACGAAATCGCGAACTCATTGATAGCAATCTGCGACAATCTCATATCCTTCCGCAAGGATCTACCAGAACCAGGAAACCGTCACAAAGAAACAGCAGCTTCTATATCACCAAGTACTGGTCAACCTTCGTCGCCGCACTATCAAGAGGAACCAAAACACGATTTCATCAAAGTCAGCTGCCACCAGAGCCGATATCCTACAAGGAGGCGATGAAGCTACCCTATCCACACAACCAAGGATTCCTTGCAGCCGCTCGACGCGAGATTAGCACAATCCGGCGCAAAGGGACATACACGAAGATAGCGTGGAAAGACTTCAATGCCAATGATCACGAAGTTCTCCCGATGATAATCTGTGTGCGCGGCGACCTCCAGACTACCGCTGAAGACACATATACGGCCACATTAGCCATTCGAACCTTCCGAGCCGTGATGGCTATCGCAGCCCATTTCAATCTGGAGATGAGACACTACGACGCTGTCAACGCGTTTACCAACGCTCGATTAGAAACGCCTGTCTATTGCCACGCACCAGACGGCTTCTCCGACCCTGACCACCTATGGGAGCTGCACCGCGCGCTATACGGCCTCAAGATATCACCACTGCTATGGTACAAGGACCTCACCAAGTCGCTCAAGGAGCTAGGACTTGAAGAAGTCAAAGAAGCTCCGTGCCTGTGGATGAACGACAAGCTACTGGTATTYTTCTAYGTGGATGATATYGTCGTCCTCGTCAAACCAGGTCATACAMAAGTMATYGAACAGTTTGAACAAAAGCTCCTGCAGCRATATGAGATYAGATGYCTAGGAGAAYTGACYACCTTCTGYRGAATTCAAATTCGACGCGACCAAGAAGCAGGAAAGATATGGCTATCACAAGGTGCTTATATCGACAAACTAGTACTCAAATTCCCGCCACCAAAGCCTATCAAAGCTTCAACACCGCTACCGCTCGAGGAACTGCTTCCGTCACCAAAACAGACAGAAAATGAAGCCAATATCACTCACTACGGTCAGCTAGTTGGATCAATCGGACACGCAGCGGAAGTTACTCGGCCCGATATCGCAAAAGCATATTCCAAGCTTGCCGAATTCTTGATCAATCCGTCGCAACAACATATCGACGCCGCATATCACGTGATCGCATACCTTGGTCAGACACGTGATTGGTCACTGTGCTATAATACATCAGTATCAACCAACTCAGCCTATATCGCCGACCGCGAAGAACCCGACTTCTTTGGAGCCTCAGACGCATCATATGCTGATGACAAGGCCACGCGCAAAAGCTCACAAGGGTATATCTTCTTCCTATTTGGCGGTCCTATCAACTAGAAAGCGACGCTGCAGCGCTGTGTCACCAAATCAACCACCGAATCCGAACTGATCGCTGCATCATCAGCCGGCACTGAATTGATATGGTGGTGGAGACTATTCAAATCCATCAGATTCGAGCTTGACAATGAGCAACTGCTATACTGCGACAATCAACAGACAATTCGATTGCTAAAAGAAGCTTCTCCGCGTCTCAAAACCAAACTACGGCACGTCGATATCCATCATCACTGGCTTCGTCAAGAGGTTCAAAACAATCAAATCAATCTTGCATATATCCAGACCAATAGTCAACCAGCTGACGGTCTTACAAAGCTGTTGCCGAGACAAAGGCATGAACACTGGGTATCCCTTTTGCATTTTGAGGATTTCCCATTATAACTGTCCTGTGTATTTTCATTTATTTTTTTTGTATTTATTTACTGTACATTGCTGTCAATTCTTGTAAACGGCTATTTTAAACCTCCAACCTCCATACAGAACACACGAAGCACAAACAAGATCGCCCCATCTGGAACTGCACCAGCAGTGGTTGACAGGCCTGTACTACAGCAGGACAGACCCACAAATATGCAGCTCTGCCTGAGAAAGGTAGAGGATGGCCTTCGATCGCTCCAGCTTTAAAGTTCAAAACTGAGGGGGGTGTGTAAGCCGAGGACACCATAATGTCACGTGGATATGCCACTGACTAATCAGTCCGTCACATATATATCAGCTGTACATACATCACATACAATACACATCTTGACACCTCTTTTCCTCCGCCCTCCAGCTTACAGGAATTAATGACCCGTGCCACACCGTGCGACATGGAAACGGGAATTAGTTTAGCACAACTTAGAGACCGAATCTCCTACCAACAACCCTACCCCACTACAAACACCTTGGTAGGACTACTTCACTTGTACCTCCACCTTGAAAACAGCTGTCTCTATACAGTCTTACAATTTGAACGGCAGAGCAGAGCCCCATCTTCCCTCATGGGCTCCACCATCAAACCCTACCAAATCGCTGTCCCGGATTCAGCTATCGAGAGACTTCAAAAGAAGCTTTCCCTCGCGACTCTTCCGGGCCAGACAAATTTTTCCAATGACTGGAAGTACGGCGCACCACTTGATGACCTCAATCGGCTTGTGAACTATTGGCAGGAGAAGTATGACTGGCGACAAGCGGAAGCGAAACTGAACAAACTCCCACAATTCACCACCACGATTTCCGTTGACGGGCATGAGGACTCACTCCAGATCCACTTTGTCCATCAGAAAAGCGAGAATCTTAATAGCATTCCGCTCCTGTTCTGCCATGGCTGTGAGTAAAACACTACAACTCAACTGCGAATTGCTATAGTTGGTTGATGCAGGTTATCAGGGCCCGGAAGCTTTCTTGAGGTCACCAAAATTCTGCCCCTTTTGAATTCCAGCGGCAATAGCGACGAGCAAACCTTCCACGTTGTCGCCCCGTCCATGCCCAATTGCGGCTTCTCACAACGGACGGCGAAGCCCGGCTTCGGGATTCTTCAATATGCGGAAGTGTGTCATCAGTTGATGCTACAGCTTGGTTACAAAAATTATGGTATGCGCCAACAAGTTCCTTTTAACGCCTTGTATTTCTTTATGCATGTTGTTTTGTCAATCTCCGTTCTAACATTTCGAGTTGCTAGTCACCCAGGGTGGTGACTGGGGATTCTTCATCACTCGCGCAATAGGAGTTTTGTACCCAAGTCATGTCCTCGCATCACATCTGAATTTTGTCCTGACGCCACCCCCTTCACTGTTACGGACTCCTCTATTGATCTTGCAGTATCTCACCGGCAGACTCACGGCATCTGAGAAAGCCGGACTCGAACGCACTCAATGGTTTCGCAAAGAGGGCTCCGGCTACAACCAGATCCAGAGCACCAAGCCTCACACTGTCGGCTTCGCACTCGCCGATAGTCCCGTTGCCCTACTTGCCTGGATCTACGAGAAGCTCCATGATTGGACCGACAAGTACCCTTGGACCGATGACGAAGTGCTCACCTGGATCAGCATCTATCTCTTTAGCGAGGCAGGCGCCAATGCGATTATCAGCCTCTACTACGATATCATGAACCCTGTAGCTAGTGGCCAGGCGAGTGGGACCATGGAATCATTCATGAAATGGAATACGATTCCACTGGGCTTGTCGTATTTCCCCAGGGATGTGGTTGTGCTACCAAGTTCGTGGGGTAGGACACTGGGGCCTGTAGTCTTTGAAAAGCGGCATGAAGAGGGAGGCCACTTTGCCGCATATGAGAAGCCCGAGTTGCTGGTAGACGACATCAGGAAGATGATCCGAAACGGTGGAATTTCTCTGTTTCAAGCGAGCTAGCTCACTTTAATTCGAAAATCTTACACGACAGCTCATGCAAGCTAACTCCGAAGCCTTTCCCTGCATATTTGATTAAGAACACCAGTGGGTTGGCTTGCTAACTACCGTGCGCATGCACCAATAATAGTGATTAGACAATACAAGTTTAAAAATATATACACACTAAAAAAGGGGTAATAGACAAGCTAACGCTTTAAGTAAAAGAAGAAACGTTGGAGGAACTAAGGAAGTAATTAATACATCAATACTCCAAATCTAACAGTGTAGTGGAGCAGAGTGCGAGTGAGCACTCACGTGCTCCCACTGGTCACGTGACACTAAAAGGGGTCTCCGATCCAACATTGAGACAATCCTAACCTCGGATAACAACCGATATCTGATCGGAGTTCGACATTCTTGTACATTCTTATACTTATTGAGTTATCCACCCCTCCACACTATTAGAAAAACGAACACAGTATTGATGCACAATATTGAAAGTCTTAACTACTAGAAATAATAGACAAACCTTAGGTAAATATCACTATAGGCATTGTAACACGGACTACTAGAATCTAAGGACGCTGCAATTCACCGCTCAAGCGGCGATTCTTTGGGAAGCAAGACAGAGGTTAGTGATATATCTGACAGTGGAAGGAATAAGCGGTGGTCCGTGCGACTAGTGCACATCATCGGCAGGAAGATCTTCAACAACTAGCCCCAGACGTCATCATGAACCGAGCATCGTATCGTGAGACTTGGGTTCGCGATCCAGCTCTTGAAATATTTTAGCCTAACATACACTCTTGATCGAATTCTAGGGTAATCAACTTCCGCATTTCGGAGACAGTGGTTCTCAGTGTTTGTGATAGAAATTGGCTTCATATGCATCTCAGCACAATCCACAAGCGCCGTCAGTGTAAATCTACACAGCCGCCCTGCGCGAAGATCCTCGACGCCTGCAGGTGGCGAAAATCACTGTCCTAAAAGGACCGTTTTTCGTCCTTTTCGTCCACAAACGGGGGTGACGTATGCTAACGGATGTGCCGGACCCGGGCTCCCGATCGGAGGGTCGGTGTTACCTGTTGTTCGCGTTCCTCGGGCGCTGCAGAACTTTGCAATTTTCTCCCGGAACGTTGAATTTCGACAGCCGAGAGAAGGAGTGGAGCTTGACTTGTCTAGTCCTGCGCTCAATCCAGAGAAGCTTCCTGAAGTTTGAAGTAGTATTCAGCCGAATAATGTCATGGCAACTGGATGGAGCGAGCAGAGTACAGCTCGCACGATACAACCTGAATCGGATAATGAAATAGTCGATGCAAAAAGAAAAAAAAAGGACCATACTGAGAGAAGCAGCTCATTGTGCTTCCTCTTACCATGATGGTAGGGCCGCCACGGTGACAGTAAGCTTGTCCATCGACCGCCAAGACTGACTACCTCGTCAGTAGCGGGAGTGTTTTTCATTCCGGAGAAAGATCCTCCAACAAGGCAACTTGGACGATCTCTGAGGCGTATCGGGACTTGGCATTCCGTTCCGACCGCTCCGCTAGGTCTCGTCCACGCGTGGGCACTTGGTCCAAAGTCTTGGTCGTTGGTACAACTGATGCAAACCCCACTGGTGACAGCATCACACCACCCTCTATTCTTGGAATGCATAAATAACGACCTCACAACTCTATCAAAACACTAACTCATATTGAACACCAACTTCTTCCAATTCTCATATTGCTTCGCTCATCATAATGTGTGATACGAGTCAAGATGGTGCTGGAATCATTCGGACGTCCTCAGGTCGTGAAACATATGTTCTAGATGGGCATCTCTTTAATCTCGATAGAAACCCCGCCTCTTACGAAAAGGTAGGATCATCGCGTCCATCGAGTAATGTTTCATCCACTCGCTTCATGCCAATTGGGAACAGCACACGACGAAATACTGCCGGGACATCAGATGAATATGACGGGTATGGAGGGAATCCAGTTACTCTCGAACGGCGGCATACACAAGCGACCCTCGAAGGTGGAGAAAGAAGTGATCTCCATCGCGCACTCTCGCAACAAAAATCCGCCCTCGTTTCAGTTGATGATCCCTCTGTGGATCCTCAAAGTCCGTCTTTCGATCTCACAAAGTTCCTGAAACTGTTCAGGCACTTGCTAGAAGAGGAGGGCATTCCAATAAAGAAGGTTGGCGTGGTTTACAAGAACCTCAACGTGTTTGGGTCCGGTGCAGCTTTGCAGGTCCAGAAAACGGTCTTGGACTTTTGTCTCGCACCATTGAGAATAGGCGAATGGTTCAGCTTTGGAAAGAAAGATCGCAGGCAGATTCTCCGCAATTTCGATGGCCTGGTCAAACCTGGAGAGCTCCTAATCGTGCTTGGGCGACCAGGTTCTGGATGCAGCACTCTTCTGAAAACCATGTGCGGTGAACTGCATGGATTGGAGCTGGATAAGAACTCCCTGATTCATTATAACGGCATCCCCCAACAAAAAATGATGAAGGAGTTTAAGGGAGAAGCAATATACAATCAGGAGGTGAATTTTAGCAGCTCGACAATCATGGTTTAGCGATGCTAATCCGGTTCGCAGGTTGACAAGCACTTTCCCCATCTAACAGTGGGCCAGACGTTGGAATTTGCAGCAGCTACTCGAACACCATCAAATCGGATCCAAGATCTGACTCGTACAGAGTTCGCCAAATTCATGGCCCAGGTTGTCATGGCCGTCGTTGGCCTTGCCCACACGCACAACACCAAAGTTGGCAATGACTTCGTCCGGGGAGTTTCCGGTAAGTGGTACCAGCTTTTAAGTTAGTAAATTGCAACTGACGTAAAACTAAGGTGGTGAGCGGAAAAGAGTCAGTATCGCCGAAATGATGCTTGCCGGCTCCCCTTTCGCCGCATGGGATAACAGCACACGGGGACTCGACTCAGGTAGATTACATCCATACTGCTGTCTATTAGCACACACTAATAACATATGTGCAGCAACTGCATTCAAGTTCGTGAACACTTTGAGGGTAGCCTCGGACTTCGGAGCCAGCGCCGGCGCTGTTGCGATTTATCAGGCCAGCCAGACAATCTACGACATCTTTGACAAGACTGTTGTCTTGTACGAAGGCCGACAAATCTATTTCGGCCCCGCTGACGGCGCCAAATCGTTCTTTGAGCGGCAAGGCTGGTTCTGCCCTCAACGCCAAACGACTGGCGACTTTTTGACCTCCGTGACCAATCCCCAGGAGCGGAAGCCAAGAGAAGGCATGGAGAACAAAGTTCCTCGAACGCCCGATGACTTTGAAAGATACTGGCGTGAGTCTCCAGAATACAGAGAACTCCAAGCTGAGATCGAACAATATGAGAAAGAGTTCCCGATTGACAAGCACGGCGAAGAACTTACAACGCTTCGCGAGCAGAAGAACTTCCGTCAGGCAAAGCATGTCCGCCCTAAATCGCCTTTCCTCATCAGCATGCCCATGCAAGTGAAGTTGAACGTAAAAAGGGCTTACCAACGCATTTGGGGTAACATCTCAGCAACGGCATCACAGTTCATTCTCAATATCGTCTTAGCTCTTATTGTTGGCTCGGTCTTCTTTGGAACCCCGGACGCGACTGTTGGATTCTTTGCTAAGGGGTCAGCTTTATTCATGGCCATCCTTTTCAATGCTCTCACCGCCATCTCCGAGATCAACAACTTATACGATCAACGTCCAATCGTCGAGAAACACGCATCTTACGCCTTCTACCATCCCTCAACAGAAGCCATAGCTGGCATCGTTTCTGACCTACCTGTCAAATTTGTACAAGCAACAGCGTTCAACCTCATCCTGTACTTTATGGCAGGTCTGCGTCGAGAGCCTGCCCAATTCTTCCTCTACTTCCTCGTCACCTATATTTCAACTTTCATTATGGCTTCCGTCTTTAGAACTATGGCCGCACTCACAAAAACTATTTCTCAGGCCATGGCTTTGGCGGGCGTATTGGTGCTGGCTATTGTTATTTACACTGGGTTTGTCATCGGTGTCCCGAGCATGCATCCCTGGTTTAGCTGGATACGTTGGATCAACCCGTTGTTCTACGCCTTTGAGATACTGATCGCCAATGAATTCCACAGCCGTGAATTTACTTGTTCTGCCATTATCCCAGCCTACACTCCTCTCCAAGGCAATTCTTGGATCTGCAGTGTCGTCGGTGCAGTAGCTGGTCGGGCAACAGTCAGTGGAGATGCCTTCATCGCTCAGCAGTACCGGTACTACTACTCGCGTGTATGGCGCAACCTCGGGATCCTTTTTGGCTTCCTAGTCTCCTTCATGATCCTCTACTTCATCGCAGTCGAGCTCAATTCGTCCACGACTAGCACTGCTGAGGTACTAGTCTTCCAGCGAGGCAAAGTCCCGACGCATCTGCTGCAGACCGGCAGAGAGGCCAAATCCGATGAGGAGTCAACGGGGGTGGCGAGGCCGAACGATGTATCAGAGAGTACAGATGTGGGTGCCGTTGAGCGCCAGAAGGATATTTTCACTTGGAGAGATGTGGTCTACGATATTGAGATTAAGGGCGAACCACGACGTCTATTAGACCATGTCTCCGGATACGTCAAGCCTGGAACACTCACTGCACTCATGGGAGTTAGTGGTGCGGGGAAGACAACCTTGCTCGACGTTCTCGCGCGCCGAACTACGATGGGGGTAATTACAGGAGACATGCTGGTCAACGGCAAGCCTTTGGACGTCAGTTTCCAGCGAAAGACTGGATATGTGCAACAGCAAGGTGAGTTTGTCCCACGCATTCCATTGACGGTAGCTGATTGGACTCATTTAGATCTCCATCTCGAAACAGCCACCGTTCGCGAAAGTCTTCGCTTCAGCGCTATGCTCCGTCAGCCAAAGTCCACGCCTAAGCACGAGAAGGAAGAATACGTCGAGGAAGTTATCAAGATGTTGAACATGGGCGACTTCGCCAATGCCGTCGTCGGCATTCCTGGCGAGGGACTGAATGTCGAACAAAGGAAGCTTTTGACGATAGGTGTTGAGCTTGCAGCTAAGCCCAAATTGCTTCTATTCCTTGATGAGCCTACTTCTGGTCTCGACAGCCAAGTCGGTTTTAACAAATCCCCCGGACATAAACATTCTTACTAATATCATCACAGAGCGCATGGGCTATTTGCGCCTTCCTTCGCAAACTCGCGGATGCAGGTCAAGCCGTTCTTTGTACTATCCACCAGCCCTCCGCTATCCTGTTCCAGGAGTTCGACCGCCTACTCTTTCTCGCCAAGGGAGGGAAGACCGTTTACTTTGGCAAAATCGGCACGAATTCTCGCACATTGATCGACTACTTTGAGAACAGCGGAGCCCGAAAATGCGACGACGAGGAAAACCCTGCCGAATACATGCTGGAGATTGTCAACAATGGAACAAATGACCAAGGTCAAGACTGGCACACGGTCTGGAAGCAAAGCGACCAACGCCAGCTTGTGGAACAGGAGATTGACAACATCCATCAAGAAAAGCAACACGAGGAGGTCGCTGGGATCAATGACGCCGGGGCACTAAACGAATTCGCGATGCCCTTTAGTGATCAGCTCGTCGAAGTCACCTACCGTGTGTTCCAACAGTACTGGCGGATGCCTAGTTATGTCTTTGCGAAGTTTGGGCTCGGTGTTGCCGCTGGATTGTTCATTGGTTTCACTTTTTATAACGCGTCGTCCTCGCTGGCTGGCATGCAAAACTTCATGTTCGCGGTCTTCATGCTCACTACCATCTTCTCTACAATCGTTCAACAGGTGATTCTCCTTTAATTACCCCTATTCGTTCCACGTACTAACCTGCACCAGATCCAACCCCTTTTCATAACCCAACGCTCCCTCTACGAAGTCCGCGAGCGTCCCAGCAAAGCCTACTCCTGGAAAGCCTTCATCCTCTCTAATGTCATTGTTGAGATTCCCTATCAAATCATGACCGGCATCCTGATCTGGGTCTGTTTCTACTACCCCGTCCTCGGGATCCAAACCAGCGACCGACAAGGCTTGATCCTCCTTTTCTGCGTCCAGCTCTTCATCTACGCCTCCTCCTTCGCACAAATGACCATCGCCGCCATGCCCGACACCCAGACCGCTAGCGCCATCGTCACGCTGTTTACATTCATGAGCATCATGTTCTGTGGTGTCCTGCAGTCTCCTACTGCGCTGCCAGGGTTCTGGATCTTCATGTACCGCGTCTCGCCCTTCACGTATTGGATTGCCGGGATCGTTTCGACGGGCCTGCATGATAGAGCAGTTGTCTGCTCCTCAGCAGAAGTCTCGCGCTTCGCGCCTCCCTCTGGCCAAACCTGCGGACAGTATCTTACCCCATATCTTTCAACCTCGGGCGGGACCCTTCAAGACCCGAATTCGACGACGCAGTGCGATTACTGCTCAATCCAGACTTCGGACCAGTTCCTCGCTGGCTCGAATATCTTCTGGAGCGAAAGATGGCGCAACTGGGGGATTGTTTGGGCATATGTGTTCTTCAATATCTTCATTGCGGTCTTGACATATTATCTTTTCAGGGTTGCGAAAGTTGGCGGGTTTAGTTTGAAGAGGAAGAACGGTGATAAGGCGAGGAAGGCGGGGGAGAAGGCCAAGGAAGGCGCGGTCAAAGAGGGGTTTGTGCAGAATGGGACGCAAGAGGGGAATGCGGGGCTGCCTCAGTAGATGGGGATTGATAATAGTAATGATACCTCGATGCTGGATATGGTCACTGATACGGGGACCAGCGTAGCCATCAGTACGTAGTATTGACATAGGATTTAACGGAGGGTGTAAGGCGTATATTGAATTATGTGCAGACCATTTGGCTCCAATAAATAGCTGTCAGAATCAATGTGTAAGTAAGAGGTAGAAGTCCCTTCTTAAACTGCGCTTATCTATTCTACCCTGTTTTCTTCAATAGAACTTCTGCTTCCCTCCTTTATTCTTCTTATTTGCATTCTGTACCTTAATTACAGGCAAAGGACGTAATATTTACCTGGAAAGAGTCTGTATTGTGCTGTATATGGTACCCTTAATACGCACGTATAGGGGATTAAAGGGCTCGGTTTACCTTCTGCGTTGCATACGCACGTACAGCCAGATGAAGAGCCACAAACGTGGCAATTCCCATGTAATAATAGCCATCCAATACGGGCGTCGAATATTCCGAAATAAACACGTTTCTGATCATAACTAGTCCATCTGCTCAAGCGCAGCTATAGTCGGAGCAGTCAGACCTCTGCCGCACAACTTCGATGCCCCTCCTCCCAACATGTCGCATACTTCAGGACAAGCCCAGAGACTTCCGGAGCCCTACTATTAGGCTCCATAGTCCTGAAGTAGTCATAGAAGGAGATCGACTCTCCAGTCGATGGCGCCCGCGGTAAATCTGTCCACCCAGAGACTCGTTTCTCGTCCAACATCAACAATCCGAACCGCCTCCACACTTTCACATAACCAAACGAAGCTGGGTTTACGGCCCGTATGTATTCGGCGCCAGAGCTCACTGCATTCGCGGACCCGGCGTCTGACCACTGAGTGCGAGGCTGATAGCACTCCGCATTTGATTGTAACTCTAATGGAAAACTGTCAGGCGCGGCACTGAGTAAGAAAGATTTTGAGCGATGACGCGCGTACGAGGCTTTGACAGCAGCTTCCGTACACTCGTCAATTCCGCGTATGAATGCCCATGTAAGCTGTGCGACGATTTTGACCTCCACGAGCTCCCAGGCGCAAAGCTGCGACAGAAAGGGGCATTCGCGGTACCGGCGTAGATCGTCGTGCCATTGTGTAACCAAACTATAGAGCATCAGACGGAGGAAACCGCGGTGGATCCGGTATTGCTCATCGTTACTAAGCGCAGATGGTGGAGATCCGCTTTCGCCAGCGAGATTTGGCGCATCAAACACATGCGCAACGTGATGCAAGGCTCGCTCAACGAAAATATCGCTGAATATTCGCAGGTCGAGCGAGAGCCAGTGGAGCAGCTCGAGGGTCTGCAATGCTGGCCACTGGATCGGCGTGCTTGTGCTTTCAGGAGTGGGCTCAAGAAGCGTGTCGTAGAGCTTTGCGATGTCGGCACAATCTATGATAACGAGGCCTTGATGGATAGCGAGGATGGTCTGGATTAGATACTGATGCTGTAGTGGCCAACACTGATATAGAGCATGTAGGACTGATTGATAATTGGTAAGGTATACCGATTCCGCGCGCGAGCATGCCCGCACCAGTGCGTACGTTAAGGTTGCGTCATAGCTCATCACTCTAAGCTGGAGTTCAATAGGGAGGTTGAACAAGCGAAAGTACCCAAACATGTTTGATGACATTGAGGTGTTGGGAAATTTGTTGCACAACGGGCGTTGGTGCTTTTGATACAAACTCCACGCTATACCCAATGTGATAAGCTATAGCTGGGTAGCTAGGGCCTTAGCGCCATAGCAACCATTATCAAACGATTCGCCGTCGCTTAACTCCCATCTCTCCATCTCCCACAACCTCGCCCGTCGCTCCATACTATCATTATGGGAGTCTCATCAACCCTGGCGCTATGCGCGACCGTCGCAGGAGCTGCAGCGCTCCAGATCCCGTTTCTGACCCCGTCCAGTCAGACGCCAGTCCAGATGGCAAAGGACGCGAAACCTCTCGTCAACTCCTCGGCTCTGCAAGACCTTATCAGTGGTGACAGACTTATGGTCCGCGCGAAGAAGATGTTTGAGATTGCCAAGTTGGGCGAACATGAATACAATCATCCAACGAGGGTGATTGGAAGTGCTGTAAGTTTGCGCACGTGACCACCTGTCGCCAGCTCGCTGATTTGCTGCAGGGTCACGTTGGAACCCTATCTTACATCTACGAGAGCATTCTTGAGCTTGGAGATTATTATGACATCTCGAATCAGTCGTTCCCAGCCGTTTCGGGAAACGTCTTCGAGTCTCGCTTGGTCATTGGAGATGTTGTGGCGAAGTCGGCTGCTCCCATGGGACTGACGCCTCCAACGAAGAACAAGCAGCCCGTTTTTGGCAAGCTGGTACTTGTTGAAAACGTCGGGTGCAAGGAATCCGACTTTCCCGATTCGGTCGCGGGAGCTATCGCCTTCATCAAGCGCGGTGTCTGTCCCTTTGGCACTAAAAGCGAGAATGCAGGGCGCAAAGGTGCCGTCGCTGCCATCGTGTACAACTACAACGATGATGCTGTTCAAGGAACGCTCGGAACGCCTTCTCCGTTTCATGTCGCCACTTTTGGGCTTTCCGGGGAGGAAGCTGCGCCCGTCCTCAAGAAATTTGAGAAGAAAGAAGTCGTAGATGGCATTGCCTACATTGATGCCGAGGTCAATCAAATTCTAACAGCTAACATCCTCGCCCAGACCACCGCAGGAGATCCTGAGAACTGCGTTATGCTGGGTGCCCACAGTGATAGTGTTACTGAAGGTCCAGGTATCAACGACGACGGATCCGGCACAATGAGTCTGCTGGAGGTCGCTACCCAGCTCACCAAATTCAACGTCACCAACTGCGTCCGTTTTGCCTGGTGGGCTGGGGAGGAAGAAGGGCTCTTGGGATCTGATTACTATGTCGCCTCGCTCCCCGAGGAGGAGAACAAGAAGATCCGCCTCTTCATGGACTACGACATGATGGCCAGCCCGAATTTCGCCTACCAGATCTATAACGCAACCAACGCACTTAACCCGGAAGGTTCGGAGGAATTGAGGGACCTGTACATTGACTGGTACAAAGAGCAGGGTCTGAACTACACTTTCATTCCTTTCGACGGCCGTTCGGACTATGATGGCTTCATTCGAAACGGTATTCCGGGTGGAGGTATCGCGACAGGAGCCGAAGGGATCAAGACGAAGAAAGAAGAAAAGATGTTTGGTGGAAAGGCTGGAGAGTGGTATGATCCGTGCTACCACCAGTTGTGTGACAATATTGGGAATTTAAATGTTACCGCTTGGGTGGTCAACACCAAGGTACGCAGTCATTTCCTATTGTGGCAGAATTTGAATACTGACGTGTACACAGCTTATCGCCCACTCTGTCGCAACCTATGCTCTTTCCTTTAAGAGCTTTCCTGAGCGCACAAGCTTCGCTGCCTCGAGTGAATACCATAGCCAGACTAAGTATCACGGGTCCAAACTCTTCATCTAAAGAACACTCTTTAGTATGTGTGTGTAAGTATTGTACAGTATCATTCATTGTATTCCTGATCTCTCCGTGTCATCAACATTGTACTCCTCGGTTAAGTTTGTACATCTATCTACATCTCTTAGCTGCAATTCAAGCATCGTCGTATCTTTCGATTCGGATAAACTTCGCAAAAGTATTTCCAGAGCTTTGAAGCTTGTCGTTGAAATAGCTCAGGGCTAAACCAATACGAATGCGCAAACCACTATTGCTGAGCGGGGTACCCCACACTACCCCAGAACTAACAGCTACAAACACCATCAATGCCGAAGAGCAGTTGGATGGCGGAGGGGTTTCGAGGATGAAGTCTCCTGCTTTGTGCTCTTCGTTCTTTCTTCTTGTCTTCGTGATCTTTATTGAATATCACAACAGCCCTCGAGCAGCTGCACCATCCATCCTTCACCATGTCCACCCACAAGTTTGATCTGAAGAAGCCTTCAGGCCGCGAACTCCTAGGCGGTGATCTGCTTGCTCAATGTCTTCATGCGTTAGGCGTTCGTGTCGCCTTCGGTCTGCATGGTGGCCACCTTGATGCCTTCTTGATGGGTTGTGCAGACATGGGCATTGAATTAATCGATACCAGACACGAGACGGTTGCTGTACAGGCCGCGGAAGGGTATTCTAAGGTCAGCGGGAAGACCGGATGTTGTTTTGTTACTGCGAATAGCGGGTAAGCCCTCATTTTATCGTCAAAAATTTCTCCGGCAATGGCCCCAAATAGTTTTTATTTCAGTACACATCCGATCACTATCCTGATAGCTTAGGTTCTGCAACGCCCTCCCTGGCCTCGCCACCGCCTTCGCAGACCGCAGTCCACTTCTTTGCGTTACATCTTCTCCGCCCCTACGAGACGCTGAAACCAACGCACTGCAGGGTTTCCACGACCAAGTAGTCCTCGCGAAACCCGTGACCAAGTTCTGCCACCGCATCACCAACGTGGGCGAGATACCACGACTCACAAGTCTTGCGTGGCGGACTGCAAGCTCGGGAGCCCCTGGGCCAGTAGTACTAGACTTCCCTATCGACATCCTTTTTACGCCCGTGGAGAAGGAATCTGTGGCTTGGGGCGGCATAACGGCACCGCCCGTCACTTTGCCAGGCCCCGATCGAACAGCCATCAGCGATGCGATTCGGATGTTTAAAGAAGCATTGCGACCTGTCATCATCGTCGGAACCGGGGCCCGTAATGTCTAAGCGCCTCTCCCTTTTCCTACCCCTATTCCCATCACTGACGTCGCCCAGGCCGTCAACGAAATAACGACTCTTGCTTCCAAAACGGGAATCCCCATCTTCCACACACCTAAATTCTCCACTGGGATACCATACACACACGCTTTCCACGCCGGCTCCGCCACCACCCTCGCCCTCCTCTCCGCCGGTCAAAAGCCGTGCCCCGACCTTGTCATTATCCTCGGCGCACGCACAGGCTTTCTTCTCGGCGGCCGCTCAGGCAGCATTATCCCCCGCAGCACCGACTGCAAGATCGTGCAAATCGACATTGACGGCTCGGAAATCGGACGCTCGGAGCACGTCGATCTGGGCATTGTCTCGGACATTGGCCTCGCTATTAGCGCCGTCAACGCTGTTTTGGAGACATGTGAGGTGGAGAAGTTCAGGGTTGCCGAGGCGTGGATTAGGACTGCGTTGGAGCTTAAGAGTTGGCGCGCAGCTCATAATGAGTCTGAGCCGAAGATCAATGAGGAAAATGGACATCTCCACCCCTATCACGCGGTGAAGACGCTCTTCCAATTCCTGCCGCCGAACTCAATTATCTGCATAGACGGCGGAGAAGCAGGCGGGTGGGCATTGCAGAACCTCCCCGAAGCTCATGCTTCTCTCTCCATGGTATGTACGGGGTACCTGGGCTTCCTAGGCAACGGCTGGGGCTACGCGCTCGGCGCCGCGGTCGCAGATCGAAGCCGCCTGGTGGTCAACATGCAAGGCGACGGCTCCGCCGGTTTCCACATTGCCGAGTTGGACACGTACAAGAAGTTCAACTTGCGTATCCTGACCGTTGTCGTAAACAATAGCGTCTGGGGCATGAGCTTAGCAGGCCAAGAAATGATTTACGGCGACACGACTACCCACCGTCCAGCCTCCCAACTCCGCAGTGAGACCCGCTACGATGTCATCGCGCAGGGCTTCGGCGTCTTGGGTCTGATTATAGATGCTACGAAGACGCTGCCCCAGTCCCCGCTCGATACAAAGAAGAGGAGTCATATGGATTTAGCGCCCGCGGATGAGTCGGGGTGTAAGGGAGTGCTTGACGGGTTGGGAGCCGCAGTGAATGAGGTCGTGCATGAGAATGGGCCCGGGTTGATTGATTTGAGGGTCAGTAATAAGCCGTACCAGGATTCGACGAAGGCGATGGTTGGGGCGAGTGAAGATCCGGATGTTATTGTGGTGCCGTATTATGATAATTTGCCCAGGCCTTATTATAAGGGTGTCGGGGTCAAGGGCAAGGGGGAGAGCTAGGAGGCGGAAGGGAAGAGAATGGAAGCAGGGTGGAAAGGGGATGAACGAAGAAAGGGCACATGAATGGTAAATGCATGTTTGGTTAATGAAAGGGCATAGGATGGGTGATATTCTTTGGAAATTACAACTCGCTTTTCCACCCACCCTCACTTTCGAATATCTTCCCAACTTCTCTGCTCACCCGAAGCAAATGCTGGTCCCGATACCGACTCGTCATTGCACTCAAGCCAATTGGCATTCCATTCGCCCCCTTAAATCCCGGAATATTAACAACAGGAATATGCATTGCCGTCGCCGGCCCACAGAACGCTGCACTTCCTGTATTGTTATGCCCGACTGGCGCCTCGTCCAATGCACTTGGTCCGATGATCGCAGCGTATTTGTCTGCCAAGGCATCTATCTTCGGTCGCATAGCTGCCAGCTCGTCGAAGGCTTTCAGCTGATCTTTCCGCGAGTGGCCGTCTGCGTTGTGCACGTGGTCTATGAGAAGAGGGTCTAGTTTGTCTTTGGCGTGGTAGTAGTCTGGCAGAAAGGCTACGCGGCCGTCCCCCGTGAGTACTTGTAGGTGGTATTTATACATGGGTCTGAACTCGTCGCCGAGCGTGATTTCTTCGACTTCAGCGCCGTGAGCGCGTAGTAGCTCTGCGCCTTTCTTCAGCGCAGCGGCGGTGCCGGGCCCCGGCTCTGGCCATTCGGGCGTCGGATACGTGAGCAATGCGAATTTTGCTCCTGCCACTTTGAACGGCTCTGACGGCTCTGGCTCATCATCCACGAGTTGAAACGCATCGAGCAGCAACTTCAGATCATCCACACTCCTCGAGTACAGCCCCAGCGTATCGAATATCAGCGAGTACAATTTCTGTCCTTCGCGCGAGATGGAATTCCACGTCGGTTTCATCGCGTAGATGCCATTGTATGAGCCTGGCCGGATCGTGCTGCCTACCGTCTGTGTGCCAAGGCCAATGGGAACCTGCAAGTCGCCGACTGCTGCACCTGAGCCCGACGACGAGCCACCTGGGGTGCGGGAGGGGTCGTGCGGGTTTCCTGTTCGCGGGCCTTTGTGCGAGGGCCCGATGGTTGTAGCTGCGAACTCGGTGGTGGTCGTCTTGCCTACACGACGTCCAACAATTAGCCAACTGAGGGTTGAGAGTTGTGGTGGGAGGGAAGCGCGTACCAAATATCAGCGCGCCGTTCGTCCTCAGGGTCAGAATGCTCCCCGCATCCACCTTGGGCGCGTCGTCTACGTATATGGGCGAATTGTACTGCGTCGGCATGTCTTTGGTAAGAATCACATCTTTCACGCCGATGGCTACGCCGTGCAGCGGGCCTCGCTGCGAGGGCGGTATCTGGTCGAGTTCGCGGGCGCGCGAGAGGACGAGGTCGGCATTCAGGTATGCCCACGCGTTGACGGTGGAGTCGCGCGAGGAGATGCGCGAGAGGAGCGATTGGGCGTAGGCTTCGACGGTTAGAGAGCCGTCTTTGAATTTGGATTGTGCTTGGGACGCCGTGAGGCGGTAGGGCTCCGTGGTCGCCATGGTGAAAGGTCAGAGGTGCTCCAGGGGTTGGATTCAATTGGCGTCGAGATTGGGGGAGGAGACGACCATGGTGAAGAAGTAGAGGAGCGCATCATGACTCCGAGTGGCTATACTAGGTTCACATCATCGGCATCGAAGCAGTTCCCCGCGTGCTCATCGATAACAATCCGATGCCGGGCGGGCGACCCTCATCACGCTAGTGACTAAGCGGCCCCGGAAATGCAACCGAGCTTCCAACTCTGTCGCCTCTAGCATCGGAAGAAAAGGTTCCGATGTACATCATCATGGCCGCCGTTCGCTGTAGTGAATTGCGATCCGTAGGTCTAGTTCTCTTATGGCTCTTCTTTCGCCATTTCCGTCCGAAGTAGACTACAAGCGCTCCTGCGGCTCACATTTAAGCAATTGCGAAAAGTTGGTGCCATGTTGAGTACCAGACGTTTGCTGTTACTTTCACTCTCATGATCCTTTCCTATGTGTCGACTGCAGCAGTGTGTAAACATTGAATTCCTTCCACCCGTTCTCGTAATCGCATGGCGGCCATGCCACATATAGGCACTCCCGAACCCCGAGTGGATCGATCAATCGACCCCCCAGATGTTGAAAATGGCGTCGCAGAAGTCGAAGAAAAAGACATACGTACCGCATCCCCAGACGAAGCAGAAGCAGAAGGCGAAGATTCCACCCGCTCCTCCAACACCAGCATCCACAGCATCGGCAACCAGACCAACGCGCTCTCCCCAAAGCGCCTACTCATCGCCATCCCCGCGCTCTCCATCGCGCTCTTCGTCTCTTTCATCGATACGACGAGTGTATCTACATCCATCCCCGCAATCTCCTCCGACCTCGACACTGGCACTGCGACGTCGTGGATTGGGAGTTCGTTTTTGGTCGCGTCGACGGCGTTCCAGCTCATCAATGGACGGTTGAGTGATATTTTTGGGAGGAAGAATTGTTTGTTGCTCTGCTTGGCGTTGTTGGGTATTGGGGATGTTGGGTGTGGGTGCAGCAAGAGTAAGGTCATGTTATTTGTTTTTCGGAGTGTGGCGGGAATCGGGGGTGGGGGGATTAATAGTTTGGCTATGATTATTGTGTCGGATATTACGACTCTGGAGAATAGGGGGAAGTATCAAGGTATGTCAACGTTTCCATTATTCCAATGTGCCTGTTGGGATAATACGCAGGTTTTGCCTTGCTATATCGTTCCACAAGAGCTCAATAAAACAAGGCGCAGTTTGCGGGTTCAATTCAACAACATACATTATCAGAACCAATCTACAGTCAATCCCAAGCTAACAAGCCTCCAGGAATCTTTGGCGCCATAATAGCAATGGCCAATGGCACCGGTCCCTTCATCGGCGGCGCCCTCGTTGACTCCGTGACGTGGCGCTGGGTATTCTGGATCGTGCCCATGCTGGCCCTCCCCGCCGCGGTCTTGATATTCTTCTTCTTGCCGCTCAAATACGATCGCGGCAATTACGGCGACAAGATTCGAAAAATCGACTACGGCGGCATCATCCTCAATCTCGTAGCAGTGTTACTCGTCCTAATCCCCCTATCAGGGGGCGGCGTTCAGTATGCTTGGGACTCACCGATTGTGATCGCCATGCTCACGGTTGGTGTGTGCATGGCTATTGCGTTTGTGCTATATGAATGGAAGATCGCGCCTATTCCTATCATGCCGGTGCATCTGGTCAAGTATCCGCACTGTCCGGCGCTGTACATCCAGAACTTCTTCACGGGCATGTGTTTCTATGGCAACTTCTTCTACCTCCCCATTTACTTCCAATCAGTCCTCGGCTACTCGGCGCTCATATCTGGGGCACTGCTCCTCGCCGTCATCCTCCCAACTTCTATAGCAAGTATCATCAGCGGACAAATGATGACTCGGACGGGACGCTATCTTTGGATCGTGGTCGTAGGCTTCGTGCTCTGGACGCTCGGAACTGGACTGAAATGTGCATTTGACCAAACTACGAAAGTCTGGCACATCGTCCTCGTCCTCGCTGTCGAGGGTCTCGGCATCGGCATGACCCTACAACCCACACTTGTCGCCATCCTCTCAAACTCAAGCCAGTCCGACAGAGCAGTCGCAACCGGCCTCCGAAACTTCGTTCGCACCATCGGCGGTGCATTTGGGTTGATTATCTCAGGCGCTATCCTCGCGAATACCCTGAATTCCCAGCTCTCAGGCATGCCGTTCATGACACCGAATATCTTGAGGAATCTCACGTCCTCAACCTATTCGTTGGACAAGTTGGGGTTCTCAGACATGGAAAAAGAAAAAGTATTGGAGTCGTACATGGTAGGTATTAGGTATATTTATATTCTGTATGCAGCGAGTGCAGGAGTGAATTTGGTGCTGTGTCTAGGTATCGGGAATACGGGGCTCAAGGCGAAGAAGCCGATTGAAGAGAAGGAGAAGGAGAAGACGACGGATGAACCTGGTAATGCTGCTCCTGAACCGTTTCAGGTGGCGAGAGAGATACAGAACCAAGCTCCGAATGAGGGAGTCCAGTTGTCAAGTGACAGCAAGAGTTGATTCAGGCCAGTACGGCGAAGTGTACAAAATCGCGAGTCGTATTACAGCATCGTCGCGGCCGAAATGCATACCATAACATTAAATAGAACATCACATCATATATCGTTGCAGTTCAATACTCATACTTTCATGTCTTTCTCCAATATCTTTTCTTCAACTGACTTGGTGGTTTCCAGTCTCTAATTCTTGCGCTCAAATCTTTCTCGCAATTCTATCCTCCGTTATCCTCTTCACCATGTCCATATACTGTCATTATCACCACACACCATTGGACTTCCCCATCACATCGGCTGCATACATCCGCCGCACATCTCGGCTTATCACACATTCACCGCTAGCGCACGGTATCGGCCTTGGCGCTTCGTTGCCGCCTTCTCCACTTTCTCACGCGCTTGACTAGGTGAGGCAGGGCCTTTCTCCGCCGACGCGCCGGTGATAGGTACGCGATAAGGGATGTTGGAGATGACGGTGGAGGGGCAGCGAGGGGTAGCTTGAGCTGTCACTGTTCCTGGAGCTATCAGTCCATGCATGTTTTGACCATGCAAGAAAAGCCTCATAAGTATTGGCTTGCCTCTTTAAATTTCCTTCCTGGCGGGTTTCTGAAGTTGCAGCTCCTTGCCTCTCTCCTCTAAAATTCGCTTCTATTCTTACTATACTACTTCTCAATTGGATCCTAGAAGTGTTCAATCACCACAATGCCACCACTCTGGAATGGAGGACATCCTGACTACGACCACGAGCGAGATTTCATCGGCTACGGTGAGAAAGGACTCGATCCCAAATGGCCCAACAACGCAAAAATCGCGGTGTCGTTTGTGATAAACTATGAAGAAGTACTTCCCTCCATCCTCCCCATCAACCTCCCGCCACCTCCTTTACAATTCCATATCAGAGTGCTGACAAATGGCAATTAGGGCGGCGAACGTTCCATCCAAACCGGCGACGGCATGGCGGAGCAAAACCTCCGCGAAAACCCTGGCGGCCCTCCGCGCATCAACGAGCGCAACGTCAATGTCGAGTCCGAGTATGAATACGGATCCCGCGCGGGGTTCTGGCGGCTTTTTAGACTGTTCAACGAGAAGAGGATGAAGTTTACGCTGTATGCAGTGGCGACGGCGGTCGAGAAGCAGCCTGAGGTCGTGAAGAGGTGTGTGGAGATGGGCCATGATGTGGCGAGCCAGTGAGTGATTTTATTTTAACTTAGGGGCGAGAATGTAAATATGGGGAAGAGTTGAAGAAAAGGACAGCGCTAATAGCATCTTCAGTGCATACCGCTGGATAGACTACCACGATTTCCCCATCGAAAAGGAAAAGGAATACATAAGGAAGGCGGTCACGTCCCTGAAAGCACTCTCTGGGTATGCGCCTCGAGGATGGTACTACGGGCGCAACAGCCTACACAGCCGGACCCTCGTCCCACAAGTCTACGCTGAGATGGGCGAGAAGCTAGAATGGGCGTCCGACACCTACGCCGATGACGTGCCCTACTGGGTCGACCTCCCCCTCGAGCGCAATCTTTCGGCTGCAGAGTCGAAAGGCCTCCTCATGGTACCTTATAGCTACGACTGCAACGACTTTAAGGTAACCCCTTGTCCACTCATCCTTTCTACCCCAGCTCATAGAAAGCTAGTTCCACGTCGTGGGCTCCGGGTTCGCCGATCCAGAAGGCTTCTTCGTACATTTGAAGAACGCCTTCGATGTCCTGTACGAGGAGGGCGAGAAGGGCATGCCGAAGATGATGACGGTCGGCCTGCATTGTAGGATTGTGGGACGACCGGGACGGTTCGGCGCGTTGAAGAAGTTTGTCGAGTATATTGAGCAGAAGGAGGGCGTGTGGGTTGCCACAAGGAGTGAGATTGCGGAGGCGTTTAAGGAGAATTATCCATATAAAAAGGGGCAACTGGCGTAGGTGAATAGCGGTGGGACGCTGTTGCATTGGGCTATTTGTAAATAATGAGCGAAAGCGAGTTGCGATTTGAATGAATGAATGATATTACTGTTCTTTTCCCCTTTCAATCGTACCCCGCGAAAAACCCATGGTCCCATCCCCCCTGATTCCCAAACGCCGCAGTCCCACCCAATCCCACCCCTCCCATACCACCTATGTGCCCCTCCATCCCCCCAAACTCACTCTCCATCTGCATATACTCGTTCCCTCCAACATCATTCCAATTCGGGCTTCCAAACTCTGGTCTCAGGGTCGATCCCGCCTCCGAAATGCCACCCGTCGCAAGCCCAGGTTCTTGGATATCTGACTGTACCATCTCGTTGAAAACGCGCCAACCTTGCCAACCTCCTGGTATATCTTCGTCAACTTCCATGAAGACGTCCTTCACAGCGCCTAAAAGCGGATCGGAGGACTTTGCTTCGGACCTCGCATCGCCTGTGGAAGACGTGTTGATATTGGATGTGGTGAACATCTCTAGATTGATGCGCAGATTCTGCGTCCCTGATTCTTGGGTGCTGGGTTCCATAATAGCACGCAGCACGCAGCCAGACAGCGCCTCGAATATCTCACCGTACTTTACAGCGCCAGGCCACTTCTCACCGAAGATGGTGAGGCACTGGCTGCACGAGCGTGTGGCTTCTAGGATGTCGAAGGAGAAGAGCGCTTTGTCGCGCCAGAGACAGTATATCAATGTTAGGCCAGCTACGAAGCAGGAATGCAGTCCTATAATGGTGAAGGAGAGGATCTTCTGTTGATGGAGGCGCTTGTAGGTGGCGCATATCCTCGCGGAAGATTTTGCGCAAGACACGAAGCGCGGGTCGCTGACCGTTAGACTGGGAAGGAGTCCAGTGTAGAGTGAGAGGATAGTTTTGTGGTATTGGAGGGTGAAGAAGTCGCGAGAGCCATGATAGGGGCTAACGGTCTCGGGCTGGTACATCCAACAAGGTCCTCCCTCTACAGCAGGAGGCGGATCTGGGATGCCGTTTACCCAAGTGTCAAGATCGGTTCGGATCTTGGCTACTTTTGCGTCTTCATGGGCTTGATCGGCTGGTGAGCGGGATGTGTGGTCGATGTCGACCCGGAAGACGGTCCGCTGGGTTTTGGATTGGAGTTGACGTAGTTTAACGATGTGGATGAAGGGGCTGATGTTGCTCCATCCTTTGCCGTTCTCTGCCAGGGGCTGGGTGGAGGTAAGGTCCCAGAAATCAGGATTTTCACTTGGGAGCTACATGATTTTAGTCGTGTGAGTAATCTCCTCGTGTAGGTGGCTTACCTCGACATTGATATCTCGATCGGATATTGCAAACGTCCTGCCTAGGAGAATGCTCGTTAAACGATCCAGACAGTAACATGACCAGAAGATGCGTCGGCGTATTTCCAGGTCTCTTGGGTCGCGTGTAGGTGAATGTAATGTCGGCTTGCGGTGCATTCCCAATTCAACACAGAGTGTAATTGAGTACCGCACTTGTGACCATACTCCGGCGCCATACGGCGACCTTTGGCCGTAAATCGCTAGCAAAGTGAGGAACTGGACAGTGGAACTGTTGTGCTGCTCCATTATAAAATCCATAGGTTCAATTGCTGCCGCGAAGTGGGCCTAGATATGAAATGTGTCAGTAGTGTATGCTTGCGAGAAAAGTATAAGGCTCGACGTGTCTCTGCAACGTGTACAAGGGAACAGAATGAGAATATCACCTCTCAGAATTTCACTTTGTATGCGACATTAAATGACGGGGATTCTTACTTCAGGGTCAACATCTACGGCCTGTTTCGTGAGCTGCAGAAAGCGAGCTGAGATAGCGTATATGAGATGCAGGCTACTTCGTTCCATCGTGGGTAGCGCACCCTGCTGGTACTGATGCTTGATAACCTCCTCGTACACTTTCCGATCAAGAATCGGCCACCGTGTATGCAACCGATTGAAAAAGACTGTGAAGAGTCGTTGCGCTTGTGACGGAGGAGGGAACTCAGTCAACGTACTTGTTGGCAAGGGAGTCAAACCACACGAAGTGGTAGAGCTTGTGCTGCCTGACCGAAGCGTATTCAGGGGCTGCAGCGTGCTTGACGACTTTCTGGCCCGGAATATGGAGGACTGTATCATTCGTGCGATGGTGGCGCCGGAACTTGAGCCCATATAGAAGGGTTCTGGAGCAGCATCTGTAGTCCCAGATGCGCAGAGAGATAGGTAGGCGACTCCGTCAACCAGTGTTGAGTCTTCTTCGTCTCCTTCGTCGAACTGGCTTGTCGCGGACGTGCTTGCTTGCCGTTTATGCAGGCGACGAGCATCCTTCTGAGGATCGATGTAGGCGAAGTGGTCTTGCCCATATTCTGGAAGTTGGCCTTCCAGGAAGGCAATTCGCTCTTCTAAAGCGTTGATATATCTGCTCGAGGTTCAGCATGATGGATCTCGGAAGCGTGAAACAGAGCTAGTACAGCATCTTCCCGCCTGGATAGCGAGGTCGTAGAGTTGGTTCATATACACAAGAGATACCAGCCTTGAGACAGCTCTTGCACGTGGGGTGAGCGCCATCACACTGATCCATGGTCAACCTAAATCAAACCTCGCGGTATCGGGCTATCGAGATCTCACCCTCTGCTTTCTGCCCTTGCATCGCTGACAAGCTAGAGCCACGCGAGCCCGGCGAGGGCCTGCTGACTGTGTAGGAATCTGTGGTTGCGTTTGATCCGGTTGTTCCATAACTGGCATCGGTCTGTCGTTCGTCATGCCGAAGAGACGGAAGAAAAGCGAGTAGCGACATGGCGAAGTTGAGAAACAGTAGGTCGGCGTTAGTCATGGTGGTTTGTCGGCCAGTTCGTTCCGATAGAGAGGAAATGGGGTGCGGGTCGCATGGTTCCTTGTAGCTTCGGCCTAGCGAGTCAGGTATTACCCCATCTTTACCCGTTCCAACC
Organism: Beverwykella pulmonaria; assembly: GCA_001599595.1. NCBI lineage: Eukaryota > Fungi > Ascomycota > Dothideomycetes > Pleosporales > Melanommataceae > Beverwykella > Beverwykella pulmonaria. Next base: position 1,412,676 of record BCHH01000009.1, on the reverse strand, counting down.
TCCAAGTTCTACAATACTCAATCTGGACTGATTGTTACTATACCATGCGAAGGTACCATGCTAAGGCATATTCTCGGCTCAATTGTTTTCCTAGCGGCTACAGATCCTTGTAGGCCCACTGGCTTTCCAGCTCGCCAAAACTTTGTCACTCATCTGTTGAAAGTGACGGGGAGGGGAGATACGTCGCAACTAACCTGTTCAAGGGACGTCTGCAAACCACAGATACGCCAGGGCATGGTGAGCTGTCAACCACCGCTTTGGATCCACGTTCGTCATGCGTCCGACCAGCTCCTTGAAATCAGGCTCAATGTTCTTCCTCTATAGCCCGATTGGTTTCCCTGGGTTTTCTTTGCCAAATGCCTCCACCGTCGCAATGATTACCTAGACCCAAGGACTGTCGAAGTCTGAGAGGAAGGAGAACTGGCGCGTGCGGACAACAGATAGTCGCTCTTCTCCCTCTGCTATTTCTTCGTCAGCTACTATGAAGATGAGTATTTTGGTAAGTGCGTAGATGCACCATTTGCTCAATTATTAGAAAACAATGCGTACAAGTAGCAGCACATACCACAATCCCAAAAAAGAATATGTGGGATAGCTTCTGCACTGCACCAGCTGTATGTGCTTCCGGACTTCGCACCTCCAGTTTCCAACTTTTTTTCCCCACAATCGTATAGTCGGGTGGTACATACGCAGAATTCTCAGTGTCGCCTATACTCGCCCACGTTGAAGGAAGAGATCTAGAGCTTGAGCAACAGTGTCGAATCCCTCGGATGCGGGATTAGTGCTGTAATCTTTAGTGGTGGTGGGGCGCCTTTCTATCGAGAGTAATGTAAACCTAGACACAAGCTTGTATAGTCGTCTAGGAGCTACAGGAAGAGGACGCGTATGTAGAAATAAATGGCTTACCAATGCATAGCTAAAGCCTTGATAAGGTTTCCAAGTATATTTTTTGTGGGCGCCTTCACTCTGCGGACCTTTCAGGTCGACTAGCGAGCCATAACTCATGTGGGATGAATAGTACGCATTCGTCGTCTAGTATTATACAGAAACTTAACAACAAGTAAGGCCTTTAAAATACATCGGGATATCGTTCACGAAACTCTATTCCAGCACCACGATCCACATTTGCCAGCTCTGAGTACGGCGGCATCGGTTCACCGACAATGCACGTGTAATACATGTGCTCTGGATCGCAGCGCTCCCGTCCATTTGGGAATCTATCGTCCATCAATCAGCGCTTTGCCAGAATCAGCGTAAAACGTCACTTACTCCTTCTCAGCCTTTTCTCTGGCCTTGGTCTTCTTCTCGCCATTCCAGATCCTCAGCTTCTCGAGCAACATATTTCCAAAATAGTACGCCTCGGAATCTCCCCCACCCATGCCGCCGCTCTTCTTGAGGAAGCGGCGCAGTGAGGGGACGCTGGGACCGTGGTTTCCAACCCCCTGGTACGTCTTCACGGGCGTGCTGTTTTGGGCGATGGCCTGGAGTTCCGACGACAGGGAGGTCTGCGTCCAGGACTTGTTCGATCCAGGTATCTTGGACTTGGACTCAAGGAGTTTGTTCAACTTCCGGCGAATAGCCGTTGCCTGGAGAAATCAGGACTTGTGAGTCTATCATGGGCGAAAATTGCAGATAGGAGACTCACATTTTCGTATACGGGAACCTCGCCTCTGATCTCTTCAAGGGGAATATCTCGGTAGCTACTAGGCAAATGGGAGCGATCGGGCTCTTTGCCCGAGGACTGCTCTGGCTGAGTGCGCTTCGAAGACGCATTGTTGGACTTCAGAAATGTGTTCTCCTTATCGTCATCTACGAATTCAATTGGCAGTCCAGGCTTCCCATGCTTTGGGCAAATGGGACCATCGGATGAAGGTTTACGATATGGGGCAGTGCGAGCGCTAGATTTTGCTGGTCCACGACGTCGAACTATAGCACCGCGAGTTGGTGGCATGGTCGCCAATATTATTCAGATAATTACTGTGAGCAGAAGGGAGTGGCAAATGTGCAGGAGCTGCAGATGGTTACGAAGATGAAGGGGGAAAATGAATTGGGCCTGAACCGCGGTCATGGTGGCTTCTTATGCGTCGGGACGATCGGCGATGAAAGGTGGCGTGACGTGCCAGGTGATGTCATTGTTGTTTGGGGTTTCGCGCATCCCCAATCCATTGAATCGCGCCATCACGTGAGTGCACGGCCCCCATCAACACCCCCACCCCCCAAATCACCGTTCAAGACTTTTGATTCAACAGCCACTCTACCCCCATTTTCATGTCGTCCGCTGCCTTTTTAGACTGCGACAGCATCGGCAAGAAATCCAGACTACCATGAGGAAGCCCCGCATACACGTCCAAACGCGTCGGGACGCCTTCTTCACGTAGAATGTTCTCGTAGATGAGAGCATCGTCTCTCAAAGGATCCATGCTGGGATTCTTGTCAGCTATCGCATTTTTGACAGTAGAAAGCGAACTCACCCGCAAGCTTGGAAGTAGGTCGGTGGATGCGGTTTACCGCCTTTTGGCCAAAGGAGCGGGCTTCCTACTTTCGATTTCGGGTCGATCTTGTAAGAGTCTGTACCAAGGCTCAGTGATTTGCTGTTGTTTGCTCAATAATAAGGCTCACCATTGAAGAATGCCATGCCCCTTCGGTCTAGGATCATGCCATCCTTAAACTCTTCCTCGCTCTTGTAATGTGGCTTATACTTCTCTGGCACGGTATCTGGATGCACCAAATTAGGAACATTTAGAAACACACCCGTGAGTGGAGGCGATAGATTTTGGTCGATAGATTCGCGAGCCGCGCCAGCGGCAAGATTTGCACCTGCCGAAGTTCCAGAAACGATGAACCCCTTCAACGGGTCTGCTCCGAGCTTCGACGCGTTCTCAGCAGCCTGGGATTGGATTTTCGTTAGCTGGCCCTCTGTCTTGCATGTAGAATGCACATACCCATTTCAAAGAGTCGAATGCGTCATTCGCGGCAGTTGGGAATACATGCTCCGGAGCCAGCCGGTAAGCCACTCCCAAGACAGTAAAGCCCAATATCTTCGTTAGAATTTCAAAATTCCCTTCCCAAGACTCCGGAAAGCCGAACACAAATCCACCACCATGAAAGTACACCAACAGTGGACCATTCTCTTCTGATTCAGGACTATATTGCACAGCGCGAAGCATAGCTCCGTCGCGCGTAGGAATCTGAACCTCTTTTTTGCTTACGCCGGAGAAGTCGGCTGGTTTGAAGATACCAGCCTTGAGCCCCTGCTCAATCTGCTCCACCACAATCTTGCGTACTCCGTCTGCACCTCCCATGTCCGCAAAAGATGTAAACGGGGGTAGGTGAGGAAGCATCTGTTAACGTTAGCATTGCCCCGCGAGGATACAAGCGCAGTTTGACTTGCCGCTTCAAGTTCCGGATCAATTTTTCCGTACGCCTTCCACGAGGAAGAATCCATTTCGGGATTTGATATCGAGTTTGAAAGGGTTGTTATGTTAGAACCTGTCACACAACTTGAGGGTGGGGGGCAATCGAAGAATGATGTTGTGCTGAAGGTTAGAGATATTTGGATACTTATATCTGTCCCGCATTACACTAGCAGGTACCATTCAGCTCAACTGGGGTAAACCGAAATTAGTTTTGCCGCAATTTGATGCCACTATGAAGTCGAGTGCAGTGAACCCTGAGGAAGCCATGCCAATCGGGTGTGAGCGGTACGCCTGGAAATCCCAACCCTCACCTATTCTCGAGTGTACGACTTTACTATGTTCAATGTAGCTGCTGCTGGATATTTGGTGAGGTGACCAGCATTCTCTGTTTTGGCTCTAAGCCTACTATTCTTTAAACATTTAGTACTTCTATTTCGTTATTGTCCAAGCTCATAGTAACAGCGTTTACCAAAAGCGAGTTAGCGTTGGTGCTTGGCGGTGTCAGCTTATACTACGCCTCAATGAGTTCGTGCTCGTTCTTCAAATTGATCAGCTGATTTATACCTACAAAACATCGTTTGACGGGCGTTTTGAACCTCAGAGGTTCAAAATTTCTTGTCGGTTCCAGCGCAGTTCAGTGAACCCAATATTATCCCTGCACTGACCTCTTGCAGTAAGCCATTTGTTTGGAAGAACCATTACAAACATGGAAATGCAACCAAAGTGCGACGAAGACTTGCTAGCACGTATACACGTGCTACCACAATGGAGCTCTGCCGGTCGCAGTTCTGCAGCCCCCATACTCTGTGCACGGAATCAATATTAGGCAACCAGCCCCAGGGCTTCCCCACCATCTAGGCGAAAAGTTAAAATTTCCGGATATCTTGATCCGAGCAATTTTGAGGGCGGGGTCTTTGGTATAGAAGATAAACTGGTAGAAGCTAAGTGTTGTTCTCCTAGCATCGAGTTCGAGCACATTGAATCGCCGAAGTCCTATTGAGGAGCTTCACAACAAACTTGCATTGCTATGAACATCCAGTCGGTCGGCATCATTGACTCTCGTCTCTCTACAGCGTCGTTACCAGCAGGTTCTTTACGGAGTATGTCGTATCTTGTCAAGGGTTAGTCAGTGCTCCATTCATCCAAGGAAAATACTCACTTGTTGTAGGACCCGGAGACCCACTCGACCCCTCCATCTGCAGATTGATAACCCTAACCGCTCAGTAAGTACATCTCCCTTAGCACCTCTCTATTTCTCCAAACTCACAGATATAAAGGCTTCTCCGTGTAGTCTTTCCCATAATGTGTCGTAACCTCCACCCCATCCATCCAGAATTTTACTTGCACATCCTTCCCATTCATGTCCTTCACCTGGCACTTGATATCGTGGAACTGCGCCGGATTGCTATAGGTCACGTCTTTCCAACTCAGCACCGAACTCGTATTAAATGTATTAAAACTAATCTTCCCGCTACCCTTCCACTCCGCCATATCCACCTCCGGCGGCCACCCATTCACCGCCGTCAGCCAGAAAGCGGGCCACGTGCCCTTCGTAGTCGTCGCCTGGAAGGAGCCGGAGAATACCAGGCCGCCGCCTTTCGGGACAGTGAAGTGCTGTTTGGCGCCGACCGCGCCGGAAAGGTAATTTATGGCTATTTGTTTGCCGCCGTGAGTCGCGGGTGGCTGGCCTTTGACTGGCTGCGCTGTTATGGTGAGCGTGCCGGGGGACGAGATCTGAACATGCGCTTTGTTCATCCGTGCGCCCCCGTTATGCGTGTCGCCACCCCACGGGTAGTTGTAGGTGAAGTATTGCTCGAAGGTGGTGGTGGTGTCGAAGACGGTCGATGGGATTAGGGTCGTAGCGCGAGGTTCGAAGGGGGACGCGGAGGAAAGCTGGAACAGCAGTGCTGCCGCGAAGGAGAGAGAGCGCATGGTGAAGAGAGGCTCAGGGACAAAAACTCGAAAATTGACTGTCGCACAAACAGAACCAGGAAACGAAACAAAAAACTCCCATTCCCCGGGTTGGCCTATATACCTTCCACCGCATCCTGGATCCCTACTCTAGCACAAACATAAATCTTCCGCCTCATCCTTCTTTTGCAAATTACTCCTCTATACACCCTACGTCGCTCCAACCTCTTCTCGGCCCTTCCCTCTTCGGTTGGTGGAATTCAATTGCTTACTCGACTTCCACTGGTCCATTATGGTTGGGCATATATGAGTATCGGGGGAACCCCGGAGCGGATCATATGCGCATAAACATTTGGACCAATGGGTCACGGCAATTTTGCCAAATTAGGACAGTAGGCAATTAAGGGCAAACAAGGCACGCGGAGAGTATATTTCGCGTAGATTTGTTCAATCCACTTGACTTTTTTAAAGCCACCAGACGTCGCATTAACTCGTGTTGGATGATCTTTTCTCAGGGATATTATCTCTACAACACACTAACGTCCCTCCTGCGTGGCGGAAACCCAGCGATGCTTTCCCTTATAACAAAGTTAACAACAAGTAAGAAGCGCAGATAACTTCGGAATAGACACCTTGATTTCCTAAACTCTATCTCCTTGTAATATTCTCTCCAGGAAATATCCGCTTGACTAGTAATACAACAAATCAGCGTCAACATATAAGACAGCGCCACCCGAGACAACCTCGGATCTACTAGAGACTTCGTGCATCCTATCTAAACCCCGTCGAGCTGTTGATGGGTATAGAAAGATTGTATCCCGAGCACAGTACCTGAACACGTAAGTTTGTTGCGCTCCAGCAGCGACCTTTGCTACATCACGCGGGGTGGACAATCGAGGGCCCACATCTTAACAATACGGAAACTGTTGGTCTCACAGGGCTATTGCAATAACAATGGGTGGGTTCTAAGCAAAGTATTGATTCGTGTATGTGTCTCTCTGAGGTGAGGCTCAGGAGGTTGTATCATCTCTTTGCCGCCAAGCATCGCTAGTGTCTCATGTGATCGTCACATGATCACAACATCACCACGTGATCATCACGTTCTATATACTCCCAACAGAAACACCGGAAGCGGGCTAGCTGTAATTATTCTACATGTCAGCCCTCCAATGCCAAAGTCGTTTCGGGTACGGCCGCCGGTCTAAGGCTCGTTTGAAGCATGACTCGCTTGAGCTTAACCTTAATACGTGCTAGCAAGTATAGATGGATAAATGCAAGATTGTAGTTGCACAATGTCAAGTAACGTAGTGTACACATATAGAATCCTCTCATGTCGTGGAAAATTTCGAGCGTTTAATGCCAATCTTCGTTAGACAGCGTACCAGTTTTGATCTTGGCCCATGCGTACTAACGCCGCTATCCAGTACCCTAGGAGGAAGAATAACCCGGCTTTGCTCTTGCGATGCAAGCATTCTGGCGTAATGCTGGTGACACGCGCGAGTAGTCGGATGATCCTTCCCAAGGACAGTGTGGTACGCAGCGCAGGCTTTTTCATACAGAGGTAGGGACTCGTCGTCGCGATGCTGTTTGGCAAGGAGATGAGCGAGGCAGTACAAGCTCGTCAGCGTGTCTGGATGCCCAGGCCCAAGCACCTTCTCCCTCCGCGCCAGCGTCTGCCTGTTCATCAATTCCGCCTCCTCGTATTGGCCTTGGCACCCCAGCACTCCCGCTAAGTTGCTCATGCTCGTCAGCGTGTCTGGATGCCCAGGCCCAAGCACCTTCTCCCTCCGCGCCAGCGTCTGCCTGTTCATTGATTCCGCCTCCTCGTATTTGCCTTGGCTGTCCAGCACTCCCGCCAAGTTGTTCATGCTCGTCAGCGTGTCTGGATGCTCAGGCCCAAGCACCTTCTCGGTCCGCGCCAGCGTCTGCCTGTTCATTGATTCCGCCTCCTCGTATTTGCCTTGGCTGTCCAGCACTCCCGCCAAGTTGCTCATGCTCGTTAGCGTGTCTGGATGCTCAGGCCCAAGCACCTTCTTGGTCCGCGCCAGCGTCTGCCTGTTTATCAATTCTGCATCTTTGTACCGTCCTTGATTGGCAAGGGCTAATCCTACCTCATTCATGCTTAGAAGTGTCTGGTTATGCTCATTTCCTAGTTTCCTTTCTCTTAATAACAACGCTTGTTGGTGCGTTGTTTCTGCTGCTGAATACTGCCCAAGGCTTAATTGACATCGTCCTACCCGATGAAAAAGCGAAGCCCTGGTTGTGTCGTCTACTGTGCTATTAAGGCTAGCCGCGTGCATTGCATGTGGGAGGTACGTTGTCCATACTTCCATCCTCTTATGTCCGCCGTGCGGCACTAGCTCCTCAAGCCAGGCCACAGCTGTGCCCGCCCAAGCCGCCCGCTTACTGTGTCTGTCCAGCCACCAGACAGACGCCATGTGGACTAGGCGGTGCATATCAAAGAACCTCTCTCCGTCTGCGTCTTGCACTGTCTGTTGGCGCTCTGTTATAAATGCGTATCCAGTTAGGGTTCCAAGCGCTTTAGCTTGTTGCACTAAGGAGCCTCTACAAGGCAACAGTGACTGAGGAATTTTAATACAGTCAATACAGGCCATAAATGAAAGAAACTCAGCAGCAAGGTGATCTTGCCTACGTATCTAATCAAAGGAGATGTGCCACGTCTTTGCAATTATACTGTCCATCTCTTGGTATCTGCTGGGATCTTCAAAATGCTCACTAAAGAGCTCAACCTCTGTACTAGTATGTAGGAACAATGATATGTACTTAGACACTAATATGTCGTTGTTGTTGATAAAAGCGGATGCCTGTACAATAGCGAGCGGAAGACATGTAAGTATGTCTAGTAGTTTGTCGACAGCCATTTGGTTATTGAGCAACGCTTGCTTTGTTATACGCCGCGCTAGCAGCTGCTTCGCTTCAGCTTTACTCATATCCTTGAGCTCCAAGACGTTGCTAGGCGTCAAATCTCCAGCCGCCTTCCTACTCCGAGTGGTAAATAGGATGGAGCCTCCATTACTATGTGGGAGATAGTCGCCTAATCGAGCTGGTACTATATTGTTATTAATGGTACCTGATAGAACTGTTGGATCATCAGCGTTATCAACAACCATTAGCCACTCGCCTAAGCTTCCTGCACTTAGTGTCTCCTTAACAAGCCTGTTGATATCCGCGTTCTTATCAGTGACTCCTGGTATACAAAGGCGGATTCCAATATCCCAGTACGCAAGCTCAAAGCTCTCTCGGCTGATTGCAGGCACCCAGAAGACTAGACGTCTAGTATGTCTTGCCAGCGCGCGATACGCAAACTCAAGAGCAAGCGCCGATTTCCCGCAGCCTCCTAGTCCATATATCGTCATGCGCTGGTGGGTAGTAGGCGAAAGAAGGGATTGTTCGAGAGCCTGGAGCTGCTCTTCTCGTCCGATGAAGCGTTCGTTTCTTGGAAATGGTAACAAGGAGCAGACTACATATCGTCAGCTACAAATAGCCTGTGCAGAGAAATGCTGCTTTGTTAGAACTGAGACGCACCGGACAAGTCATGCAGTTTTACTGTTTGTTGCCCTTCCTGCTGCCTATGTATCTCATCTCTGAGCCGCCGAGTCGCATAGGCTTCTCCTTCTCCATAGATAAGTGGTAAGAATACCTCAAAGATTCCCAGCAGACAATAGACTCTGTCCTCCTTCAAGGTCGTTGTGCGTTTAGCCGCCCACATCATTCGCTCATCAACGCTGAATTCCGTAAATCTTTCTCCTCTTAACGCTCGGATAGGGATCTTGGTGGTCTCGTGGATTTCTTGCTCTAACGACATCTTACTACCCAGCCGCATACCGTTAACCGAAAAGAACTCAACGCTGGCAGGGGCTAGAAGCTCTTGCAAGGTCCAGCCCCGCGTGAACCATCAGCTCCGTCAAAAGGCTTCCGCCCACGCTATCGGAAAGGCCTGGGCATCCGTGACCTCGTCCGGCACCAAGACATCCGATAGGTATACATAGCACTTGGATGCACGCTGGTACCAGCGGAACATAGAGTTGATAGCTGTACTCAGCTCATAGCTGGTAGACTTGTTGATGCAGCAGGTATCGACCCAGAAGTACTCGAGACCGTCTGCTGCAGCTCGTTCGGCACAAAAGCGGATTTTGGCGTAGCCAGTCTTGTCCCTGCTTGTACCAGCCAGCAGCTCACTGTAAGTGACTTCTTGCCCTTCAGTCCAAGTGTGCGATAGAATGGCATACGGAGGAGGGTCGTCGTCGTTAAAAGAGGTCAGCTCGAAGTCGCCGCCTGGTAAGGACTTCAGAAGGCGCATCATGTCACTACATATTCTCCTTGAGCAGAGAATGCTGGTCGAGTACGATGGCGACGCAAGCGCGGTGTCGTGAAGAGGTAGGAAGCGCAGAGCAGCACATGTCTCTCAACACATCGGGCAGGCTGCAAGCTGGCGGTTGATGGGCGCGCTTGAGGCTGTGCGGTCACTGGTGCTATGCTCCACGTGCGCACGGGCCTTCTCGCCAAAGCGCGGTCCAACTCGAGTCACGCTTGCAGTTACATCAGCACCCTTAAACGTAACTAATCCGCTTTTGGCTTTTCTGTACAGCCATAAAAGTGTTGAAGAAGGCAAGAGACCACCACTAAAGCGCAACAAGCTCAAACTTCTGGGCAATGTTCTCGGGATATCATCTTTATATTTTGATCTAAAGCTTGACAAGTTCTAAGGTAGGGTGCGCAAAGTCGCTAGAAATCCGAGGCTGGCCGAGGGGGCGCTATCCTGTACGTCGGCACTGAAATATCGTATTACAGGTTCCGTTAGAATTGCTTACAAGAAACATTAAGAGTAGGTAAAGCTTACAGACTAAGGTCTCTATTCCGAGATTGACTGCTTTTCTTAATTGTTGTTGACTTTATTATGACGGAAAGCATTGCTGGGCTTCCGCCACGCAGGGAGGAACGTTAATAAAGCAACATAAGATTTATACTCTAAATAATACATACAGTAAAGTGTACTTATGCTGTTGTTGAAGAGCAGAGTGGTACTTTTAAAGTTGTTATAATTCTTTATATTCTGCACAAACCGACTCGAGTTTATGCGACGCCTGGTGAAGCCATGCATTCTCGTGACGTAACATGCGTCGAGGCTCTGTTCCCACTATCTCATGAAGTCCATCTCACCTTACCACACCAGCTCGCCCAGCCATCAGCATATCTGCCGAAACGCTTACTTGCGATAAGCTATCTCCCCCGCATCGGCACTGCGCAACCGTCCCGCGACCACAACGGTCGGATATGCGCGCTTCGCGCAATCATCTTCACCGCAGTATTTTAAATGGAGAAACCCCCGCCTGTCGACCTTCCTCTTCTGGTACTGACATGTCTGCTTGGCATCTTGGAAAACGCATTGCTGGCCGGCACATCTGGACATTCACAATGCAAGCGAATGTGCATATAATGGAGATAGGTTGCGGCGAGATCAAGATTTCAGCCTTCGGTATTAGACCCGGGTAACACAGCGGCGAAAATGGGAAAAGATGAGATCTACCGTGGCCATACGGCGGACGAAGAGGTGGCGCAAAAAGACCAGTACAAAGATGCCGACGAAGCGCTCGAGTTCCTGCGGTACAATGAGACAGGCGATGAGCTGTCCATTATCGACGAGAAGGCGCTGGTGAAAAAGATCGACTGGATGGTCGTTCCTCTCATGTTTGCTTGTTATTTCCTCCAGTACATGGATAAGAGTTTGCGTAGGTTCCCTGCCACGGAGTGGTCCTCGGCGCTAATGGAGACAGTGAACTATGCTGCCGCCATGGGCATTTTTGACGATGCAAACATAACCACCGAACAATTCGGGACGCTTAGTTGGCTGTTCTATCTAGCCTTTATGATATTTGAGATGCCACACGCCTACCTCATGCAGCGTCTTCCTTTGGCCAAGTATCTCGGAACCATGGTCTGCCTATGGGGCACCGTCGTCGCTTGCACATCCGCCTGCAACTCATACGCCTCTCTCGCCGCCTGTCGCTTTTTGCTTGGCATGTTTGAGTCTGCTATTAGCCCTTCGCTAATCCTCGTAACGTCCATGTGGTACAAGAGGAACGAGCAGCCTAAGCGCATTGGATTCTGGTACATGGGCGTTGGCTGTGCAGTCATGGCTGGATCGCTGGTGTCATACGGGTTCCAGCACTACACGGGCACGCGATTCAATAACTGGCAGATTATGTTTCTCGTCGTGGGCTTGGTCACCATCTCTATAGGCATGGTCGTCATTCTTCTCATGCCCGACAATCCGATGTCGAGTCGCCTCTCCCACGCCGAGAAAGTGATAGCCGTGGAACGACTGAGAGAGAACAACACCGGCATCGAGAACAAACACTTCAAGCCCTACCAATTCTTCGAAGCGCTCAAAGACCCACAGGTCTGGCTCCTGGCATATATCACGACGGCAGCAAGTATTCCCAACGGCGCTGTTGGCTCCTTCCAAAGCGTTCTGATCTCCAGCTTCGGATTCACCCCCAAGCAAACCACGCTTCTACAGATGCCCGGGGGTTTCATTGCCGTCGTCAGCGTGATCCTGGGGACCCAGATCGCCGCCCGGTACAACTGCCGTGGTGTAATGCAGATTGTTTGGACAGCGATGGGCGGCATTTTGGGTGGAGGTCTGATCGCATTTTTGCCTTCCAGTCATCGTGCTGCGAGGTTGGTGGGGAATTACTTTACGCATGTTACGGGGGCGTTTCTTCCCTTGTCGTATTCGTTCGCGGCCTGCAACTTCGCTGTAAGTCTCTCCGGCCACCCTATTACCCACGCCTTTATACTGAGTTGGGCAGGGTCACACTAAGAAAGTGACCATGAACGCGATCCTGCTCATGTCGTTCTGTCTCGGCAACATCCTTGGCCCACTGACGTTCCGCGACGAGGACGCACCGGAGTTCATCCCTGCGAAAATTACAATCGTAGCTGTTGATTCCACAGTGCTTCTGGCGGTAGCGGTTCTACTTGCATACTATCGTCGGGAGAATAAGAGGAGGGATGAGGTCGGGGTTGAGCATAGACCCGATGTTGAGTTCAGTGATTTGACGGATAAGGAAAACTTAGAGTTGAGGTACAAGTTCTAAAAGAAGAAAGATGAATGTTAGTGATGGGGGCGGGGAAGTTGAAGGGAGATTCGAGGCGGAGAGCGAGATGTATCAGGTGGAGACCAGCGAGGAACAGAACCCGAAAACTTAAATATTCCACAACACCCGATCAAGCTCTATTGCCCTTTGTCTATACATAGACTCATTGATCGGTACACACCCGTTATGAGATGCCGGACTGGGGTGAATGCAACGGTTGTCTTGCTCGAGGACAACGTAGTACTTAACACAGTCTTCAACCTCGTGCACGTCGACAGGACTGGAAATGGACCGCCGTGGAGTTGCGCAGTGTTGTCACAAGTCACCCCAATGCTTGAGTTATCACCAACTTCATTCAGTAAATGTGCCATCGGAGAGGCTGCTTGGGGAAATTAACTTTGGTTCAGGGCATCGGATGAAATCTAGCCCTCGCCTCTGCCCTGTGTCGGACGACGGTACAAAATACAAAAGCTTGTTTCTACCCATAAGCTTTCCATTTATATCGCCCGGCTTTCGCTCATCAGAAAAAAAGAATGTATCTGCCAATCAGATTTCCGTCGGTACTTACTCAGCACCTAACAACTTCTTCTTTGGTAACCTTTCCATTTTGGAATACGACTTTGAATCGGAAAAGGGACAGCCGAGTATACAAGTAAGCTGACTGCAGCAAGCCTATCGTCCGGAATGTGCCCGGTAGCCTACCCTCCAACACCTTTTGATAGAAGATAGAGAGCACTGCGAAAATATGTGACCGCGCGACGAGAACATCCGTAGTGACCGCCACACTCTCCATGTGTTCGGAGGCTATTATCATGTCGATAAGCTTACCGACCCTCTTCAATCACCGTTCGGAATGTACTGCGCAGTTTCAGAGAGTACCATATGCTCGATTTAGGCGACTGCAAAACCTGCCACAGCGCGTACTCATGAGGAGCGGGATGTATATATTGATTGCTGGAGCATCGCAAGAAATGCATCACTAACATTCTTTTCCTTCCTCACTCATTCATTTCATTCCAAGCTACTACACTCATTCAATTCAGTTCTCAACGCTCATTACTAGAATTTTGTCTTGCTACCCTTTATTCCACACTCTTTGCCTGTTACTAAACATTATCTTTCGTAACTTAACTAGCACCAAACATGCGGTCAGCCGGTCTGACCGCCCTTTTCTCTCTCTTGGGTCTAGAGACACTTGGTGTTTACGGTCTCACCTGCAACGAAACTCCTCGCCATGACTCTTCCAGCCTATCCAGCATCAACCGCAACCTCGAAGAAGCCTTGGACGGCCACGTCAACAATCTCTGCAACGTATCCCAAGGCCTCGCGACTGAAGAAACCGGCCAAAGTACCTTCGTAACTGAAAATGGATGGCAGTTCCACATCCATCGATCCGGTCACGGTCAGCATGCTGCAGAATGCAGGGCTGCTTTCCAGCAGATCATCATCCAGTGTGTTGGTGTGGAGAATGTTGAGGGGGGCGAGAAGCTTGTTGGGGATGTGAAGTACCGTCTTGTTCGATCTCAAGATGTCAATGTGGGAGAAGAGATCGCTGCTAGAGATGTGGAGTATGGTAGTGGCGAGGCGACAGGTCTTGAGCAGCGTGATCCAAAGGGTGGAAAGAAGCCCTCAAAGCCCAAGCCCAAGCCCACGCCTTCAAAGCCAAAACCGACCCCAAAGCCCCAGAAGCCGAAGCCCACACCAAAGACGCACGAGTCGAAGCCCACTCAAAAGCCCACCTCAAAGCAAACAGCTAAGCCCAGTCCTGAGCCAACCTCCAAAATCAGTGGCAAGCCGAGCTCGAAGTCTACCTCGAAGCCGCCCCAATCCCAGAGCACCCACTCTCCCACGCAAAAATCGACATCCGTGAAATCGACATCCGTCAGCAGCACCTTCAGTCCCAAGCAAACCAAGACATGCAAGCAACTCGCGCTAATGGACAAAGCGGGTATGCTCTCCTCTCGTAGCATCACCTACGACTCCATGACCTCTCCACACCGCAGCCCTCGCTCCGAACTCCTCAAGCGCGGTGCAAAAACAGGAACTGTATGCGGCAAACCCTTCGACGCGAACCCATACCCCGAGCGCGCCAAACTCCTCCTCCTAAACGCCGAGTACTATGGTTTCGCAGACCCATACAATTGCAAGAACTATCTTTGGCGCTCAGGAAGTGCCCAGGAGCCCGACAAGGTGGGGCAGACGGAGCATGTGCTTGAATGGCAGAGCGTGACAGGGTTTTTTGACTGGCTCGATGAGCAATATAAGAACAGTCAGACGACTTTTCTGGATCCTGATCCATTATTCAGCAGACAGCTTACGTTTTGCCAGTACCTGACGCAGTACTGGGATCTTGGGCCCCAATCCTATCGTTTCGCGTTGCCGGGGACCACCGAGGAGTTGAATCCCGTTAAGCACCTTGCTAGCGTGTATCCGAACAATCGGGCGTTCACTAATGAGTTTATCTTATTGCAAGATAAGATAAACTCTCCTGCAAAAGCTAACGTACGTGCCCAATGACTCACACACACACACACACACACACACTCTCTCTCTCTCTCTCTCTCTCTCTCTGCTAACGCTTCGGATTAGATGTGGACCGACAAAGAAGGCACAATATACAAAACCACGGGCACAGACAGCATGGACCACTATCTCACGAACGAGCCTCGCATCGTCCTCCAGCGCCTCCGCTACATAATCGGTGCTCGTAAATACCAACAAGAACCACGAATCCGGCAAATCATGGTAGCCCAAAAAAACCGCATCCACAACAAGCTCGCCGATCTTGATACTGAGCTACCGAACCACAATCGCGAGATCCGAGGTCGCGCCGCACGAACATATCGACAGTGGGATGCTGGTATCACGAATCTTGCAGGACAGTGGGACACGTATATGAATGAGGCATTCTTGAGAGCAAAGACGAAAGAGCAAAAGTTCATGGATGTGTGGATCATGAAGCTTAAGAACAAGTATTGTACTGTCTCGCTCCAGAATCGGTGGAAGAATGTGCTTCCGACGGATACGCCGGCAGAGAAGCAGCACAAAAGCGAGATGATGGATCTTTGTGATGGTTATAATAAGATGGTGAAGGAGTGGAAGAAGCTAAGGCCTTGGACGAGGCCTTGGTGAGTGTTGTTGATCTTTTGTACAAGTGCTGATGGGTAAAGGGGGAGGAACCTTTTTTTTTATAAATATTTCATTTATAGAAGTTTTTTTTGTCAGGGTTTTCTGATGGGGGGACAATGATCATTTGGGCGACTGCGTTGATTGAAGAGGGATCGGGACAGAGTAGCTCTGAAGTGTCTGTCCTCGAATCAGCTACATTTTTCCTATATAAACTTTTCCTGAGTCTATTCAGCCAAGAAAGCCCCAACAGTAACTGCGATCTAATTCCCAGCCAGACTCCAGACGCTTCGTCCCCATCTTCGTGGAAAGAGCACAGAATGCCCGGAGCTGCTTATAGGAACTTAATGAGATTTTAACAACGTTCATGATATCCTGCTCGGTTTAGATGTAGAAGAAAGTGTTTAAAAGACTAGCAGCAGAGTAAAACAATATCACGCTTAAGTGTTTAATAGACTTTAGCACTACAGGTACGAAGCGTATGAAGACCATCTTTTCCCGATTCATTGAAACTGACCCTTTACCAAAGCAGAGGATTGTGCATAGCTTCTTCATCGAACAGCCACGGCTCAGCACCTTCGAATTCAAAGGGAGCATCTGTCATCTACAAATTGTCAGCTTAAGCATGCAATCAGCTACCCTTGTATATTCTTACCATTAAGTCCCAGCCGTCAACATAGGGCAACCCCTCCACCTCCGTCTGCTCACCTCGGCCAATGTGTCCATCCACCCCAACGCCCGCCTTTTCTTGCAAGATCGTCAAACAAATCTCCGCAGCCTCCTCTGCCGCCCTCACCAACACCACCCCTAACTCATCCATCCCCAACCCCTTTCTCAGCCCATCGATCTGAGCAGCCACAGCTGACATAATCAAATACCCTTTAATATTCGTCTCACCCGCCTCTATCGTCCTCAAGTTCCAGGCTTTCGAGTCTTCGACTACTGGGAGCAGGTCTGGACGTAAGATCGGGGGAGTTAGGAATTGCATGTGGTCTTCTTGGAGGAGGGCTTTTAGTTCTGCAACTATTAGGATGGAGGCGTGGAGGCTGACAGTGCGGAAAAAGCCTAGGCCTCGCACTGTGAGGAGGGGGAAGTCTTTGGTTTGGGGATATTGAGGTGAGTGATCGGTTGATTGAGAGTGGGAATGGGAATGGGAATGGGTGGTGGAGGAGGGTGGGCATGCGGCGCGCCATATCTTGAGCGAGAGATCGACTGCTACTTTACGGGAGTACGCGTATGCGGTGTTGTGGATGGCGGGTCCGAAGTAGGGGCTGTGGAGGGACGAGAGGTACCGCATCATTATGAAATCGACGAATGTAAGTGCGAAAGCAGATGGGGAGGGCTTGATGTCAGAGCTATATGCCTGAAGCGTGCGAGATAGTGTTTTGTATACTTCTCGGAATTTCTTGTCTAGTGCCAGTGTTTCTGCGTATGTGCTTTGCGAGCCCAGATTGTTCAAGAACGTTGCAATCTCAAGGCGAAGTGGAAACGTCTTGCGAAGTGCTATTGCAACAGACGTTTGTGTGAGTTCGGTCTCTGGTTTCGGCACAGAATGCTCAAGCACGAGGTCTTCGTCATTGAAATTACCGGGAGGCTCACAGTCGAAGTTGGTGACTGACAAGAGCGGAGGCCCTCCTGCCGTCATACTAGACTGCAACGTTATTTCAAGAATCGTGCTCCACAGTCTCCTTCGCATCTCAGCAGCAAGCAACGTTCTCTTGGGCAGGCACACTGGGTCTCGGTGAAGTCCAATGAAGATGGCAGTTCGGAGTAGCTCGCCAGCTGATGTCCAGACCAGACCTCCGCAGATGCCTGCTATTTCTCGTGTTAGGAGGAGTAGCAGTTGCGTCTGTATTGATTGTATACTGAGCCTGGACCTGAAGTCTGGTGCTGAAATCCAAGTTTGGGCTTCGGAAACCCACTGGATGACTGAGGGCCGAAGTGTGAACCGGACATCGTCCGTGGTGGCTCCTATGGCAAAGACTAATTTCACTTGGACTAGAAATGCCATGTCGGGTGTGGTACCCGATTTCCAGAGGGCCTCGTAGTCGCTTCTGAAGGTGGGAATGTGTAGTATCCGATATACTGTCTCTGTAGTCCGAAAGTAAGCCTCAACTAGTGCGTCAGCAACGTCTCTTGGAGGAAGCTCAGGATGGAGAATTGAGGGCCACGTCGGTGCGCGATTTCTCTTGATGATCTTTGCCAGAGCCTTACCCCTTTGTATTCGCGAGAGGAGGGTTGATCCAGTCTTACGCGAATACTCTTCCAAGAGGTCATATGTGTCTCGGAATAAGAGAGTACTGTTGATCCAATGACTCTGGCCGAAAAGACATGATTTGTCCATGACGCTGCGGCTCACTACTTCAGCGTGACCAAAGAGGCGGTTTTTGATGATTCTTGTATGAACTTCGCAGTCTGAGTCTGTCATGGTGCTCGACAGGGGTGAGTGTACTGTTAACGCTGGGGAATTCGGAGAAGGATTGGTCGCATGTGAGAATTGTCCTTCAAGCTGATGGAGTTCATCTTCGCTAATTTTGGTAGCTGGTGTTGAAGCACTTGTCAAGCCGGGCGTGGCTAGATGGTGCGATTGAATGGGAGGTGTTCTTGTGCATTGTTGGTCGACTAACACTGAAAGTTGAGGCCTGGGAGCTATTTCGACCCGACTTGGTTCTTTTCGCGCATTATGTGCAAGACTTATGTAGATGCATTCTTGGTTCTTCGAGCGTAGGCAGTTGCTGCAAGGTGTCTCTCTATTGCAGCGGATCTTGCGTCTTCGGCAGACAACGCAGGACCTGTCTGACAGTGAGCAGGAAAGAGGTCGTGGGCGTCTCTCCGGCATGAACTCACACAGCCGGCCTTCTGCGCCGACGTTCGGGTTCGGCCATGGTATTCCTCCAGGCGTGAGTTTTGCGGTGCAAGATGATCTGCTGTTGATAGAATGGAGATGGAAGTTCGGGTTCGGCATCTAGCGTATTTGTTGTGGTCTTAACTCCGCACATTCCGACCGTATGATTGGCCGAATATCCCGAAGCCCAAGGCGGTTTGACCCCATCCTGCTCGAGACTAGCTCTCTTCTATCCGTCCAATATCAACACGTTCACAATCACCAACCCTCTCGCTATCCCCGACTTTTTTTTCATCTCCGATTTCGAGTTAACTTTATATACGACCCAGTGACACCCACCATGGAGTACAATAGCCCGTTTGTTCCATTGCAGTACCGCGCATACAGCCCCTTCCTTCCATTCCTTCCCCATCGTCGGCATGTCTAACCCAATGACGGATTCGGAAATATCACACGAGGAGCTTCCTTGGGAAAAGACCTCTTCAATCCGTGATGTATCTCCCAATCCCGACTCTTCTCTTGAACAGGCTACTATTCCCACCAACAAATACCCTGATGGCGGCCTTGAAGCCTGGCTCGTCGTCCTCGGCGCAGCTTGCATTCTACTCGCTTGTCTAGGCTTCACAAACTCTTTCGGTGTCTTCCAAGAATACTACATGTCGCACCAACTGCACGACAGATCTCCAGACGAGGTGGCGTGGATCGGATCACTGTCAGCTTTCCTTCAACTCTCAGCTGGACTTTTTGGTGGCCCGCTGTTTGATCGGTATGGTGCTTGGGTAATTACACTTTCCTTTTCACATATGACTTCATGTGTTGATACAGTTCTAGGTCATTCGACCTCTCTCCATCCTGTATGTCTTCGCCCTCATGATGCTGAGCTTATGCCACCAATACTGGCACTTCATGCTCGTTCACGGCGTCCTGATCGGCGCACTCTCTGGCCTCCTCATCTTACCCGCCATAACCGCTGTATCCCAATACTTCGACAAGAAGCGCGCGGCTGCCTTGGGTATTGCTGCTTCCGGATCCTCAATCGGTGGCATTGTGATCCCGATCGCCTTTGCAAAGATGTTGAACGCCACCTCCCTGGGTTTTGGGTGGTCAGTGCGGATTATTGGGTTCGCCATACTACCTCTCCTGGTTTTCTGCTGTATAGTCGTCAAATCGCGTCTACCACCACGTAAATCCGCATTTTGGGTCCCAGAGGCGTTTAAAGAGGCCCACTTCAACCTCGTAACTGTATCATTGTTCTTTCTATGGCTGGGCATGTTCACACCGCTGTTCTTCCTTCCAACGTACGCCGTTACTAGAGGCGTCGAGGTCACGCTTGCGTCATATCTACTCGCCATCCTCAACGCAGCTTCGACATTCGGTCGTATCATCCCAGGTATGATGGCCGACAAATGGGGACGCTGCAACGTACTCGCACTGGGTGGTATAGTTACTGGTGTCCTCATTTTGTGTCTGAACACGGCGAAGTCTACGGCGTCGTTGGTCGTGTACTCGATTGCCTATGGTCTTGCGTCTGGGACTCTCATTACGGGAGGGTCTGCAGCTTTTGCTGCTATTCCGAAGGATCCGAGGAACATTGGAACATACATGGGCATGGGAATGGCGGTTGCTGCGCTTTCGGCGTTGGTTGGACCTCCTGTCAGTGGCGTTCTTGTGAAGAGGTTTGAAGGGTATGGAGAAATGTCTATTTTCAGCGGTGTTCTGTGTTTGTTCGGCGGATTTCTTACGCTTGTTAGCAAGGTAGCGACACCAGAAGGATTGTTGGGCAAGCGATGATGTCCTATTGGGAAAACATTTGTCCTTCCTCGGACTTTCTTGCTCGATATCCCTGTCCTCTCCTTTTCGCTTTGTTAAAGCTTCTCCGGGATGAGTGTATATTAAAGTGTCATTCCTTTTTAGACTATCTATCGGCGGTTTGGTAATAAAGTCACCACTCCGTGACCACATGTAGAGACACCTGCGCCTTCTATCTAAATTTTGTGACGCTCTTTCCTAATGCAAAGAGTATCTCGAGACGGGTTGTTTATTAGCGAAACCTTAGTCACCTGCGAGTCTGATCTCGCGCCCTTGGATATGCAGTTTGTCTCTAAAACTTTAGCAGACATGAATATCTTCAAGTATCTCACTACACTTCCTCAGCCAGACTACTAATCACGATGGACATTTTAATACCCTTAGCTGCTAAACTTCACTAAAATTTGCGTTTCAACTCGATTACGGATCTCTCAAACGCTACCGATTGGTCCACGGCAAAATAAGGCCCACTGACACGGAGGCATTATTTCACGCTTTCATTCTCTTCTTCACCGAATCTAGCTCAACAAAGCTCATGGATGTCGTCGAAATGATGTATTGGCGCCGCTGGTAAAGAAGATCAAAATCGGCGGTCGAATAGGCTACTGTAACAGAGAATCAGATACCTAATACATTCCCTCAATGGTACCAACATGAATCCCTACCCTTTGCGGAGCTGCAAAATGTACTCTAGTGGAGCAGGTGGATATCCGCTTCGATCTTGTAATCAGGGTGAGGGTATATGAAGATGTGTATTGTGTCCGAATGATGTATTGCGCCGTAGCGAAGAGCTACTTTGCTCGAATCTACCTCGGCACGGGTTAAAGGCTTGGGTTAAAGGCTTGGGTGAATGGTGCAGGGAACGGGTCTTGGTTTCTCTGTCAGCTGCTTGCTTCGTCACCACCTAACGCGGCATATATATGGGTATCCGAAAACCTGGCCCATCCATGATCAATAGCGAACAACGATACATCAATGATCGAATGAATCGAATGCACCGACAACCCCAACGAGATCACGAACATTTCTTCTGTCTTTCATTCCACATCTTTCTTTCATTTCGTTTGGTAGCTAGATACAACGAAATTGCAACAGTCTACTGCCTAACCTCACTTTGATCCTGTAAGCAGGACACTATGTCACGTGGATATGCCACTGACTAATCACTCCGTCATATATATATCATCTGTACATATCTCATACACACACACATCTCACACACATATATATACACACAGACATACAATACACATCTTCATACTCTCTCCCACACACTCCAGCTTACAGATCCTCCCTCTCTTCTCAGTGCATTGCTGCTTCGAACATCGCATGGCTGCGAGTCGCCTTCCACCTTCGTGATTTTCTATATCACACCCTTTGCTCCACCGCAGTATGTAATGTACAGCTGATATACATATAATAGCGGACATAGTGAGTCAGTGGCATACAGTTGCCAACAAAACGTCTGCGTGAATGAGATCCGAGCTTCGAATTGAGTGAGTTACTTTTTGATAGACTACGACCGCTCTGTGTCAGTTTTGTATTGAGAAGTCATCTGTATGCGATTTCCGTACGTCCTGCGAATCATTGTATCCTAATATGCTAACAGGGGGAAGCATGAAGACGAAGAAGACGCAGAGGCCAGCGGAGTCTATAAGATCCTGCCAAAGCCTCGTACGAAGGATCCGAGGCGAGCGGAAGGATCCACTAACCAGGGCCCAGCCCTTTACACCTGCTACTCTAAGAAATTATAAAGAGCTATACTCTCCTTTAGCTGACAGCACGCTGAACGGCCATTCTCTATATCAAACGATATGTTGTAGAGCATAAAAATAATTCGGCACCATAGATTAACAAACAAACAATAAGAAATCGACGTCACAATACCTTCAACTCGATATTGAAGTTTGCACCCCTATAGAAATACGGTAGTATCGCACGAGAAAGCTTGTTGATTGCGTCCAAGCCATGTATCGGCGAGGCGACGTCGAATGAGCACTCATTTCCAAGATCCTACAAGGCGTTGTTTTTACTGTGCTTATCCCTCACTAGCTGTACTCTCCATTTCGGGCCTTCTGGAGGGCTGCACCATATTTACGAAACAGGGTACTTCGTTTCAGCGTCAGTCAAAATGACAATTCCACAACCACAGCCTTCATCGGGAATTCGGTTAAATTTTCCAAACCATGTACTAACCATGGTTGACCACCGGTTACCACACTAACCATACAAACCATACAAACCATACAAACCATACAAGCCATACAAACCATATACAAACCATATACAAACTATACAAATTGTAGAAACCTTTTGTTTGTGTCTCAAATCATTCAGGCTTAGAGAGTATAACCTTGGAGAAGATGACACTGTGTCACAGTAACCACCGCGACACTAATCCTAAATGATGGTCCTGAACGACGGCCCCGAACGACAGTCCTGAACAGTCCTGACAAGTACTGTACTCTGCAGCACAGTACTTCTGAGTCACACACCTGAACTTGCGCACAATACTGACTAATACCCTTTGCGCACATCATCCCATTCTGACTCACAGTGCGACGAGCTCGGCAACTAGCCGACCTGACCTAACCTGAAATACTGAACTGAGTCCTAACCAGGCTTAGCCCGCGCACGAACTAGACCCCTGATGCACGAACCATGCTAAGTATTTATTTAAACGCGAAGGACCTCTGGTCAAGCTCCTTACGCAACGTCTTGTATAATAATTTATCGCACCTGAGATTGTATCTGTAGTATCTGATATTTAATTGAACCTTTATCCTCTGCTACTAATAGCCTCTTATGACAAGGCAGGCGCGCAGCAGAAGCACACCACTTAGGTAAACGCGGCAATTATAGAGCACGTAAGTTAAGGAGACTGCAGAAACAACACATCTTGTTTGGAACACAGCTAATGAGGTGTTACACAGCAAGCATACACCTAGACAAAAGTTAAACCTAAACAGACAGGAATTGCTGGGGACAGCAAGTGTTGAACAATAGTTGTGTTGGGCGTTGGGGGGCATTAGGGGGCATTGGGGGCGTTGGGTGCTCATGTAAGGTGAGCGTGGATTAAAGTGGCATGTGTGATAGAACAATATATACGTTTTTGACACAAAGCTCTAAAACCTGATACAAACCTTTCTGTAATGGAGAGAATTTACTACTAAAGTGATACATACTATAATAACAAATAAAGTCAACCTGGGTAATCAGGGTAACCAGATACCTGTATAGATTGCTCGTGGTAACCACAGCTAATCACGGTAATCGCGACCCGCCAAATGAGGCTCTCGTAATCTCACTAACCACCAAATCTCACTAACCTAGCTAACCATGGTTAACCATGGTTAACCACAACAACCAGATTCTAATTTACATTTTGCCGATGTTCCTGCCGCCTTGCTTATTCTTTTTGGCGTTATTCCCACTTTCCACTTCGCCGTTCTCTTGCGATCCCTCTCACCTGTAATCATTATGGTGCTATTAAAAGTATTATGGATATGGACCGCGTTCCTTAGCGTCGCGTGCGCCCAAAATCAATTCACCAGTCCCAACGGTGGCGTCTCGAACGAGTTTTCTCAGACATGGGAAATTGGCGACACGATGAACATCGCGTGGGAGGGCGAATGGATGGGCGTAGGGAATAGTCCAGAACGGGTGGATCTGTGGATTACTTGGTTTCCGAGCGATGCGTTTTCGCGGATTATTAAAGGTTCGGTGTTTTAGTTACTCTGAACTCTTCTCTAGACCTGAAAAGGCAGCGCTGACGAGGGCATGTACAGAAGATATAGAACTGGGAGCCTCAGATAGTCTGGACTGGAAAGTCGACATCCCAAACTCGATCGCGAAATCGGAGAATCGTTTCGTGCTAAGATTCAAACCGCATGTGAGTCCGGCCGTGTATATACCGGTCACGATCCAAGCTTCTGGTGTCGGTTTCAAGATCCTACCAAACAATAACCCGGACACAATATCGCTGTCTTCTTCTTCGTCTACGACCTTGACAACGCTTTCAACGTCCACAGTCTCATCCACGCAATCATTACAGCCAGCAATAAGCACAGTATCATCAAGCACGCCAGAACCAAGCACGTCAACACCAAGCACGTACGCACCAAGCACGCCAGCAACAATCACGCTAGCAACAATCACAGCATCAATTACGCCAGCAACAAACACGCCAGCGCAAAACAACGAAGTATCCAAAAAGAAAATGAACATCGTAGCTATCACAGGAGGTGCACTTGGAGGCCTTATCTTCCTCATTATGCTGCTAGTAATAGCTCTTCTCACACTAAGGTTGAGAAAGAAGGAAAATGCGGAGAAGAAATACGACTTAGCGGCTAATGAGGGACTGATGGTCCTAACGCGGGATGCGGAAGAAGGCAAGTATTATCGGGATACTTCGTCTCCTAGCAACGTTGCAGCACCGGTAGAGTTGGCAGATATGCATAGGATGGAGGCTAGGCATGAGTTAGGGACTGGACTCGATTGGAGACGATGAGAGCGAGCTTAAGATGTTTTGTTAGCATAGGAAGGAGTGAGGAATGAGAAGAGGAGAAGGAAGATGGAGAGAGGGAGGAGCTTGGGGTTTGAAACTTCGTGATTGGTAATTCTGGCGCAGCTTTGAGCTTGTGGGATTCTAGGTTTACAAGACGGTTTTCACTATGAAGGAGGATCCTTTAAATGTTTTATGTAAGCGCGTGATTGCGGCGGTTTAGATCCTTATGTGCACTGTCTTCTCAGTTTGTATCAAGTTAAAAAAATTCCATTAAACTCTTCAATCCAGCTACTCTCACCCTCTCTCCCATCAAAAAATCCCTGTCCCATTAAACATAAACACAATCTCTGGCCACTCTCTCCCCACCACCACATCCTCACCGTTTTGGTCCAGTGTGATAGCTGGAGGGAAAAGCGCGGCCAGTACGGATCGATTTCCGGCATATTTATCGTGATTCCCATAAGGAACGAAGGAATACTTATATCTGCAGCACTATCTGTAGCGTTCACTCTGCCGAAGAAACTCTCATTGATATTCACGGTACCCAAGACCTACTTATTGATCCCCCTTGATGAGCCGCGGGATTTCTCAGCGAGGATCTGTTCCAACGCTGCAGAGTGACGTGCGATGAATTCATGTGTACATCCAACTTCTTCAAGATCATCGACAAGGCGTCAAGAATAGCAGAGTTGTCAGTGAGTCTGTACGCGTAGATATCTTTGGAACACTCACCACCTCCATCAAACGGCAACCCGGTAATCACAGTGCTGTAGGGACACCCGATTACCAGTGCCTCACCCGGGTGGTCAACCGCCACAATATTATGCCAATGGCTCGCCAAATCAGAGAATAGCGGGTAGAAAAGATGCGAAGGCGGTCCCGCAGCCGGTGGCCCGAATAGAATTGTTGGGAGCCTGGGGTTATGGTTTGGAAATAATGAGTTGACGTCGAAAGCAATACGTGCGATGATATTGGTAAATGCGCCGTTTGGAATGCATGCGGACTCGTAGAATGAGGCAAGGGAGCGCCAGATGTAAGGTTGGAGGGAAACGGTAGAGAGAGTGGGGTAGTAGAGGGTTACTAGGTGAGAGGGCCTGGTGCGGGAGGGTGTTACAGGGTCGTTGGGCGTGGTGTGGTTGAGAACGTACGATTTTGACCCGACGTTGTAGGGGCCGATCGGGGGTGGGATTGTTATTGCGTCTGTGAGGGGGAGGAGCAGATGCAAGGACGTCAAGACACACATGGTGTTCGAAGAAAGACTTGGCCTGTGAACGGAGGAATATGAGTTCTTTCTATTGATTATTTCAGAGATGGGAATAATGAATTCCTCTATGTAATGTTATAACCCAGGCAGCCCATCCGTGTTTATACCTGCAAACTCTTAAATGAAATTTTTAGGGCAATTTGGCCGCCTTCCTATTTGATTACATATTAGATCGGTAAATTAATATAAATATCCTTTGATGTAATGCATAATCAATTCACCACACATTATCAGTATAATAAGCCACCTTCCCCGGCAACATCTCCTTCAACAACCCCAAACTCTCCAGTTTCTCCACCAGCTCAAACAGCTTCAAATCACAACCCAACACCGCAGCAAACACAAAAGTAACAGGCTGCCACGGACTCCAGTACCGAATCCAACCTGTCAGGACCACGATCTCCTGGATCCCAGCATAGTTTCGTGTTCGCACTGGCCCCATTGTGCGTAACTTTTTCCATGCCCGGTGCGATATGCAGACTATGCGCGAAGATCGACTAGGTGCATATCGTGTTTGATGATTTCACAATGTTAGAATTCCAGAATTCGGCGAAGAGTTCCCGCTTGCTGGTGGATGTTGGAGCACGCGATATAGTAGTTTTATTATGTGCATCGTGCCAGGACGCGTTCACCATGGGATCGGCGGGAAAATGGAAGCCGTTATTGTATTCTGCGTATAGCTCCATGAGTGGCTTTCCGATATGTTCGTAGAATGGAATCGAGTTTGGTCTGAGTACACGTACGCCACGTACGTAGCTATGAGCTCGCCGCTCGAATGGCCTACCGCGGCCTACCGCGACCCACCGCTCCGTGACGTGGACAGAAGACGTAGACATATTGAGGGAGGCGGAGACATTGGCAAAAAACGTGAGTTTCATCGCTTCGACTTCAAGCTGCGCAAGAGCTGGCTCGTCGGAAAAGTAGGGCAGGTTCGATGGCATGGACGTTTCGGCCGCCTCTTCGAGAACCGTATCCTTTGCACAGCATTTACTGGGCTTGGTGAGGATAGACGGGGACCGCGTCAAGAAACTGGGCGTGTCCTGCTCTGGGATTGCAACAAGGATGCCAGTGATGTTGAAGGCTCCTTGTGTGGGTCTGTATCCGCAAAGTCCGCCAAAGCGCGGCGGGAATCTGATGCTACCCCCAGTGTCAGTGCCAATGGTGAAATCGAACCAGTTGTACGCCGTGACAGCGGAGCCACTTACACTTAAACTGTCGCTAGTAGTCTGATACCCGTCGTTGCGCGAATTTCACGGATCAAGGTAGTCGACCTCAGCGCCGTTCTGTGGAGCACCAAGTGCAAAGGCAATAGTTCGCATCTTGCCGATTAATTGAGCTCCGCCAGCTAGCGATTTCTCAACAGTTTGCGTAGAGTAATTCTATGAATCGTAAAATTGATAATATGCTCGCGATCCACCTGATGTCTTTAGTTCGGTGATATGGAACATGTCCTTGGTTGCAAATCCGAGGCCTCCTGCGAGGGGGCCCACATCCCCGGTAGTGCGATTCTGGACGGAACGATAATTGCTAGCTCTTGAATTCCTGGAATTGAGGCTAGCATTGTAAGATGAGCTCCAGGGATCTCAGGATTGGATATGGAGCCTGACATGTACGATCCATATACATCCTCGAGTAGACCGCAGACAGGCGTTACACTAAGTCTCGTTTCGCAAGGGGAAAGAGTGAAAAAGTAAGGGCCGTTCGCAAGTGTACATGAAGAAGAAACGGGATATACAGCTGTAGCAGTGGCGAGTCCGGTGACGTTGTATGCGTTGGAGAAAAATACGCGAGGCAGTTCGTGTTCCGATATGAATATAGGCAAAGAGCTGAGGTCCAAAGCCGCCTTTGTGTTACTAGCAGTTTGGACGAAAAGGCATTCCATAAACTGTGGCACTGTCACAATATCCACCGTATGTGAGAACTAGACTGACTTGCGCTTCGGACCAGAAATCGCTCTTTTATGCAGTGTATGCATATAACCTTCGCTCAATGAATCATCAGAGAGACCGGCATCCAACGTGATAACCGTGCAAGACAAGTACTGGATATCTTTCGGTCCAGCACCGCGCTAGCTCCATGCTTTTGGTGAAGCTCCACCGGGAATTTCCAGTGAAATGCCGTAGTGTTCAATGCTAATGGCGCTCAAAATTGCCATTGTCAAATTTCCACTCCAGCGAATGGTACTCTTGCGAGATGACAGTACTTACAGTCTGTAGAGGCGGTGTGCCTACCGAAAATCCCATGTTAGTCCAGATTGTGGCTTGCAATTCCAAGAGATTTAGTGGCGTAAGGATCTTACAATATCGCGGAGAAGACAAGCATTTTGAATAGCAGCACTGCCTCGCTCCAAAAGCGCTACAGAAAATATCGCGGAGAAGACATCGTACGCCAAGCCAAGATTAAAGATAAGAATAGTTTGGTCATTGTCGTGCCTGACATGAACACTTAGCTCAACGACGTCGATGCCGTAGAGCTCCCATATAGAAAGACTTACGAGGAAGGGAAAGACGACCCATGGCTCGTCTTCCACACCTCCGGCGCTACAGGTTTGCCGAAACCCATCACCTACACGCAATGCATGATGCCTTGTTTCGATATCGCACAAACGCTCCCCGGATCGAAAGAGAGGACTCAACGTGACTGGAGTATCGTAAAGCGCATTTACTGTATGGCGTCCTTGAGCCACGACTCCACAATGGCTGCCGCACTAAAGTGCCCTACCCCATTCAGATGACTCTCACCATCGGACAGTCGACTAAACCTCCAACTGTTACTGCACTTGCCGATATTTTGCGCTTCAGTGACGCAGATGGGTTTGTATGAATGTCACCTCTACTGAGAGAAATGGTTAGGAAACTGCAAACTCTGGAATTGTTCAAGAATCTACAATTTGTCTAAGGGGTTGGCGCTTCGCTGGATATTGAAACTAGAAATGTGCTCTCAAAAGCAAAGAAACTCTATCCTACGATGAGGAAAACGCAGTGTGGATCATACTTCCTACCAGTCCCAGATGATCCTAAGGATTAGAAGCTCTACATGTTCTAAGTTGACTAAGCCATCAATTTTGTTGAACGTGGAGACGATCTATACGAACTAGTCTTTAAGACGAGGGAAGATGCAATATGGTAACAAATCTTCCTCGTATTCTCCGACATTGAAGTATATGAGACGGAAGACCTCTGGAAGAAACATACTAGCAAAAAGGGGCTATGGCTTTATGCTAGACTTCCAGACGATACCATGGTTGCTGTCAATCGGTGCAAATATCAATGCGCCAACGGTCGAAGAGAAGGTAATGCATGATCCGAATGTGAAGTTCGCGCTCGTGGGGCGTAACCGGTCATTGGCTACCATCGGTTTGACACCAGAAGTCAAGCAAAGTATGGAAGAAATGGGAAGAGAGGCTATGTTGGATGTGTTATAGCCTTCTATCGAACAAGTAAATGATTCTTTATCAGATTACACAAGGCTTCGACGATAGTTTGTTAGATTGGTTGGTAGCGAAAGAAGACCTTTGAAAGGACCAAATGGAGTACTGAGGAGTCCGAGCCTGAAAGAGTTTGCGATATATATCGACGCGCTGTTTAAGGATGGATGGAGTTGGACAGAATATATCGAAATTCGAAATTCGACCGCCCTGGCATCGGAACGAATCCGGCACTGCTCGACGGATGTTTGGATCCCACTTTTACCTTGATCAGCAATTCAATTTCCGCCAGCTCTTTAATCCAAAATTACACAATTCGTCTTTTCGGCCATCGGTGCTATCCTCTGATATCAAATTCATAGTCATGCAGCTACCGTTATCCGGCATCAGCAATCGGTCGCCAAGGACAAATTGTATTCGTTCGGGGCAGTCGCGAAAATATGTGGATTCCTAGGCGCTGGAATGAGTTCAAAACTCTTAATATCAATGCGCTGAATATGCAAGCCACCTCTAACCCCAGACCTGCTCCTGGGTTTGAGTGGTGTGTAGGTAGTATTTAGTTTCAGTTTCCTGAACTAAACGCTGTTTCACTGGTGGAGGTGCCAGTGAGAATGTAAGCAGGATCAAGCTATCGCCGTCATCAATGGATTGACATCACAGAAGACGAGGATGGTAGGTACATATTTCCCTACCTTCACAGCGGTAGAAGCTAATATGGGGTACCGCAGGTCATTCAGTCCCTGATATGCGATTACTTCGAAGAGTCTTGTCGCTTCTAACTGAGATGGGATATGGTTGATGGCATTGGCAAACTGCTTACACGTGACATTGCAAAATCTTTGAGAAAGCTTGCGGTCGTTCTTTGGAATAGATAATTATTTGGCGTCCGGGTTCGGAGTGCGCTATCGCGTTTATTGTGGTTGTCATGAGCCTTTTCCCAACGGCGTCTATGGATGTGTCGTCGATCGTCATGTTATATTGCTGGATGGAAACGCGGTGGTCAATCTGGCACGTTTCTCGCGCGACTGAGAGCCCTGACGTTTCATATTAGCACCGCATACAAAAAATGACCAGGGCGTAAAGAGGAGTATGGTAAGGACGCTGAGTAGATGGTGGCATGTGCCTGTGGAGTCGCCCGGAGCGTAGTCAACATGTGATTAACCTCGGGAGGTTAGACCGCGGGGTTGCGGCGGCTGTGCCGCACGTATTAAATCCCGACCAAACACCCTTTACGTGTCAACAGGATTACAACAAGCCACCAAACCCTCCAAAAAAGCCCCCAATTATGTCTTCTTCGAACTTTATCGTCACAGAACATTGGTCACCATGTTCGCTCATACGAGAATATCCCCATGCAGTAAAACGGGATGACGCTGTGCTGCAGATGGCTGTGAAGGAATACACACCTCGTAAAAGTACGCCAGACGATGACGCGATTACCATTATTGCGTCGCATGGAAATGGTTTCCCTAAGGTAACCCACCTCCCAACTTGCTTTTCCTCACGCTCGCTAACTACCAAAGGAATGCTACGAAGCACTATGGGATGATCTCCTGAACGCAGCAAATGGCTTCAACATTAGAGCCATTTGGATGGCCGATAACGCCCATCAGGGTGCAAGTTTTGCCAAAAATGAGACACAGCTTGGAGATGATCCGAGTTGGCTCGACCACTCACGTGACCTCTTGCTCATGGTGAACCACTTTCACGATCGCATGAAGCCACCGTTCGTCGGGCTTGCTCACAGTATGGGATGTGCTCAAATGTAAGATGAAATGAGGAGCTCGATGGACTACAACTCAAAATAACTACTAATTTAATCGCTAGCGCCAACCTCTCCTTGATACACCCTCGCCTCTTCTACTCCCTCATCCTCATCGAGCCCGTAATCCAAGACTTCCCACCACCGGGCCCTAACGCAGCCATGTTCTCCTCCATTCGCCGTGAGACATGGGAGTCGCGGGCCAAAGCAGAAGCCCAGCTCAGCAAGAACGGGTTCTTCTCAGCCATGGATCCAAGGGTTCTGAAAAGCTTCTTTGCACACGCATTGAAAGAAACCGAAAACGGAGGTGTGATGCTCACTACTCCAAAGGCTCAGGAAGCTTGGTCGTATGTTCGTGCCAACTTTCATCCAATGTCTGGAGATGCGGATTCGCCAGAGGCGAGGAACAGAGAAAGGATGTTGAATCCTGATCTTGTGCCGTTCTCAGAGGTCTCCACGATGGTGTTTACGCGCCCAGAGGGCATACCTATCTTAAGAAACCTTCCCCATCTTCGTCCGAACACACTGTTCATGTACGGTGATTACTCACACATCAACCACGAAGAAATACGGCCTCTACATGTCTTGAGTACGGGGACTGGCGCAGGCGGCAACGGTGGAGTCGCAGACGGCGGCGTTGAAGAGAAGATTGTTGAAGATGCTGGGCACCTGTGCGTCTTTGAGAAGCCAACCGTTATGGCTGGAGATATCGCTGTTTTCCTCAAGAAAGAAATAGTACGCTGGAGAAAGGAGAAGGAGTTCTGGGCGACTGTGGACTGGGGAAAGAGCAAGGATGATAGAAAAGCGCTTTCGGATAAGTGGATCGAGGGAACTAAGCAGGGTGCTGATTTCCAGAGACCTGGGGTGAAAGGAGCACCAAAATTGTAGTATTCCGCGCATTACAGCACACAATCCACGCCTACAACGGGCACCGAATTTGGAATGCAATTCTTTAAAACCTTCGCATGAGCCCCTTTCTAATCACAGCTTAGGAGGCGCTACTCTAAATTCGATCTCCAAGTTGAACGCAGTGCTCGTTAATCAATACAAATATCACTTATCCATTGTGAGGCGCTTCTAATATATTATACTGCAACACACCCACTTAGCTCCTGCATCCAAAATTATCAGAAGGAATTTTAATCTACCTGTCGTGCGAGCTCCCAGGAACGGTATAGTTCCGGAATTTTACAGACCACACAGCGGGGAGAACCAAGCCTTTGGCTCGGTACCACGCTGCATATGAACTGCGTACTTTGTACCTGCGTCAATGTACGGCTGCGGCGCAAGGATACGGATTTTCGCACGTACCACCGTATATGACGACGACAGCCCTACATATCACTAAATTCACTTGTGTTTGAATCTTTCTCTACGTTTGCTACTGCTCTTTGCGTGCCATTGTCTAGCATACATAAATATCAGAAATACGTTTTTATCGCAGATCACTTTGGATTTACTACGTTGGCTGAGTTGAGCCAAATCTAAGTAGCCTCTAACCAAGACTTTAGCAATAATTGTTTGCTTTAATAGAGGTGTTGCTATTGAGGGTTTCTCCGCAGTATCTCTGTACAAGTCTATTCCTCTTCGGTTACAACCCAACAACGCTCGATAGTTTCATAAGAGTCATTAACAGCCAAAACAACCACCGCCGATCAAGTCCTAGGCCTCGACCTATCCGCTGACGAAGCACCCTTCTTAGCCGTGCTATCATCCCATAGCTTAAGGTAAGGCGTAGGTTGTTCCATAGGCTGTCCTTCACCTTTTCTGCTTCCCGACTTCCCCGAAGCGTCATCGCTACTCATACTCGGCTTGTCCTTCAGTATACTCGTGGAATCGAACTGGAAGTGCAAATTCGTCGCCACTGGGTCTGAGTTCTGACTTTTCCGTGACGCGAACGATGACCACAGGGAGCTCTTCGTCAAAATCTTGAACCAGAAAGCAGAGAGCGCTGGCGCGCAAGCAACCATAACCGTGCCAAAGACCTCGGCGAAGGTCACAATGCCGGTCCCCGTCGCGTTCCAGGTAGGGTCTTTGCCTTGGAAAGTTTTTACCCTGAAGACTAGAGATAATACGCTGAGAACGACGAGCCTTTACGATAACGTCAGCAGGGGGGCTTTTGGGAGTATAGTAGCGGAGACTCACAGTAACCCAGTCATGAATAACACGGCCAAGCCGACTTTCTTCCCCGGCGTAACGCGCAACTTGAGAATAACCGGGAACGGCAGCGCAAAAATAAGAAGATCAGCGCATACGGAGAATACGCCTATCATGACAGCCGACCACGTCGACGTCGAGCACCGCGCGAACGAAGTACCATCCCAGGCCTCATGCTTCCTGGGAATGCAGTACACGACTGCAATAACAATGTTGGAGCCATAGAAAAGCGCCATGAAGACAATCCAAATGTAGCAAGTGATTTTGAGCCAGCGGATGGAGCCGAAGAGCCGGATGTAGAGCGCGAGGATGGCGGATTTCGCGGCCCAGAGCGTGGGTGCGGCCACAATTTGGATGGAGGCTTGCAGCTTGATGAATGAGATTGTCATTATGGTGAGGGGGATGTCCCAGGCGTGTTTGGATATTCCTCTTTCGGACACTGAACTGTGGTCAGTCGATCTCACATCTTCGGAATTAGCATGAGAACAACTTACCCATGTGATAAAGTATCCAATAGCTCATACCACCAGCTTGCGCAAATATACATAGATCTACAACGAAAGACTGTTAGAAATTGCAGAACGCTGCGCAAAGTCGAACGTACAATCATCGAAACCCAGCCGCGAAATCTTCCGGTTCGTGATCAATCTTAGTATCAGAAGAATGCCGCTGACCACCATGAGTGCTATCCCCACACCTGTAACAGCATTATGTAACGACGGCGGGTTGATAAAGTTTGGTGGTGCGCCACTGGGGTTCGCCATAAGCGGCACCTTGGAAAGGTCCATGCCGGGTGGTAGAGCGGCCATGTTTTATTTTCTTAATGTCGAAATCTCCTCGAAGGTTTCCAAGCACGAAGCAGATTCGAAGAAGCGTTGGCTGGAGCTGAAGCTGAGCGAGCACATTTAATTCTTATGATAAGGCTGGATATATGGGTTTAGCGGAGTCCAACTGCCAAGGCTCAAGTGTGGAATGGCTGGCATGTCTGTGACCCACTGGGGAGGTGTAGGGATACTCGGAGTCCGAAAACTATGTGAGGTACAAGGGTGCTGGAGGAAGCGAGGAGATCAGATAGAGGGCACGGAACGTGCTGATGAGACGGTGTCTACTGGAGCGACAAATACTTGATGGGGATTGGTAGTCGTGGCAAGAAGGGCTAATCTGATTATGTACCTGCTGCTGATCGGCAAATTTCAGCCGTTAAAATGGAAAAATCGCGACATACATGGGCTGTTGGTTTGGGATCACGGAAAACCCAGCACTAGGATTGAGAGAGAGCCTTGGCTTTGGAACTTGCGCCTCTTTCCCCATAGTGGTACGAACCACTATCCAGGGAATTGATGGCAACATGTACTCAACTTTGGAACGTGTGCATGTATGAGCATTCGGAATACTCCGTAACATTGGCTAATTGGAAAGCTAGCGCTCTTGACCTGGTATATATACGGCCCTACTATTCACCGCCCCACTGCACGGGAGCCACGCGTAACGCGTTCGCCTTGCCCACAAAGAACTTTGACAAGCCACCGAACGCCATGGAGCGCATCAAGCCATTGTTAGTTTCATGCGAGATTGCTTGGGCGTATGTCACTAGCCATTCGACAACCTCATATCCATGAAAGAACGCCTTGCGAGTGCTTGAAACGGCTTTACCCACCCGACCGATGTACAATGTATATGCGCAACGGCGGCTTCCCTGCAACACACGGCTCAGATCTAAATATGTAGAAGCAAAAAAAAGGTGGAGCCTCTTGCTACCATCTGATAATGTAATTGTAAGGATGGAGCCCAGCCACCACAAGCTACACCACAAGCAGCTGTGTGAAGTTAGCGTTGTGGTCCATGCCCCCTTGACATTCCTCCCGTGCGTTTCGCGGCTGGCTTTGTCGATCCACCTCGATTTTCTCTCCGTAAGGTCGAAGCAGACACGCCTTGAAAAATTGGCGTGCTCAATTGAAGATAATTTATTTCATAATCACTGATGGAGTGTTTGGGGGGCCATGGCGCAGAATCATGGCGCGGTGAAGTGGTTTCAAGCCATGCGAAAGCCTCTCATCGGGACTATCTCTGTTCGAGGAAAAAGCAATTGTTATTTTCCCACCCAATCGGGGTAATGTCTTGGAAGCGAATTAGACGGCCGACGGTTAAGGCATTTAAGCCGCTCAGTGATATTCTATTTTAGACGTGACTTTGGTTCGATGCACCGCCCATTGCGCAATCTCTATTATCATATCAATCTCATGCAGGGCTGACCATGGAGATTCGAATCAATAATCCGACTTGCCCTCCCGCCTGCTTTTCAAAAGGATTCAATCACCCTCAAGCTTGCGCACATTGTTCCTTCATCACTTCTTTCACTACTTCCCCACAGGTCAGAAGGGCAAGCATTGAGACCACCAATATGCTGCTTCTACTTCCAAACAATATTCGAGAGGAAGTCATCACTGCACTTCTCTTTGGAAGTTGCGCTCTGGGACTCTCTGTTCTTTATGCTTCAGGAAAGCTGGTTGGCCTGGTAAATAAGTCATCTTCTGTTCAGGTGCGAAAAAATCAACTTAAAGTGCCTCTTCTAGCTATGGGCTCTATTATACCCAGTGACACTGGTCAAAAAGCGACTCAACGCATGGCGATTTCTCATCAATGCTCCCAATATGATCATGGATGGATATGAAAAGGTACATACACCCTATGAGTCCTCGACCACGAAAGACAATTGAGCTCACAAAGTGCTAGGCCAATGGCAAACCATTCGTCATCTACAGCCCTGATTGGGCGCACACCTTCGTCTCATCCAAGAAAATGATCGAGGAAATAGGCGCAGCGCCAGACTCTGTGCTATCTCTTCAAGCCGCGGCAAAAGAGGTACGTGAAATTATTGGCAGGGCGAGCTCTTCCAGCTAACACGCGCAATAGCTACTCCAACCACAATACTCCATGCACGGTTTCAACTGGTTCGACGAGCGAGGAGCGGATGGAATTCCCCTCCTCAGAACGCTCCGTGGTCGTCTCACCAGCAGTCTACCACACTTTCTCCCGCAAACTCGGATTGGAAACTCTGCGATCTTCGATGAAATGTTCAATGAGAACGAGAAGAAGCCCTGTGTTAACGACATGATCCTCGAAGCCGTAGCACACACCAATGCTCTTGCATTTTTTGGGAATGATTTAGGTATGTGATGCTATTAGTGCTAGATTGATAAAGAAGGAAAACTGACACTCTGTAATAGTGCACAACAAGCCATTCCTCAAGGCCACCCTTGATTTCGTTGTTAAGACTATCGTCATTGCGGAAATCGTGCGCATCTTACCGGCAGCTATTTCTCCGTAAGTCAGACTTGCTGGAATTACTCGGGCTTCACGGCTAATACTTGATTTCCAGACCAGTTGGTCGATTTCTGTCCAAGCGATTCAACGCCCACAATATCATCCATGAGACCCTCGAACCAGTAGCTGAGCAGAGACTCGCAGATATGGAGCTAAAGAAACTAGGCCACAAAGTCCCCGAACATGTGAGAAACTGTTATGTTCATTTCTGGTAGAATGCTTCAGCTAATTATCGTTGTGAACAATAGAAAGATTGCATTCAATGGCTTATGGAGCAATCCTCCAAGACAAACCCGTGGACAGCAGAGAGAATTGTTCATGAGCTGATGGCTCTATGGTTCGGATCTGTTCATAGCATGGCAATGGTAAATTGACAATGCCTTCCCTGAAATTGGGTCCAGGCTGACTTTCGATGATAGAGCGTCATTTTTGCAATACACGATCTCAGCATGCATCCCGAATACGTCCAGCCTCTTCGAGAAGAATTCGAAGGCCCAGCATACAAAGCTTTTGAAGCAACTGGCGACGGCCTTCCACTACTCGACAGCTTCCTCAAAGAGTCGTCACGCTTATCCCCACTTGACTCAAGTAAGTCTCCTTCGGCTCTGGTCTCGTCAATATCCGAACTAATAACGTACCCTTTCAGTGAGCTCAAGACGTAAAGCCCTACAATCGTTCCACTTGTCTGATGGTACATTCATTCAGAAGGGGCATTGGATCGCAACACCACTCAGGGCCATGATGCGTGACCCAACGAACTACATCCAACCACTCGAATTCCACGGCTTCCGCCACTTGAACCCAGCAATTTTAGCATCTCTCGATAAGTCCCAAACATTCGAGAGCCCGGAGCCGGAGAAGGCGTTGCCAATGACAGATGTAACAGATTGGCAGGTTTGGGGCACTGGTAGATTGTCGTGGTAAGAAAATTCTCTTCTCCGGTTCTTCGTGCGTAGTGCTGACTTCATCGTAGCCCTGGGCGCTTCTACGCAGTTGCTGGGATGAAACAGATCTTTGGATTGATTTTCACCAAGTATGATTTGGAAATTTTGGACAAGGAAGCCCCTCGAAGCGCTCACTGGCGCACCTGCAATGTACCTAGGCGCAGCACGCCAATTGTGCTTTGTGAGAGAGATATGAACGCGTAAGGGAAAAGCGGATTCAATTTTTCCAAGCACTATACCCAACTTCTTTCGTTTGTCTGCACCCGGTTAGTCTTCACCTGAAGACCCTCGGAAGACTTTCCTATCGTAGCTTTCCTAAAATCGATTCTATTAAATTCTCGTACCCGATAGTAGATCTGCTGTGATGTCCAAGTAAGAAAAGTATATGGGGCACAATAATTTGACCAGGATTGGCATTAGTTTACATGCAGTCTGCAGTTGTTAAATACATTTTCCGTGATAATCGATTACGCCTACATGAGGCCTTCTCGATTCTACGTTTTCTCCGAGCTAGGCTACTTGTTTTGCAAGCGTGCCTAGACCTGATGGTCCCCAAAGGAAGCTTGGAAAGCTTGGACGTAAGCTCTACCGTTTGCGTTGATACATCTTTGACATAATCAAAGCGTGCACCTATAGTTTGATCAAGTTACTACTAAGTTTTCTTTCCATGACATTCGCGTGTCTAGCACGCGATAAAGAGCCTGGCTTTCCATTCCATTCATTCATGGTCATAGCGCACTGGGAACCCAAATTAGGAATAGTATGCTGCGCCCCATCTCGCGGAGTACTTCTGAGGCATATAAGTTTCACTACCACCAAATATACTCACTTCAACACACAAAACCATTTTTCACCCCTACAACCACGAAAACCCTATCACTTCGAAATCTGAATTCGGCATCGAGTCATCACAAAGCAGCTCCCTCTCTAAAGCTTTGAAACTTCCAACAGCCATCATGTTCGAGCAGTTCGTCCCACGCCATATCTTCCCCCTCCTCATTGCAACAACCATCACCATCGGTGGCGCAATGCCCTTCTGGGCGGGGCCCCAAAAGGCTATCATCGCCTTCGGCCTACCCGAGCGCACTGCGGTTTCCAAACCCGCCCACGCGCTCATAATCACGCAATCCGCTCGCATCTCCGCTCTTGGTGTTGCGCTGTGGGCTATGTATTTCGGGGGGCATTTCGAGGCGATGGACTACGTGTTTGCCTCGATGTCTTATATTGGGTTGGTGGATGTATATGTGTGTTGGAAAGAGGGGATGGTGGGAAAGGCGGTGTTTCGGGGGGTCAGCACAGCGCCGATTGCGCTTTGGGGGTTGTTGGGGATGACGGCTGGGAAATGAGATGAGACGAGATTAGATACTGAGTGCTTGATTCGATCGAGTAGTCATAAGTGGTGTAATCCATATAGTCGTTCAGCGTGGCTGTGTTCAAACACGTTACAAGATCAGATAATGTTTCCACAATTCTCATAACTAGGATTCCTGCCGTACGAGCTACCCGTGAATGCTCGCCCCGCGCGAAATTTGATTGCAGCTGCATGTGCCGGGCCATTTTAGACTGCCGAGGAAGTTACTTTAACAGGCGTTGACATGCTGTGGAGTGGGGCGTTCACGTCCCACTAATTCACTAGTGGCGCGTGTACGTTAATATATTTCCCGATCGCGCGTGAGTGGATACCAGGTCAGCATTGTGAAGCCAATCGGGGCTTTAGCTGGACATCCTGGCAATATACGTTTCCCGGGTAAGCTAAAGTGCAAGGATAAAATCTAAAATGCCAGGCCGGAACTCAAATCTTGGAAGAGTCCCAGAAACATCAACTGGGCCCCAGCATTCAATATGGGCAAATTACCCAAAACAGCCAGGAAAGCGTGCAGCAGTCATAACTCGGTAAGGCAGACTGAATAATCGCTTGGTGCAATCTAATCGATCAATCAGATATCGTTCATCGCCTGTTGTATTGAACAACGGATGGCATCCTTTGTTCGAGATCTACTACCACTACTCCTTCTTTTTTGTCTACTGCTCTTTCCCTCACGCCACTCATCGTCTCTTCGATTTCATTCGACTGCCAAGGCTCTTCACAATCCGTGAAGAGCTCGAAGTGGATGAAGGGTGCTTTGGTGTATTAATATTCCTGATTTTGGATTATTCGGGCAACGCCGTAAAACGTATTCTTTAGCGTGCTGTAAGTAGTATTCTCCCATAGTCCAGCTTTCCAGGTGTTAACCGCCATAGATTTCGAGATCGAGAAAATAAACAATCCTTATTATGACTGCAACCTCTGTTGTGATGACGACCACCCCAGCGAATATCCCACAGGTACGCAATGGATCGCGGCCCACCATTCACAGCAAAGACGAGGGAAAAGATTACATTGAAGAACCACCGTTTAAGCACTCCTGGTCGGTGTGGTGTATTTTCTTCGTACTCTGCCTCTTCTCCTTTATTTCTGCGCTAGACGGCACAATAATCACAACCTCTCTCCCGACCATTGTGCGCGAAATTGGGGGCGGCGGTGATCAACTTTACGTTTGGGTTGCACAATGCTTCATCTTCTCATCAACAGTACCTCAGCCTCTTTTCGGCCAAATGGCGAATATCTTCGGCCGTCGGAATCCGTTTCTCTTCGCAATTGCGCTATTCGCGCTCGGTAGTGGTCTATCAGGTGGTGCCCATAGTCCCGTTATGCTCATTGCTGGGCGAACGGTGCAAGGGCTCGGTGCTG
This sequence comes from Beverwykella pulmonaria, assembly GCA_001599595.1. Lineage (NCBI taxonomy): Eukaryota > Fungi > Ascomycota > Dothideomycetes > Pleosporales > Melanommataceae > Beverwykella > Beverwykella pulmonaria. The sequence goes on along the minus strand of BCHH01000009.1, from coordinate 1,372,332 downwards.
CTGGACTCTATGTATTGTCCGACATCATTATCTGCGATATTGTGCCTCCTCGCCATCGTGGACCCTACCTGAGTGCTGTCCTCTCATCCGCCGGTATAGGCTCTACCATCGGCCCCATTGTGGGCGGTGCGCTAAGTACTTACAATTGGCGCTGGATCTTTTACATAAATCTGCCCATATCCATATTCGGTCTCCTCGTCATGGTTCTTCTGCTCAAAGTAAAATACACGCGCAGCCCCACCTGGATCCACGCCCTCAAACGTGTCGACTTCCTTGGTGCTCTTATCTTTGTCCCGTCCATGATCTCGCTCTTCCTCGCCCTGATCAACGGCGGCGTCCAGCACCCATGGTCCTCCTGGCGCACAATCATTCCCCTTATTCTCGGTGTTCTAGGCTGGATGCTCTACCACGTTCACCAAGCAACGCCCTCTCTCTGTCCAAATCCCAGCACACCATCTCGTTTATTCTCGAACCGCACATCAGCCACTGGATACCTCCTCATCTTCCTTTGCTCCATAATCATGCAATCCATGGCTTACTTTCTGCCCCTTTATTTCCAGGCAGTCAAGCTCGCCTCCCCAGTACTCTCTGGAGTCTACTACCTCCCCTTCACTTTGGCTATTATGCCTTTTGCTGGCGCTGGAGGCGCGCTCCTCTCTAAATATGGGCGGTACATTCCTCTTCACTATACAGCCTTTGTGCTACTGGCTCTGGGCTCTGGGCTTCTCTCCACGCTCAATATAGACTCATCGCGTGCTGCCTGGATCTGGTTCCAAATCATCCCCAGTGCAGGAGTAGCGCTGATATTTGTAGCCACCCTACCTAGCACTCTTGCGGCACTGGACGAGGCCGATGTCGCAGTTGCAACGGCGACATATTCCTTTATCAGGTCCTTTGGGTTCGTCTGGGGCATCACGATATCCGGGGTCGTGTTCAACGGGCAGGTGGATGCTCATTTGTACTTGGTAAATAGTGGGAAGGTCAGGGACATGCTCAAGGATGGGGCGGCATATGCGTTTGCAGCAAGTGGGCAGGGAGTTAAAGGACTTGGAGATAAAGCGACCAAGGGTCAGGTGGTCGAGGTGTATGTTAAGGGGCTGAGGGTGGTTTGGCTGGTGATGATGGCGCTGGCGCTCTTGGGGCTGATGTGTGTACCGCTGGAGAAACATGTAGAGCTAAGAAAAGAGCATACTACGGAATTTGGATTGGAGGACAAGCGGAAGCAGGTGGATGATATCGAAAATGGGGAAAGTGATATAATTTGTGAGGAGAAAGAGATAAAGGGGAAAAATATATAAATAACGTTATATATACGAAGTAACTAGTCTTCCTTAGGTCTACTTTAGCAAAATGTAGTGCAAGACTAAAGTGACTCATTAATAATTATGGTAGCCTGGTGTTGAACTAACCTCCATTGCTGGAATATCACTTCTTCAACCTGACACCTCCTTGAAGCACTCCACAACTTCAGAGTGCAACGCACCATTCTTCATCGCCTCATACACAGTTGATATCATCGCGCCCATCGATTTATATTTGTACCTCGAGGACGCGCTCGTACTGTCATCCCACTCCGCAACTCTCATATACTCCTCCCCAAAGAACGGAATCTCCAATGTCCGCCTTACATACGTATACAACCTCCTAGCCGCAACCCCCAGAACCGGCGTCGCGTCTGGGAAATCCAGATACCTCGCTTTCACCACTCTATCAGTCTCCAGCGCTTCATTTACACAGTCTGTATTCCATCGCTGCACCGCTTCGAGCGCCTTTTGGCTCGCTGGAACCTCGCGGAGCAGTCTCGTCTGCAGAAAGTCCATTGCAGTACCGTATCGAAGCGCCGAATCCATTTGCGTGCTGCGATTTATGTGTTCAGACAGCTTGACCCAAAGATCGTAGGCGGTTTCTGCGCCGCCACCTTCGCTGCCGGGCTCTACATCTTCGAGACATTCGCTAAGACATCGGCGCGTTAACGCCTTGAACTTGGGTGCTAGCGCGTAAAGAAACTGGATGTGCAGAGCCCGAAGGTCGAGTGCCTGGCAAAGGGCGACCAGGTGGGTCGCTGCGAGCTGCGTCAGTACATCAACAGCTGTCAGCGTGTATCGTCCGGATATCAGTGCCAGGGAGTTGATAGCCTGAGTCCCACTTGCAGCAAATTGGACGTGGGTGCCGACTGGATTGGATAGAAAGCCGAGTTCTGACTGCAATGCTGCAATCAGGATGTCTGTTCCCTGCCACATCGACGACTGGCTTGGTTCGTCGACAATTAGATTCGGTGAGAGACCTTTGCTCATAGATGGGTTCATGAGCTCGGTGCATTGCGCGAACAGGATCTGGCCCAGGCTTTGGCAGCTCTGTCGTACCTTCTCCATTGCGGATGTGATGGCTTTGGCCTGAAAGTTGCCCCCGTGTAATGTCTTTCCCGATGGATCTATCAGGGGGTTGTCTGTAGCCGAATTCATCTCAACCAGAATCTGAGAGTGTGAGAGTAGAAGGTCCTCCAGTACAGGACCAATCCATTGGGGGGCAGTCCGGATTGCGTATCGATCAGATCCAGTGCTTCCCTCTGGGCTAGCATTCTCGACAATGAGTCTGGATCCTTGAAGGAAACCTCGTAGGTTAGCGGCACATTCAACTTGCCCGGGATTGGGTTGAACATGGCTGATGAAAGGGTGGAAGCTCTCGTCGGTCCCACACAGCGCTTCCACAGACATGGAGGTCAACGCTTGTGCCATAGCTGCGAGACAGATCGTTTCGTGTAACGCCAAACTCGCTATGCCCGCTGATATTGCCGTTCCGTTGACAATCGCGAAACTTTCGCTAGCACGAATGTTGATTGGCTTGAGTTCGGCGAAGTGGAGTGCTTCGTCGCCAGGTACAAGTCTTCGACCACCCTGAATTCGATCTCCAACCCAAGCTTGCACAGCGGGCTTTCCTTGCATTACGCCTCCAATATAGGACAAAGAACTTGGATCACCTGATGCTGAGATACTGCCACGTAGAGGGATTCTGGGGACGATATCGAGATTGAGCAATTGAAGGATTCGCTGCAGAAGTATTGGTCGGACCCCTGATGCACCATGGGCGAGAGAGTTTACGCGAATCAACATTGCCGCTCGAACCCAGGACTCTGGCATCGATGTCGACTCGATAGGTTCGGCCAGAGGTATGGACGAGGAAAACGTGGATGATACACGCGAATTTTCGAAGCCGATGTCTCCTGAGAGGACTCCGCAATGCATGCCAGAGGAAACAACGTGACCTTTCCTACCATACAGAGATTCCTCATCTTGTGAGTTTCTTTGCACCTGCTTAGCGCTCTGGGCACTAATCTCTAACGACTTTTCGCCGATTGTGGCCTCCTGTCCGTACCTGCTGTCCGTTAACACTGATGATCTGGAAGCTCATCTGTCACGTGCTTACACACCTTGCAGACGCAATAACTGAAGCCAAAGATAGGCTGTGTCCATCAATTAGAACCGTTTTGTCGTGGGACTGAAGGCGCGAGTTCAATTCTCGCCAGTGGGACACGAAGCGCCGGCTAAATTCACCGGCTGCCATCTGAACTTAAGCAGAGGGGCGGTACCAGTTCTGCGAGCTTAAAAGCCGATGCGAGGCTGTTCAGCTGGCGAAACTTACTATCCAGAGATGCAGGCGGCTGGGAGTGGAGTGCAGGAATGCGGCGTTTTCGCCTTCCCCGTCGAAGGGGATGAGAACCCCAGAACTCGAGTGCACGTGGGTATGCAGATGACTTCTAGACCCCGCATGTGCCCAGAAGAATACGAGAAGGATCTGCAGCGATTTCTTCTTTGAATGCTCGAGATGGGGAACATTTCTGCCATTTCTTTGACAGGTTTCCTGCCATGAACATTTACCTGGATGGGTATCCCGTTGGCTGCATCATTCTTTCTTGGGCGACATCTTAGTACAACTTCGATGAAGAATTTGACGACAGGAATATCCGTAGGACGATCGAAATGACAAGGACATTAGTTCAGGTTACTAACCACACCGCTACTTCAAAAGCAAATTTCGCTGATGGTTCGGGCGCGATACGGGTGCGAGCGTCCGAGCAATCTCCAGAAATCAGTATCCACTCAACTTCACTGCTCGAGCATCCATCGCAGCATGTCATTGTATAATCATCAATCTTCCGGCTCAAGTTACAGTTCCGATGCCTCGAAATTTGACTTTCAATGCCGTAGGTCTAGTGCGCGCCCGTGTGCATCCGAGAATACGTGCACAAACTTCGTGGGCTCAGTTTCATGCAATCATTTGTCGCATCCTACTTACTCGTCGTCATACAGAACTGAGGCATTTCAGGCGTTACATAGTGAATTGTGGGGTAATGGTCTTCGGCAAGCAACGAAACCCATAGTCTAGCACTCGCTGAAGGTAAATGCCCCGGATATCTTTCGGTTCTTCGCACTTCATCTGAGCCGTTGTTAAAATTGTACCAAGTCGTACTGTCCAAGATCCGACTACATCCACCGTACTGCGTAGATCTCCACTACGCCTCAGCGGTCTCGCTCTGTTGCAGGACACGCAGCTTATCGAGACTCTGGCGCACTTTCTCAGAGAAAAAATGCCTGAAAGGCATGTTCTGTCTACTATGGCCCCAAAAGGGATCCTAACATCCACTCGATTCGTCCAATCCAAAGTGGCTGGTGCCTTTGGGGAGTTTGAATGCGCCCATGACATCACTCACATCACTTCTGTCAATTTCCTCAGCGAGGTTGGCCAAAAGACAAAAGTGCTCATAAGGATATCCACAATTGGTGGAGAGAAGGGCAGTTCCGATACAGTCTACAATGTCCGCGGATAAGCCATGAAAGTGTTCACGGAAAAAGGTAACTACGACATTGTCGGTCATGACTCCCCCGTCTTCTTCATTCGTGATCTTATCAAGTTTCCATCCCTGAATCGATTGCACAAACGCCATTCGCAAAAAAATGTCCCAGATGCCACCATGTTCTAGAACTTCCATGATAACAACCAGGAAAGTGCACACTGTCTGATATATCTTTTCGGCAATCGTGGTATACGGACCTCTGTTCGTAGCATCAACGGATACGGCGCGCATACTTTTGAAGTTCGGGAAACTCGAAGACGGCACGTTCAAGTACATAAAAATCCACTTCAAACCTGATGATAACAACAAGACGCTCAGCGCTGAAGAAGCGGGGCGAATGGCGGGCGAAGAACCAGATTACCACGCCAAGGACTTGTATAACGCAATAGAGAGTGGGAATTTCCCAACCTGGACGATGTATTCGCAGATCATGAGCCGAAGGAGGACAGAGGGTATAGGTGGAATATTCTAGACGCGACCAAGATCTGGCCACATAAGGACTTCCCGTTGGCAAGTTGACTCTCAGAAAAAACCCGGACAACTACTTCGCCGACATTGAACAGGTACCATTCTCTCCTTCTACCCCCGTATCTGGAACTGGTCTGTCCGCGGATGTAATGCTAGAAACACGCATGTTCAGCTACCCCGATGCGGCGCGGCACCGCGTGGGACCTAACTATCAATAGTTGCCGTACAAACAGGGCGAACTATGTGTATTCGCCTAATCAACTCGACGGACTGGCAACCAATAATGGAAATTACGGCGGTAATCCAGATTATAATACATATCATCTCATGGGTGCCTCATTTTCGTGGGTATCGTAAGCCGATATGTCACGGTTTGCTCTCCTTTCCTCACGATTATATTGGGTCCTACTGATATTGCACACGACGAAAGGGCCAGCAACGTCAGCGGATGAACCTCTGAGGTCAAGAAAGACGACTTCCAGCAAGCGTGGGATCTGTGGAAAATCAAGGAACAGAAGAGATCTTTGGAACAGGCAGCTTGCAGTGTTGCCCGGTCCAGGGGCGGGTGCATGCTTCGTTCGAACGATCGAAGTTTATTCAACTTTCGACTCGCCGCCGGAGTAGGCAAGCCATTTGGACGGCCAAGTGTAAGAGTGGCCTACACAAACCGTTGCAGGAGGCTACGGTGTTCAAGGGGGAGTTTATGGTGACGTCGTCGATGTATACGGTGAATCACGGGTCATCGAGTAGGTATGTGCAGTTCAACGCTCTTCCGATTCAGGTATACTTTGAGATCAACAGGGAGGTTGAGTTCGTTGCGCGCATGACGAACGAGCTGGTGTTTGATCGCGACATTAAGTGTTTGTTTGGAGCACGAGTGGTAAGTGTTATGGGCAAAAAGAAGATAGACGTTGAATGTGGCTACTTGAAGGATTTTACGGTGGACCTTGTACTGGTCTTCTCTTGTAAGCTGGAGGGCGGAGGAAGAGGTGTCAAGATGTGTATTGTATGTGATGTATGTACAGCTGATATATATATATGACGGACTGATTAGTCAGTGGCATATCCACGTGACATTATGGTGTCCTCGGCTTACACACCCCCCTCAGTTTTGAACTTTAAAGCTGGAGCGATCGAAGGCCATCCTCTACCTTTCTCAGGCAGAGCTGCATATTTGTGGGTCTGTCCTGCTGTAATACAGGCTTGTCAACCACTGCTGGTGCAGTTCCAGATGGGGCGATCATATTTGTGCTTCGTGTGTTCTGTATGGAGGTTGGAGGTTTGAAATAGCCGTTTACAAGAATTRACAGCAATGTACAGTAGAAGAATACAAAATAAAGAGATACACAGAATAATTATRATRGGAAATCCTCAAAGTGAAGAAGTGACACCCAGTGTTCATGCCTTTGTCTCAGCAACAGCTTTGTAAGACCGTCAGCTGGTTGACTATTGGTCTGTATATATGCGATATTGATTTGATTGTTTTGAACCTCTTGACGAAGCCAGTAGTGATAGATATCAACATGTCGTAGTTTGGTTTTGAGTCGCGGAGAAGCTTCTTTCAGCAACCTAATTGTTTGTTGATTGTCGCAGTATAGCAGTTGCTCATTGTCAAGCTCAAATCTAATGGATTTGAATAGTCTCCACCACCATATCAACTTAGTGCCAGCTGATGATGCAGCGATCAATTCAGATTCAGTGGTTGATTTGGTGACACAGCGTTGCAACGTCGCTTTCCAGTCAATAGGACCGCCAAATAGGAAGAAGATATAACCTTGTGAGCTTTTGCGCGTGGCCTTGTGATTAGCATATAATGCGTCTGATGCTCCAAAGAAGTCAGGTTCTTCACAGTCAGCAATATAGGCTGAGTTGGTTGATACTAATGCATTATAGCACAGTGACTAATCACGTGTCTGACCAAGGTATGCAATCACATAATATGCGGTGTTGATATGTTGTTGCAACAGATTGATCAAGAATTTGGCAAGCTTGGAATATGCTTTTGCAATATTGGGCCAAGTAACTTCCGCAGCGTGTCCAATTGATCCAACTAGCTGACCATAGTGAGTGATATTAGCTTCATTTTCTGTCTGTTTTAGTGACAGAAGCAGTTCCTTGAGCAGTAGTAGTGTTGAAGCTTTAATAGGCTTTAGTAGCAGGAATTTGAGCACTAGTTTGTCAACATAAGCAGCTTGTGATAGCCATATCTTTCCCGCTTCTCAGTCGCGTTGAATTTGAATTCTGCAGAAGGTAGTCAATTCTCCTAGGCATCTAATCTTATATTACTGCAGGAGCTTTTGTTCAAACTGTTCAATGACTTGTGTATAACCTAGTTTGACAAGGACAACAATATCATCCACGTAGAAAAATACCAGTAGCTTGTCGTTCATCCACAGGCACGGAGCTTCTTTGACTTCTTCAAGTCCTAGCTCCTTGAGCGACTTGGTAAGGTCCTTGTACTATAGCAGTGGTAATATCTTGAGGCCATATAGCGCGCGGTGCAGCTCCTATAGGTGGTCAGGGTCAGAGAAGCCGTCTAGTGCGTGGCAATAGACAGGCGTTTCTAATCAAGCGTTGGTAAACGCGTTGACAGCGTCGTAGTGCCTCATCTCCAGATTAAAGTGAGCTGCAATAGCCATCACAGCTTAGAAGGTTCAAATGGCTAATGTGGCTGTATATGTGTCTTTGGCGGTAGTCTAGAGGTCGCCGCGCACACAGATCCTAGCTTTGTAATTAGTAAGATATCCTTTACTGTCAAGCTTGTGTGTAAATCTCCACATTATTAGGAGAACTTTGTAATCATTGGCATTAAAGTCTTTCCATGCTATCTTTGTGTATGTCCCTTTGCGCCAGATTGTGCTAATCTTGCGTTAAGCAGCTGCTAGGAATCCTTAGTTGTGTGGATAAGGTAGCTTCATCACCTCCTTGTAGGATATTGGCTCTAATGGCAGCTGGCTTTAATAAAATCATGTTTTAGTTCCTTTTAATAGGGCGGCGACGAAGGTTGACTAGTACTTAGTGATATAAAAGCTGCTATTCCTTTGCAACAGTTTCCTGGTTCTAGTGGATCCTTGCAGAAGGATATGAGATTGTCGCAGGTTGCTATTAATAAGTTCGCGATTTTGTGCTGCATTTAAGTTAGTTAAATCTTGTCTCTTGCGCTTTCTAGTAGAAGTGGCGGTAGAGGCAGCAGAGGTAGATACAGCGGCCATTTCTTCATTGTGTAGTTGACGAGCGTCGCTTGTTTCAGAGGTAGTCAACTAAACAGTTGATGACCGTGTAGTTGATGACTGTGTGTGCGAATCAGGAGTGATATTTAGTGATAGTAATATCAAGCTATCAGGAGTTGGTAGATGAGATAGCTGATCATGTGATTTGTTTTGGCTCAACTAATTAATTCAATTCTAATCAATCAGGTGATCAAATTAATAGTGATAGGAAGGTTAATCAGATTAATGAGGATTAGCAGGTTAATTAGGCTTGTGTTCAGATTCTAATTCAGACAATTCTTCTAGGTTTCAAAGTGGTAGCATGTAAAGTGTTTGTAAGATATCCTCTAGTTCTTGCCCTCAGAGTAGTATATCAGAATCATCGCGGTGATCATAGAATAGATCCTCCTTGAAAGTAACATCTCGCGTTTAGATGACCTTTCCTTAGTGTGCTCTGCTCCTAGCTTTCAGCAGCCATATTTAGTATATGTTTGAAGAGTCATAACCAACAAGATATCCAATCAAAGCACGTGGTGTCAATTTGTCGCCTCTAGGTATCTGTGTACAAAGTGCATATGCGCGACAGCTATATATACAAAGGTGAGCAATTGAAGGCTTCTTGTTATATGCCACCTCAAATAGAGTCTTCCAGCCTAATGCTTTTGTCAGCGTTTAATTAAGTATATATCCTGCTGTTACATAGATTTCAGGGCTAAGTGCTAGTAGTAGGTTTAATGTGCCTTTCATAGATCGCGATTTTTCAATCAGATTCTTTCCTGAGCGTTCTGCGGAACCGTTTTGCTCCTTAGTATAAGGTGCTCTAATCTAAAAGTTAATACCGTGTGCTGCGCAATATGCATAAACTAAGTTGTTATTAAGACTATATCCTCTCTCATCATCTATAATTATAAATGTGACAGTAGTATTAAACTCGCGTTTAATAGTTTAATCTAGTTGTATAAGGATATCAAGCAGTGCTTCTTTATCGCGTCAGGGCATTGTATATACAAAATTGAACTTCGTGAATAGGTCAAATCTATAGAACACATATTAATGACCATTGTAACTAGGGGCATTAAGTTTAATAATGTTGATAGCAACTGTTTCAAATAGACGTGATGCACCTCTCTCATGTCTAATGTGTTGAGATATAATTTTGTAGGCCTTATTTTGCAAGCATTCTTCACAGTTGATGGTACAAGGAGCAGATCCCTTAGGTAGGTCAATACTAATAACGTTGTTGGACAGGTGGTTGATTGCATCACTGCCTGCGTGTGCCATCAAGACATGTAGCTAAGGCTTGGTGAGTGCCTAAGGTTAAAGCGGCTGCGCGGAGTACTGTGGTCAACAATTAGTGGTTGCATATGCGAATAGCTAAGGTGGCTGATAAGGATAAGGTGTTATAGCCTTAGTACAGTGCACGACAAGCCAGTGACCACCATATCAGGTAAGGTGCGCGATGTCTTCCTAGGTTGATCCTGTCAGCTAATACAGGGTATTGCGGCCAGAGTTAAAGTGGACATTCAATAATACAAGGCGTAATAGTAAGACAAGGTTGGTGAAGAAGGACGGAATTAGCGCTACTCACTTGAGCGTTGTTGATTTAATGCCTTTCAGCGTTGATAGGGGTATCATCACTTCTCCCCATGCCTAAATAGATATCTTGGCATTGCCAGCAAGTACAATATCATTGTCAGCTGCTGGTGCCACCTATTAGAATTTGGCTAGGTTGTTGCAAATGTGGATATTAGTGGCTGGATCCAAGGTCCATGAGTGGAGGAGTGGGTACTGCTCCAATTGATGCGATTAATGCAATTAAGGGCTAAACACTAACAAAAATACTGCAAATGCATGTGGTATTAGTGGCTAAGCAGGGTTGTCTCCAGCATCTATCTCTATTGTATCAGATTCGTCCTTCTTGTCATTACCCTTGCTATAGCGCTTCTTGAATCACTTCTGCCTGTTGTGGACCTTGTTTAGTATGCCTTTCTTGTCTGTAGCCTCATAATCAGCAACTTTCTTGGCTTTTTTAGGGTCTTTGACAAATCCTCTTAGTCTCAGCAATGTAATAATGTAGGGACATTAGCCCCAGTAGTGTATATTACTACACAGGCACGGCTTTAGTAGATCACTACTGTTCCTAGCTCTTTTCTTGTTGTATGGAGATTCTTCACCGTTCAGCTTCGCTCCAAATGCTCCCCTATGTATATTGGTTTTCTTTAATTGTGTGGCACAATAGTATTGCAGATATTCAGCGGCAACAGTTGACAGCTGAACAGAGTCTAGTATCAGAGCGTCAGGGTTTGCATCCCAGGCTTTCTCAGCGGTGAAGATTTCGCGCGATATACTAGCGGCATATCCTAGATTGACCTAATTGATTGCTCGCAGTAGATCGTGGTGAGGTTGAAAGCCGTGTGCTTGTGGCAGCTTGAGTAGTTTTGCGCGATTGTAGGCAGCAAGAAAGGCGTCGCACCAGTCCTCAATATTCGTTCAGCAGGCATGCAGGATCTTAACTGTTTCGTACGCTTGTTGAACTTGATATTTCTGATCCTAGCTCGTAGGTGAGTAGTGCTTTTCCAACGCCTTGAGCTGATCGTATACAGCGTCTTTGTCTTAGATATAGTAGATGAGATCCTGATGAATTGTTTTAGCAATGTGGGATCCAACTTGTCCTAACTTATCTTGCAATCGCTGATACTCTTTGATATCTTTGTAATATGCGCTCATATCCTGACTGTATAGCGTGAGCTCTCCCTGCGTAGGTTGGATAGAAGCAGTTCCAGCAGCATTAGGAACGGCAGTTGGACGAGGAGGTTTCTCAGGCTTGTTGAGAGGACGATAAGGCTGTTCGGGGTTGAGATAATCCCATACGCCTCCTGATTGAGCGACTCGCTTGACCACAAAGATCCAGTGCTCCCAGTCGGATTTTCCTCGAAGAATGGGTTCGGTAGAAGACATATTGACGACGAGGATCAAATAATAAACAACGGTGATAGTCAAACGATATTTGATGGTGCGGTTAGGCACGAACCGGGCTCATAACTGTAAGCTGGAGGGCGGAGGAAGAGGTGTCAAGATGTGTATTGTATGTGATGTATGTACAGCTGATATATATATATGACGGACTGATTAGTCAGTGGCATATCCACGTGACATTATGGTGTCCTCGGCTTACATCTCTCCTTTGAGGTCGTGGTATATATGTAGATGGATTACGATTTCTTTTTCAGCTTATAGGAGATTGGAAAACATACCTGGATTTGCAGAAACTGGAGATGCGGAGGCGCAGCCCCTGCGTGAAGCGATGGCCTAACTTAACTTCAAAGCTAGAAGAGGTGATGTGCAGCAGGTACATAGAATCCTGGTAAGCTCAAAGCTTGTTTTGTTAGCGTGAGGACCCCAAGAGCCCCTCTTGAAGCAACAGGTATCTCATCCCCGCCATTTCTCAGGTCACTGAGGGACAGTTTTAACATTGGTAGGAGAATGAGGGTCGTGGGCCTCGACAGGGATAAGCGGAACTTGTTAGGCACCTAAAGGACTCGGCGAATGGCGAGTCCTCACATTAGAGCGCAGATCGCATCAATAAAAGGAAAAGTACTATACCTCTTTCTGGTGGGATCCCCACCTTCACTCCTCGGAGCAGCGTGAATTACGTTGTGAAGAATGGTCTGACATCATGTCCAAGAAAGGCGTGTTAATTCGGAAGCGTATACACGGCCCTCCCATGAACAAGCGACTGGCACCATCCGTGCATCTTTCATACGTATCTTTAACTTTCTATACAAATTTTACCTGCACGGGAGGGGCCGAGTAAGTTCGGCTAAGGGACAGATGGGTATGCATTGTGCGATATGTCCCGTTGACGATAGGTTAATTTTGTAATTGCAGAGTCGCAAGGCAGTCTTTGTTCGGTTGGCCAGGACGATGGACGAGCTTATACATACGCGCGTGCGAGAAATGCTGGAGAGCATACTTCGTGCAGCGGTCGCACGCTTCTAACGATGCGGAAGTTTGGTTGGTTTGACGTGATATTGATGTTGACTCCATAATACTCACTACCTCCTTTCATGCCTACTATTATCTGAACACTTGAACAAAATGATACAACAAATAAGTATTTCTTCAGCGAACAACTCCTACTATAATCACAATAGAAGCTCGATGGAGAGCTAATGTTAGCGGACAGGCAGTCTAACTTAGCGTATCTAATGGTCAGAACTAGTTCGGATTGTGATAAAAATGAATTAGTAAGAAAGGGTCGCACTACTAAACGACAAAGGGGTCGCATAAGGCGTTCCCATTTGCAGTTTCTCGCAAGTGGGCACCAACACCGTTGCCAACACCCGCCGGACCAATATAATAAAGGGGTGTGAATGGCCTGTGCCACCTCAAGCGGGGTCCCCTGACTCGGCCCCGGCTCATCTCATGTAAACCCCGTCGCAGCTCCAAGCTCCCAACTCTCAACACCTCACAACTTTTTGTTCTTTTGTCCCTTCAGGCGTGTCTCTGCGGAGCGGCGCGATATACAATGCGCTTTAATTTCGGACGCAGAGGGTCGTCGACGACACCTGCATACGAGCCGCTCAAGAGCCCGTACATCAGGCAGCATGGAGGCGCGAGTCGGAATACCGTCGATGTGACGTTTGCGACCATGTGCTTGCTCGTTCTAGGGCTTATTGGGGTTTCAAGTCTTTCGTTTCTGGCGGGCCAGCATCTGCATGCTAAGAGTCCCATTGATATTCTGCATTGTGAGTTCACAGTTCTTCCTCACACAGTTAAGAACTGTGGGAGGAAATTGGTCTAACAAAACACAGTGCAGTCCACAGCCCAAATCTTCAAATACAACCGCATATTCGCCGAACGCCCGAACGTCACCTCAGACAAAGCATGGCTGGATTTATTTCCTACCCAAGGCGGCTTCTTCAAGCACCCTGAGCTTGCGCCCAAGCGGTCTACGTTTGCCGTGTTTCACCAGCTGCACTGTCTTGTACGTCTCTGCCCCTCTACCCTCTCCTATCCACCATTTAATTCTTGTCTGCAGGATGGCATCCGCCATGGCTACTGGACGCTCTTCGACCTCGCGCTCGCCGGCAACAAACTTAACGAAACGGACCTCCCTTTCCATGCCTCGGCCTCACATATACGGCATTGCATCGACTTGCTAAGACATGCGTTGATGTGTCAGCCGGATTTGACACTCGAGGTTAAAGATGAGGCGAAGGGTGGGGTGACGGGGTTTGGGACCGAACACCAGTGCGTGAACTGGAAGGAGCTGGTGAATTGGACGAGTGAGTGGGAAGTTTTTGAGCAAGAGCTGGGAATGGATAAGGAGGGAGTGGTGGAAGGGGTGGAATCCAGCCACAAACACAACCATAAGCATGATCATGGACTTAGGGGTTAAGAGGTAGGGAGAATGTGGAAGTGATCAATTCTCTATCCGCATTTAGATTCAATAAGCTTAGCGCTGCCCTACCAGAGACAATCCAGAACAATGTACAGACCAGTGCAGCGTCTGGCCCTCCACTCACCTCACCCCATGGGCCGGCACCCAATGCTACACCTAGACAACCTGTTTGTCCTGCTAATAGCCCACAAAGTCTTCCTGGTCTGCAGTCCTAACTATCAATCCATTCACACCTTCTTCCACATGTCTCACCCTAACTCTCTCTTCCCACTCTCTAAACGCCTCCAACCTCCTCACATTCCTCCTCAAACACCCCCATCAACCACGCCATGACTCCGCACCAACGAATGCCCAAACCCATACAACCTTCCTCCCTGCGCTCCAAACACAACCTCCCTCACACGCGTAGGCATATTCCTAAATATACCACTCATCATATCTTGGAACACTGTAGTTCCAATCCCTGCCGTACTTATTTCTGTATCTCCAATTGCATTACCACCTTGCTCGCGTATACTGCATAGCTTAAGCCTGCAGGTTCAAGGCTCTACAACATTACACTCTTTATAAGTAGTTAGTAATCCCTCTTTAAATAACCTTTTAAGGTATAAAATGTTAGCTTTTTATTCACCCTTTAGATATGTATTGGCGCAGGTTATCAGAACTATCTGATTCGGGTGCGAATCACTACCGAAGGCATATACGAGTGCGCGAGTGATAACGAATACCCAAGATTGAATTGATACCTATAGGCCTGGTACGAAAGGATATTAAAAAGCTACCTGATGTAACTAGCGAGAAGACTGGCTTATATACAGTAAGAGGGATGAGAGATAGCTAAGCTGAGGTACTACAGGTTCGGATCGGAACAGGGCCTGTATCGGAGTTGGTTAAGGAGCCGGTCGGTCATGTGGTGGAACGATTGTTTGAATCGTTACACCAGCCTGGCGAGCAGCACCGGCACAATTATCTTGCTTAGATTATTTTCTAATTGTTTAACAACAGAACTCGAAGGGCGGTAGTGAATAACTTGGGATTAGATTGTCTTCTATAATATTGGTCGCCATTTTAAGGATCGCATGTCGACGTCGATGGCGTAAAATGGCCCTTTGAGAGAGAGTGTAGTCGTAGCCAATGAGGGAGGTGGTTCCGCTGCGGGTGTAGGTGAATTGGGATGGCTTCGCCAATTTTCTGTTGAATATCTCGCGTTGGCCAAAATCTTGCCAAAGTGAGAGCGCCAAAATGGAAACGCTGCAAATTCCCTCAGGGTGTGGCGTAGGCACTCTTGACGCCTCGCGATGAGCTCTAGTCAACCAACTCGTGTCTTCGCCGTCGAGACCTATATGTTCACCAATTCGTTTGGTATTGTGGTTCGATCTTTGAGTGCTGACATGGCCGAGTATCATGCTATTGTGCCAAGAGAATAGTGTCACTTTGCCTAAATCAAATGCTCAAGACCGAGAAGTCTTCATGTTTTTCATATTGACTATGCATCCCCAAAGCAGACGCTTGAAAATTGGTAGAATAACCAAAATTTCACATCATGAGTATGAAGTGATATAATGTGAATTTTGCTGAAGCAGAAAACTTCACACGTTTCGAGTCTCAAACCCAGATCAAAACTCAGAAGACAGGCATTAAAGAGGTGAATAGTTTACCATAGATCAATTACGCACTTTCCAATGTCGAATAAGAAGAGAAAAGATCGCCTAATTACTCAATCTCCTATATCTCCGCGCCTTGACCCGTTGCAAGTAGAAAAGCTACTATTTTTTCCTCTCCCTTATGCTCGGCAACATCAATTGGCTTGTATCCAGCTTCATCGACAATGTTCTGATTGGCACCCTTCTGAAGCAGCACTCGTGCAGCCTCTAGGTGACCGTATGATGCAGCAACATGAAGAGGCGTGACGCCTTTGAGGTCGCCCACGTTTACATCTGTGTCATCTTCCGCTAATATTCCCACGATCTTGTCATTCCCATTTCTCGCCGCAACCCAGAGCGCAGTTCGTCCGTTCTCATCCACCAATGAACGATCAGCGCCTCCATCAAGCAATACATTCGTGCAAAGGAGATGGTTGTTTTCTGCAGTATAGAATAGTGGAGTGCGTCCCCACTTTGCCCTCGCATTTGGGGATAGACCTTTCCTGAGCAACGTTTGAACGATCTTAGGGTTCCCTCCTTTTGCCGCAAAATGAAGGACGGATGCTTCCATGTCCGTTTGAATTATGGTCAGATCTGGATTGTATTCAAAAAGGAGATCAGCGATGTCTTCTTGCCCTTTCACTACAGCAACCATTAACGGAGTCGTGTGAGCGTTATCTGTGTAATCCAGATTTGCTCCATGCTTTAGCAATGCTACCACAAGATCGGAGTAGTTGTAAAGCACTGCAAAGTGAAGTGGCCTTCTACCGTCTTCATCTCCTAAATTAGGATCGGCACCCTTCTCAAGTAATATCGTAGCAATTTCTGTATTTCCAGATACTGCAGTACGATGGAGTGGCGTGAAGTTGTACTCCCCCCTGCTATTCACATCTGCACCGTGATCTATAAGTAGTTGAGCCATTCCCCTCTTTTTGAAATCAATGGCTGCATCGAGAGCAACACGGTCTCGTAGCCTTGCATGGATATCAGCTCCCTTGTCGATCATCAACTCAACAGTCCCACGTAATCCTTTCGCAATGGCTTCATGCAGGGCCGAAACATTTTCGTAGTCCACAGCGTTAACGTCTGCTCCTCTTTCGATCAGCAGTTTTGCTACATTCTCTTTTTTGTGAAAGATTGCCTTAAAAAGTGCCTTCTGGCCTACAGCATCCTGCCATTCTATATCTGCCCCTTGGTCCAGAAGTGATGCTACTCTAACAGCGTCACCAGCTCTGACCGCTGCAAAAAGAGCTGCTTTTGATGAAGCCGTAGTATCTTCAGCAATGTCAGCTTCGGAGTTGGGGGTGGTACTGCCTGATCTTTGTAGAGATAGCAGATTTTCAAATGGAGGATGCAATCGTAAGTTGTGTAAAGGGACACTAGGAAGCCACGGATGATCAGTTTAGTAAACTACTCAAAGAGGCTTGACATACTCCTGAACAGCCGCTCTCGGTTTCACTTCACTATCTCCAGCAGGAAGGCAACAAGACCCACAGAACAATGAAGACGTCGTGGCTATGACTTTCTCTAATAGCGATTGTGCCGAAAAGCGTTCTTGAGCTCGCTCTTTTAGCATCGGCAAGATCCACGTCAGTGGATCTAAATCAATCTTGTGCTCACTATGAATTCGTAGTTCAAGTACCCAGGTGTTAATAGCTCCGATGTTTTTGGCGAAGATAGTGCTTCGTGAGCCGAATTTTTCAAAGTAGGCTCGTAGCCGCTTGGGCGATCGTCTATTAAGAACAGAAACCATCTCCAGAAAGACGCATCCAAGGGACCAAATGTCTATGAGCGGTGTTAGTGACTCTATCATTGAAATTGGGAGGAAGAAGAAGAGTTGATCATAGCATACCGGCAGAAGATCTTCTGGGCTCATCTTTGAACATTTCTGGGGACGCATATCTCCTGGTCATCAGCGGACGTGTGTCCTCTGTAGTACTCCTTCCAACCTCACTCCAGTCGTAAGAAATATTGAAATCCGTCAAGTACACTGTTCCTGCTTTGATCAAGATATTTTCTGGTTTGATGTCTTTGTGCCTGATGTTGATGTTGTGTAGATATGCCAATCCCGAGAGAAGACAGCCAAAAAAGCTTCTAATCAACTCCATTTCGATTTCTGGCCAGTA
The DNA here is from genome assembly GCA_001599595.1 of Beverwykella pulmonaria. Classification (NCBI taxonomy): domain Eukaryota; kingdom Fungi; phylum Ascomycota; class Dothideomycetes; order Pleosporales; family Melanommataceae; genus Beverwykella; species Beverwykella pulmonaria. Next base: position 1,354,630 of record BCHH01000009.1, on the reverse strand, counting down.
TTCCTCATCATACTTCATCAGATAGCCAGCCATGTCCATCTCAGCGATTGGGGAGAAGAGTATTCCAACGTAATGTGTGTCACTATAACTTCCAACCAATTCGACAATATGGCGATGGCGTGCTTTTTTCAATATTTCGAGCTCATTAACAAAGGCCCTCATATCTTCTTTCGCATTCAAAAACAACCTCTTCCTTTCCATACGTTTCCGCGCATATAGTTTTCCGCTTGACCAACTTTTCACCACATCTACTGAACTGAAAGTACCATCTCCTAAAGGCCGAACCGATGTCAGAGGAACCTGTTCCTCCCCTTCATAAGACTGGTGTTTACCAACCCCACGAGCTTCGAGATCGAGTCCCTTAGTCAAGACTAACCATTGCGATTCTAGAAATCGCCGGCGGACATCCGAGTCGACAAAGTCTGGGAATGATCGTGTAGAGAACGGGAACCAAAGATCGGATATACCAATGAGATACAGGGATTCAAATAAGTCCAGACGGTGAATAGTCCTCAAAACAATATAGAGCCTCGGGTTGGTAGACCAGTCCTTCTTGATTGTTGATAGTAATTCTGCTACAAATTGTATATCGCTGTCTGTGAACTTCTTTCGGGCATCACCGTTTTTGATAAAGTAACTATCGATCTGTTGAAGAGGCGAGTCAATAAGTAAGTTCGGCATTGAACTGGCATCGGCAGTATGTTCTTGGTCTTGAGGTTGAGGACTGGGAGTGGTTATCACCATTTCTTCCATGGCTCGTGAACGATGTGACAGTCCGCAGATTGCGCTTAAAAGTTTATCTCGACCAATTTTAATTGTTAATTTAAATACTAGCAGTGAAGTTGAGGAGCGGCTTAGATGCCCAGTTATGAAATATATGTATTGTTCTATTCATGGTTAGGCTGCCAAGCACCTCATCCACAAGAATTCTCGCGACAAGATATCTCAGCCTCATCACATCCACCTCATGTGAGCTCATCTCATCAAGCCTCTCACGCGACGCTTGATCGACGATTTGAATCACCCACCCGCCGTCCCTTTCAGCGTTGTTTCTTGTTTTTGTTTTTTTAGATAGCATCTCCCAGCTTCGTCTCGGTCTTCGTTCAGGCGGATCAACACCTCACTGATCGATAGAGAAGCTCTACTCTCTCTACTCTGATAGGCCTGTCTTGACAAGCGCACGGCAAGCTTCAAGGCAAGCGCAACGCTCACGGGGCCTATCACGAGCCTGAGTACGATCGGTCAATCACGTGAGGCGAGACGAGCTCTGGCCTCCAATACAAGCGTTCCAAGACCAAACTACCTACTTCCTACAGGCCGGAGTGATGAATAGACCACAGAAACAATAAGCCTAATCATATGATCCGAGCTGTTTCGCCCTTCTTTTTCAAGCTGAATATATCACATAGAGGCGAGATACTTGTAAATTATCGCGCAATGCATGCATTGTGGTAAATCAATGCTAATTTTTATTGGACCTGTTTTGCCAAGAATTCAGCTAGGCGTTCACATCTGACTTTTATCAGGAGATAGTCAACTCAACATCAAGCGAGCACTATCAGGTGCTAGGATTTTACTGGAATTGTTTTACCAAGAATTCAGCTAGGCGTTCACATCACACCACTGATTTTTATCAGGAGATAGTCAACTCAACATCGAGCGAGTATTATCAGGTGCTAGGACAAGCCCATTCGAATCATATTCTCCAGAGAGAGGCCTTGCCAACGCCAAAGAAATCGAGATGAGAACATTGTATAGAAGATTGGAATGGCAGCACCCGGGCAGAAAAACGACAGATAAAATATGGGTTGCGTTGTATGTCTCCGAATTATCATCTTGGCAGACACTATCAGCGAACCTCTTGTTCCTTCCGGTCCATATGAATTTACAATCCCAAAACACGTTATTGTGTCTCATTGTTGTATGATAGCAATGGATGATAAAGCATAGCAAAGCAATCACGCTTATTGGACGGGATTTAGGAAAAGCAATACTTCCGTTTCGTCAGGCTCAAAGTCAGCAGATGAATACATGAGTTTCTGGACCAACTTGGATTTTAATAAGCGCTGGCAGTAATATTTTTGACGTGTGCCACTCAAAGAGAGTCTTCTCCCATTCTACTAAGGCCTAGAATATTGGGTCCGTGAGGATGGCGGATCCCTTGACGATTTTGGGCGCTGCAATCGGCGTCACATCTCTGATAATACAGCTAACAGACGAGTGTATTAAAGGTTGCCAGACTGTTGTATACTTGCTAAAGACGCACTGACAATGAGCAGGGACAAGTTTTATCATGAAGCAGCAAATATGCCAGGAAGCTATCGCTACCTCCGCCTACGGCTACTGATAGAGCAGCAACGCTTTCTGAACTTCGGACTAGAGGCGGGACTTTTGTACACCAGTGGTGATATATGTTCTACTCTTTAAGTCAACCGTTCCCTGCTTCTGGCTGTTCTTGCTGAAGTTAAGGCTCTTTTTGAACATTATGCAACAGCAAACGGAAAATATGAGGATGACCTGCCACAAGCTGCTATCGACTGGAACAATCACGCGGAACTGGAAACGGACCTCATGGATTTATTGTGTCTCCAAATGGGACAGAAGAGCGATCCAACGGTCAAAGCTTCTTCGAACAGAGCTGGGCACCTGAAACACATTCGCATCCTGGGGGGGAAGATCGCAAAGACTGGCAGAAGTTTACGGACGATCGCGGTGGAGCCAAAACGTCTCGTCTGGGCAGTTATTGACCAAGAATCCTTCAATAGCCTGATATCAAAGCTGGAGAGTTTCAACTCGTTTCTTATTGCTCTCTTGGACAGCTCGCAGATTAGGCGACTGCAAACCACCATGGATACAACCTACTTGGAGATTCTACAGATTCGCAACGACATTTCAAGCTTGAATGGCCTAGTCAAGACTCTTACTCGAGAAAACTCTGATACTTCAAATGTTGAGTCGAAGAGTGAGCCTTTGTCACAGGCAGCCTCATGCGAAACAGAAGCTCAGACGAAGAAGATGGAATACTTTAGGAAGCTAGCCACGATCAAAATCCAATATACCAAAATCGATGAGCTTGGTGGCAATGATGCCCCCTTAGACTCCCCGGCCATGGCTAATTTGCTGGAGTTGAGAGATTTCAAAATCAACGAGACATGTCTTAATTGGAGTCATATGCCACAGAGAACAATTGCCACATATGAAAGGAAAAGAGTTTGGATAGAGTAGAACAAAATGACGGGGAACAACCACTACGGAGGTGTTCAACAAGTGGAGAGGAGGATGCAACTCTTGGTGGAGCTGCTCTGCCACGAAAAGCCAGATGAATTCAAGACTCCGCCATGCCTTGGGTACGTGAAACTAGAAGGTGACGAACAAGAAGCTCGTTTTGGGATCGTTTTTCAACAGCAGCCAGATGAGGGTGCAGAGTCGGGGCTGATCACTCTTCGTGATGTGCTTGGAAAAGTCTCAAAGCCTTCGCTGAGTGATCGTATATCACTCTGTGCAATGTTAGCACGTTGTGTTCAAAGTTTCCACTCTGTGAACTAGTTACATAAATGATTACGTTCCGGGAATATCGTCTTTTTCGGCCCATCAAAACGACCAAATCTCAGGTTCCCTTACGTGTCTAGTTTTGATCTCTTCCGACCGGGCATCATGAATCAGTTGACAGAAAAACCATCATTTGAACCTCTAGGTGACCTCTATCGTCATCCTAATGCACAATCTAGTCAGACAGACGGGAACTATTGTAAAGCCTATGACTTCTACAGCCTAGGTGTCATTCTTATCGAAGTCGCTTTTTGGATGCCGATTGAGGAACTCGTTGGTCTTGATCCGGAGAAAATAAGACCATCTATGCTTCTAGAAATGCGATCATGGCTTCTTGGACGGCCGTTGGGCGGAGATGTGGCAAGGCTGGGAAAACATTCAGATGAATGGCCTTGTCTCCATCGATTGGCACCTGAATGCAGCGATGTGTTCCGCGACGTCGTTGAGTGTTGCTTGACTGCAGACGATGTGGAGAAATCTGAATATTACGGGGAAGAGGAGTCTTTCGTTTCTGTAAGACTTCAGAGATTTACAGAAGAGAGTATCGTAACGAAGTTAGAGATCATGGGGGATGCGTTGTAGAGCAGCCAGGGTGTTGAAGTGAAATTCCAAAGCGGCAAGTTGTTTGATTCGGAGTTTGGCGCTGTTCAGGAAAAAGAAAGTGTACAGGGGCCACAGAATGGAGATGGTGAGGTAAACACCGGAATTACGTGTAAAAGCTGCGAAGTAACATGACTGGGCTGCATGATAGACGATTCCGAATTTACCAATCGCCAGGAACACTATCTCTTCCTGTTAACGTTATCATACACTAACTCTTTCCGCCTGTGCGCTACTTAAATCGGACTTTGTATCTTGCAGCTCTGTTACGGTCGTACCTACCGTGTAACAAGTTTGTCATCACTGTGGCGTCGGCGGGCGCGGCAGGTCGGAAAGAGGACGCGGGAGCGGGATTTTCCGCTCCTCTACGATATGTGGGTGGACAAACGCCGAAGCCTCTTTCGTGAAGGCTTGTATCATTGTATGTAAGCAGTATACATATATCTCTATTCTAGAAATATATAATTAAGACGTCTTTTTGGTTACATTGTATGTATACATAAATTCCAAAACCCAATATGTGATCAGGATCATGATTTCTAAGGACTCAGCTAAGGCATTATGCTAAATCCGATTGCTGGGAATAGAAGAGTTTTGGGTGAGTATTGGTAAGATGGAACTAAGGAGCCATCTGGTGTATCGTGAGTTCCTCGGAGAGAGAGGTATAAATACCTTGATCTTGTCCAGCTCTTTTTGCAAGCTCATCAATAACAGCATCCTCATTCTTCACTTACAACACCTCCCAAGTCAAGACCACTTTCAAATTCTGACATATATACAATATGCCCTCCTACCCCATCACCGGCGCCTCCAGAGGCCTTGGACTTGCCTTCGCAACTGAGCTTGTAAGAACTTTCCAACCCCTCATCACAACTGATACTGACATAATTTTTCCACAGCTCAAGAGCCCATCCAACCACGTTATCGCCACTGCACTCGCAAACAGCTCACCAGAAGGGAAACTCGACCTAGTTCAACTTGATGTCCTCGACCCAACCTCGATTCAAGCCGCAGTTGCATCAGTATCGAAGATCTTTCCCAACGGTCTCGATGTCCTCCTCAGGAACGCCGGCCCAGATCTCCAGCTTTTAGTTCCGTTCGAGAAGCTGTACGCCATCCCTCCCACAGTTCCCTATCCCAACTAACGAAGGTAGCGATCTCTCAAAAGTCGACCAAGAACTCCACCACATGATAACCGGCACCATCTCCCTCATCCGCTCTTTCCCCTCGTCCGCGCCGGCCAAGAAAAGAAAATAATCGTCATCTCCTCCATCCTCGGCTCCATCGAGACAGCCGTGCATATGCCGGGTCTGAACGATATTTACTCTGTGACTCGTGCAGGGCTGAATATGTTGGTGCGTAAATGGGGTGGTGCGTTGAAGGGCGAGGACATTGCTACGGCGGCGGTCCATCCGCGTTGGGTGCCGAGCACGGATATGGGCGATGGAATTACGCCGTGGATGGAGAAATATGCGCCAGATACGACGAGGACGACGACGGAGGAGGCGGCGGAGGGGGTGGTAAAGGCTATTGAAAGGTTGACAGTGGAGAAGACGGCAGGGTATTTTGCGTATGATGGAGCTACGCTTCCGTGGTAGATGATCGCACCGCTCAATTAGGGTTATCGCGAGTATGTTTGTGTCTGGGTAGGTTTTTGCATTGGCTGCTGTATATTCCGATTAACGGATTGAGTTCAGTGTTAGCCTTGACTCCACCTTCAATCAAGCCACTTATGATCTCGAAATTTAACTTTGAGGCTTTCTTGCACTGACTGTGCCTCCCTGCAAAGAGTACATCATGATCGGAAAGTCAACATCAAGATTATCCAAAGCATCTAGATAAACGCCTGGAATGACTCCCATTAGGTCTTTCCCAAATTTGAGATCCCGAGTGAATAGTCTGGTATGTATTCTTACCTGCAACCCGCCATCTCGTATTGAAATGATCAAGCAAACTTTTCAATACATTCAGCCGATTCATTTCGACTTTCTGCTTGTTTAGTCTCCACAAGCGAAGTTGCACTGCAGCCGCTTGGTAGAAACGGTATAATATGAACGGTGAAACCAAGTCGATGCGCGCCTTCTCGAGAGGCGTGAATAGCATAGTAAAGATCTATACAAGATGGGTAGATGTAGCTTCCATGAATCCCAGGATGGTTTCATCGTGTTGATTGAGTAGTAACTCAAAGTCGTAGAGTATGAATAGCCCACTGCCACCTTGAGATCAACTTCCGGCGAATACTAAGTATCGAAGAGATGGGGATCCTTACCAGCCACACATTCTCAAAGCAGCACAATAGTCCACATAACCAGTCTGTTCCTGGCTAAGAAGTGAAAAGAAAGCCATCAACGTTTTCTCAAGCTGTGCATATTCCTCCTTGTGAAAAGCTATATCAGATGTTGGTTCGTAGACGTGGCGGAGGACACGGCCTATGAGGTGTGCGATTTGGCATTCGCGGGCGAAAGGGGAGACGGGGATGTCTGCTGCGGTGGATATTGTTGTGTAGGTGTCGCGCATGAATGACTATGCGCTTGTTAGTAATCGTCTGGTGTAATGTTTTCGAGGACAGAGGAAGAGGTCTCACGTGTTCTTCCCACTCGTTTTTGTCGAATATGGGTAAGATATCTTCGGGACTGGGATCCTCGGTAGCAAAGAGTGCGTCTCCTGTGCAGAAGTTAATGGACCTGGAGTGTGGTTAGTAATCAATACAAAATCTGGTCCCAAAGCCCCCAGAGCCAGGCGCAGAGGTGGTGCGTACCTACTTACAGAAATTTACCAAAGCGTTCCAGAAATCCTCTGCTCAGGCCATCCTCCAAGAGGACCGAATTCAGTTCCTGACCACAATCAACAACGAAGCCAAGGTTCGACGATCGACCAAGTCATTAGTGCTAGGGAAGGCGAAGTTCATGAGCTATGAGGACCTCGAGGAAGCACGAGCGAAGCGTGTCGTAAAAGACGCAGCCAAAAAAGCCAAAGAAGCTAAAGGTAAGGGTAAACGTGATCGGAAGCGTAGAAGTGCCACTCCAGAGGCAGAGGAAGCCACCGCAGAACAGGTTCGGAAGCGCAAAAGTACTGTGCTAGAGGCAGATACAGAGCCAGAGCCAGAGCCAGAGGAGCCAGAGCCAGAACCAAATCCCAATCTGGCGCGGACGAGTAAAGCGCCAGCATCCTTGTTGTCGTTACCCCTCTGCTCTCTCTCGCCGCACAATACCGGTACAAGCTCATAGATCATATCCCTCAACTCCCTCGGCAAGTTCAAAATTGGAGAGGTCTCTCTCTTTGCTCTCACACTCTCTTTCTTGCTAGTAATCAATTTTCTTTTGTAAAAATCCGCAGCTCTATCTATATAACGACAGCATTGTATTTGGACCAATTTCTCATTAGTTTCCCAGACAATAGATAGCCGAAATGGCTTAAACTCACCGTGCGTAATACGAGGTTGCCAGCGGTGGCGTGCCATTGTGCGTTGGGATGATTGGGCTAGATAAGGAAGATGTGATAGGTATGGGAGCCAAATTCAAGGAATTGTAAAAGGAAACAGGAAGCTACAAGACGACGTGCGGATGGGGTGGGTAATGCTCCAGGCAGTTGTGGCCGTGCTACGAAGTCGCACGAGATAGACCTCCGTTCTCACTTCCCCCACCTTTTCTTGATGCTGGCGCAGTGTACCAGCTTGACGAATGGGAAGAGTGAACGACGCATATCATCTCAATCCACACCACCCCCTACACACACATCCGCATTTACGCCCGAATCCCTGAAACTAAGCAAAAACTCTCACCACGCCCGAACGATTCTTGCCAAGTTGTCATGATGCTTCTTATATGGCCCTGAGGAGCAAACATAAAGCCTCCCCGATACGGTAAGGAAGTGCTTCATTCACAGCGCAACTCTCTCCATGTTTCGATGTGCACAAGTTCACATCTTTACAAGTTAAAATCAAAGAATAGAAGAAGACAACTTTCGCTTTCCATTACTCTATACTAGACTACATTCGCGCATTTTCCATCTTGAGTCTTCCTTTCTTTGCTACCGTAGAACACTATGCTCAAACTGAACGGAGCGTGAGCACCCAAACGCGCATAAATATACGCGTCCACGCATCTCCGAGGTATCAAACCAACAACCGAAAACGCCAGGCTCATGAATCATTACCTTCATCGCAACGACCCTTCTCTCACGCCCTCATCGCAAGAGGAAGAAATTCATACAACCCCTCCAGCCTTTAATCGTCGGGGGAGTTCTATTTCCCCAAACTGCTCCCGCTCCAGGAACTAGGCGCCCAACTACTGACCTTACTCCCGACTTTACTCCCACTCCACCAACTACCGCCTCCACCACCCCACCCACCACCAAACCTCTTCCCCCTGCCTCCGCCCAACCCAGTCTTCGATTTCTTACTCTCCATCTTATCTGCCCACTTGAGCTTCGCCTCCATGACCCAGTGTATGCAATTGATGATCAAGAAACTTGTGCTTCCGATAGCCCTGAAAATCGCCAAGCCCGCTACACTCCATAGGATGAATTTGAGGTAGAAGTTCGCGTTGATGGCGGAGCCGGAGTACGCTTCGGAGACGGTCATGGCGAGGATGGCGTTGGAGATGAGCCACACGACCACCATGTACGTTCTCACTGCTCTATAGTAGTCTTCCTGTGCTTGTGCTTCCGAGACGCCGGGGGCGGGGACTTCGATGCGATCGCGGAGGTTGCGGAGCGCTTCGTCGTAGCCGCTATCAATGTCCAACTGCTCTGACGGCATCTCGAGCTCAACCACGTTCCCGGATTTGGCTTTTGCGTCGCCGAGGTCCGTCTTCGCTACGTTGTCGCCTTTGGTACCCCAAGTGACGTCGTGAGCGTTACAGAAAGCGTAAACTTGCAGCGTACAAATGTAACTTGGGAGGAGCGCGAAATATTGTGCCGAGGAGGTGAACATGTGCCAGGGATCGCAGTACAGGAAGCTCATGAGGAAGTAGAGTCCTATTGTGGTAGCAGTGGAGACGATGAGGTTGGTGAAGACATTATTTCCAAGCTCTTTCTTAGACTTTGGGTCTTTGAGTTGCACGACCACGATGTAGATGGAGGCGAAAGTCGTGTAGGCCATGATGACGCAGTACGCAGCCATAGAGCTCATGAACATCTTCTTTGCACCTTGCGGTCGATTACCCATGGACAAGATGAACTGCATACATATCAACAGCACGCACGAGTACCGGAGGACAGAGAATATGTATTTGCCGATGTTGTGTCCAAAGGGGTCGAGTTTCGGGTCGGCGAGAGAACCGGCAATGAAGTAGAATGTCAGATAGAAGTTGGCCAGGGAGAAGAAGGTGAACAGGAGGGCAACGAATTGGTAGATGAACTCGATGTGGAGGAGAGTTTTGCGCCAGAGGGTGTGGTCGGTGGACCAGACCTGTCGGAAGTGCAGCAGTGAGTAGACGGCGGCGAAGAAGGCACCATTTAGCCATCGCCGACGCTGGGAGATGAACTCGGGGACCGAGTCTGGAAACATTAGCGTGTGTAACGACGTGGTCTGGCATAGAGATTCTTACCTGGGACATCCGTTTCTCCTGTAGCAGCCTTTACGTATTTCAAAACCCATTGTTCCTTCCGTTTCGCCACAAGCTCCCAACATAGAATACGATCCTCAGCGAGATACATGTTGGCAGTGAAGACATCAGCATCTTGCCCGTGTAATGTCTCGCCCTTGAAATATTGGCTCAAAGGACCGTGGCCTGTGTGATCGTTCTGCAGAGCGTGATATCGGTATGCGGAAAGAGCGCCGGGAAGCACAGTAATGTACCCAAATACAGACTCAAGCGGCTTATCGAGGATGTTAGACATCTTGTACTCGAAATTTTGCGAGGCGACCAGCGGGTTGAGCAGTCCGAGCCACCCCTTGCCCTTTCCAGCCTTGATCTCGCCGGCTGCACCTGCAACTGACGAGTCGGTGTCGAAAGCCTTCCAGAGATGGTAAAGTGATTTAGGCCCTGGCTTCGTTCCGACGTCGAGAAGAATGCAGACGTTAGGGTTCAGTGCGCGACCAAATGCATTGAAGAACCAACGGTGCGAGTTCAGCTTCTTCTGATTCCGCTCCTTCAAGCAGAAGATCATCTGGCACGGAACGATTCCTTTCTCAGCCCCCTTAAATTTGAGATCCGAGTCTAATGACACCTGTGTCGTGTACTCGTAAACGTGACCTGTGACTTCGCGCTGATTGACGTGGTTCTTTGCAATGCCATCTTGATAGCATCCCATAGCCGCCAGTGCATCCAGCGTCCGGGGATGCACCTTCTGGCGACCGTCAGAAATAATGCAGACCACAATCTTCTGCCATCCATCCTTGCCCCATGTCCGGGATCGCGTACGCGAGCAGAAGTGGCTGATGTTGCGCATGACGCCGTGCATGGTTCGCGTAAAGTCAATTTCATTCTCGTTGTACATGGTGATGCAGATGAACAGCTCCGTCTCACGAGCGGTAGTTCCAATGTTTTGGCGTAGCTTGTATCCTCGGTCCACGAAATCGTCAGGATCACACGTTACCGCCGTATAGCGCATGTGCGTGAACTCAATGTCGTCGCGTCGCGGGAGGAAACTGTAGAGGATGGTCGGAATCTTGCACTCGAGAATCAGCTCGCCGTTGATTAGGCGCACTTCCTTTTTCGACATGACGGCGTGTCGCGCTCCACGTCGGCTCTGCGCGCCCACGGGTGCCGGGCCGTAGTGGTGTTCGACCTTTTCGTCTTTCTCGTCCTTCTCGTCTGCCACTGTGTGTTCGTAGTCTTCGGTGAATGTGCCATCCGTCATGTACGAGTCCCGAGAGCGTAGGTCCGGGCGGTCGCCTGAAGGGTCGGTGAAGACGTCGTCGTCGTTGACGTGAATCGAGGATAGTTCTGATGGTGCATTGGAGTCACGGGAGATGGGCCTGCCACCAGCAAACAATGGCGCAGGAGGCAGCGGGCGCTTGGGGCTGCCTGGCCGCCCTCCGCCATATCGGGACGAGGGTGTACCCGGTCGCGGACTGCCATTGAGGTCTGAAGGTTCGTATGAGACGGACGATGCTGGCGGGCGCGCATAGTCTGCTGATGTCCGTGTTGGGGAGTACGGTCGCTCCGGGGAGATGGACCGTCGGTACGGGACGTATGAAGGGGAGTCGTCCGCAGGTGGCGGGATTCGTGGCGCAGTGTCAAGCACAGAAGGCGCTCTCGATATGGAAGACACAGAGGGGTGATATGTTCGGGTCATAGGCGAGGGGGGTCTGCGGGTTTCATGCAACGGTAAGCCTGGATCAGAGTCTTGCTTTGGCTGTGTAGGGGAGAGACGGCCCGCGAGGCGCGATGTGAAGGACTTCCTCTTCAGCGTTTTCGGCGTCTCCTCCACGCGCGGGTTCACGGCTGTGTCCGCCTCCCTCAGCAGGTCTACAATGGCATCCTCGGTGGCCCGTTGTTTTCGTGCTTCGGGGGCTCTGCGCGTGCCGCCCAGCCTGGCCGTGGTGGAGAGGAGAGACGAAGATTCGGACAGGACAGATGCCCTACGCAGGAAACATAGAATGAGTATGTCCTTGGTAGAGAAAAGAAAAAATAGAAAGGTATACGTACGGTATGTAGCTGGGCGCATCATCTGCGTTGGTCAACAGGCGCATCGTCGACCCGCTCTGGGGGTGAGTTGGTGTGTGGTTGTTGTCGTCGTCGCCGGTTGTGTATGAAGGAGGGCCGCCGTATGAGGGCGGCGCAAAGCGGTCGTGCCTGTGTGGCGTTGTGGGACCATCCATTGCGACGGGGTCGCGGCTGCGGTGGACGGCGCGCGATTGCTTGGGCTTTGCTGAGATGGATGCAAAAGATAGGTAGCTGAATTCCTGATGTTTAAAGGATACAATTGAAATAATATCTTGAAGTTTATTGCAGTTTTAGGGCTTCACGTTGTCATCGGAGGTGCCGGCAGCGTGGGATTGTTGTGTTGCGGGTGTCGCCCTAGCAACGGCAAACTCACCCCGGTCCGAGTGCAACGTCAGTCCCTGCGCCTCAACACTAAGTTCGGTAACTTGGCAGGTACCGCTTCGGACGAAATGTCGCACAGAACCAGTCCATGTCTAACACGAAAATCTAGCTTCGTTGCGATGTAATGTTTGTGAGTATATATGTTGTAATGTTTTGGAATTGGAAGTGCAAAAAGCACCTTAATCCGTCAGATATTTTCCTAAACCAAGGTCACATTTGCAACCATAACCACCTTCTGGGCTCTTCGAAAATGTCATCACACAGCAGCATTTTCATGATGCATAACTTGATATTGCGAGAATCGCGCGCCCAAGCGTGTTGACCCCACAGCACAAGAACATCACCTCTTGTACTGCCTTCTATCCCTCCAACAACAACCTCTCCCTATCACTGTTCCTTATCAACCCTACTCCCCTACCAACACGCTTCTGAAGTAACCCTCCACTCCCCTCCACCCCTCCTCATCCAGCCCCCCTACGAACCCCACATATTGATCCGGCCTACACACAGCCACACACCCGCTCTCCCTATCCACCCCATACCCCTTATACGCGTCCCCGTACCCCTCATGATAACTCACGTCATCCACGTACACACTCTCATAATCCCAGCCCGTTCTCTCATCAAACGGATGCAGAACCTCCGGGAAATCCCTTAGCAATTCCACCTCTATCCGTTTCGCCGAATGCAGAGTCAGGATCGCAATGTGTTTGTGTAAGTACGGCGCGAGGAAAGTAGATGACACGAGCGAGGTGCAGAAAGTATCGACCCGAGATTTTTGAGATGCAGAGAGGATGTTGCCCGCGAAGAGGATGAGCCGGAAGCGACCGTCGCTTTTGAGGAGCGATTGAAATTCCCACGGGCGCGCGTCGGATTGGTTGAGAACTTTGTACGAGGGGAACCGCATGCCGAGCTTGACGTTGGTGGCCAGATGCTGCTTCCCTACCACTCCCTTCTTCTCTGTCGAGATCGATATGGATGATAGTGAGACGTCCGTTCCGTCACCCTGTTTGGCTGCATCTCCTTCTTTAGCAACAAGCATACTAGCGCCGTAATCCACAGAGAGACCAGAGGCAAACATGTTCCCCTTGAGAAACGCGTCCTTGAAGTCTGACATGCTGACTCCGCTCTCGTCCATGACGTCTTTTGCCGGGCGGCCTGAGAAGAGGCGCGAGAACTTGTGATCAAAGTCAATGAGATCCTGTGCCACACGTCTGCGCTCAGACTGATATGTCTTCAGAATGTCTGGCTTTGCGATACCCTTGACTACGAGGCCTAGCTTCCAGCCAAGATTATACGCATCCTGCATACTAACATTCATTCCCTGACCTGCTTTTGGTGAATGCGTATGCACCGCATCACCCGCGAGGAAGACTCTGCTCTTATAGTCAAAGTTTGTGCCCACACGCTGTCCGATTTGATATGCGGTCCACCAGTCGCAGTATTCGTAAGTGAGCTTGTAAGGTGCGATGATCTTTTGTGCAGCTTTGATGATTGTTGATGGGGTGATCTGGCTACGGTCTGCGCGCCCTGAGGCGTCGGGCTTGATTTCATTGAGTTGAATGTAGAGCCGTACGAGCTTATTCTCGCGAGGAATGACCATTAGGGAGCCGGAAGAAGCACTATGGACAGCGCATCGCATGCGGATGTCTGGGAAGTCGGTGATGGGAATGACGTCTGGAAAATATGAGTACCTGTCCACAAAGTTTTTTTGATGTGGTCAAGGAAGTCGAGACTCGTACCTAATACACCCCATATGAAATCCGTCGGCTCTCCTTCTAACTGGAAACCGAGCTGCCTTCTCGTCCAACTATGCGCCCCATCACAGCCCACCATATACTTCGCCTTCACGATCTCACTCGTTCCTTCTTTACCCTGACTCTTCTTGATCAATTCATCCGTGTCATCTTCTGCAAGATTACTCCTGAATAGCCCGTCTCGGACCTCGCTCCCATTACTTTGTGCAGGAGTCGCTTCTTCCTCTGTTAAGTGCCTCAAAGTTACTGTAAGTGGATATGAAGAAGACGAGTGGTCATCACAGAGATCATCAGAGATTGACAGCGATTCGGGGAGAACGGCGCGCTCGACGTGAAGTGTGTCTTTCGAGTGCTTCTTAATGTGATCGAGAAAGAAGCGCTCGATGCGGCCTTGATGAAGCACGATTTGGGTGAAGCGGGACAGGCCGACAGGGACATCCGGGACGCGATCGGAGCGTCGAATTTCACCATCCGAACCAGGATTCTGGATAATTTAGGAAATGATGGAGTAGAGTAGGCTGGCGAATTGACTCACCCACATACACATCTAGTTACCAAGCGTGTTAACAATAGAGGATCAGATATGTGACTTGTCTTTTAAGATTTGAGAAGTCCATACCTCGATCATATGATTTGCTTCCTTCCATGCGCGATCCGCAAATCCAAAGCTGTCAAAGATCTCCAAGCTCCGCAGTTGCAAACCATCAGCTTGGCCCGAGAAGATCTTCGTACTACGCTTGTCGACGATTCGAGTGTTGATCCCACATCTCGCCATCCATGCCGCCATCATCAAGCTTTGAATTATCAGGTCTCTTTGCGTCGAGTTATGGAGACATCATACATACCCAGCAGGCCCAGCGCCAACTATGAGACTGCGAGCACGTTAGAAGATGTTGCTGTGTGTAACAATGAAACTTACACGTCGCATTTCGACTCCTGAGCTTCTTGGGTTGTCATCTTGTAAAGTTGTTCTTCTTGTTGCTGATGGTGAGAATGCTTAGGTTACCCCGCACGGAATTTGGTGGTTGAAGGAAATGATGAGGCTTGAAGGTTGCGCCATTATAAGATCGGATCTGGCTTCATATACCTAGGCACAAGCCTTTTGCCCCGTAAGCTGATCCGTAGAAGAGGCTTGTTATACACCCCGGCAATGCAAATCGGCGTGTGGATTGAAAGATTTGTGGACTGGGATGTGGGTTGGTCGCCGATCGAAACTACCCCACTACACACCAGGTGTCGGATGCCACCACCAGGCAAAGGGACGATGCAGCTATTGCATCTGGAGAATTGCTATTGGATCGGACGGATGCAGGGCGCTAGGAACTGAAGTGTGGTGGCTTGGTGATGAATTGTCAGGAATTTGTCACCGCCTCGCCGAGCAGTACGCCGAGGCTATGGCTCACAGTCTGCAAATTCTGGGCTTCAGGGCGGTCGTTGATTTGGTATGTGATCAAAACTCCACCATTTAATCCGGCCAGGCAAAGTTGTTCTTGAAACGATTCTGGTAACGTACTCTCTTGCCAGCTTGACATAAACACAAGCGTACGGAATTGGTAAATGAAACGGGCGAAAGAATGGAGATAGAGAAAGCGGAAGCATGAGAGACCCTAGAAATAGCAAACTAAACCCTAACTCATCTCATCCGTGACTAAATATTTTCAGCCAATTTGATTTTGAGTTGGTCATACTGAGTATGCCGAATCGTGACGCCATCCTAGTAAGATGGCTTTTGAATTAACAAAATGTCATATTTAAGGCTTATGGGAAGTACATTTATATGGAAGAGATATAAAAAGCACAAGGTGTATCGGGAGAAGGAAAGAATAGGGGCTTACCTGAGATATAGGAACTACCTAGCCTGAACAAGAGGTTTTCGAAGACTTACGACTTCAAGGCGGCCCTCGTCATAGGTGGAGGTGGCGGCATCGGAAAGGCTGTCACGCAACAACTGATCGCAAACGGCAAGAAAACCATCATTGTCGGACGCATAGAGTGGAATCTAAAGACAACATCCAAGGAAATTGGCGCAACCGCATATTACAACCTGGACACTGGAGGTATCTCATTAATCGCGAAGGTCGTTAAACCCTTCCTAAATGGGCACTCTGACATCGACTGTCTGATATAGTACGCCGGCGTGCAACGACCACTCGATACGACCAACGATGACCGGCAGCGTATTTGAAGAAAGTGGGCTAAGAGATCGATGTCAATGTTCGCGGCCCTATGCATCTAGTCCTGCAGCTCCTGGAGCAGTTCAAGACAAAGCCGAATGCGCTCATCGGCAACGTGAGCTCGATTTCGGTCCCGTGGATTGTCCCAGCGTCAATCATCAATCCGGCGTACTGCGGGACCAAGGCTTGGCTGGACTTCTGGACGATCAATCTGCGTGTCCAGCTTAAGGATACCAGCGTGAAAGTCGTGGAGGTTGTACCGCTAACGGTTGGGACAACTCTTCATCGCGACAGGAAGGACCCGGATGACAATAAGAAAGAGAGTGATCCGAATTCGCTGACCGTGGACAAGTTCACGAACGAGGTGATAGAGAAGTGGAAGAAGGGCGACCAATCAGTGCAGGGCTAGGGAAAAAAATTGTGGATACTTGAGATGAAAGCATAGGGAGTATAAATAGGAAGTTGACCCACTCGTAGGGGTCTTCCAGAAAACTAGGAAGGTGTAGTGAAGAAGAGAAGGGTTTGACCCGATAGAAGGCTACTACGCTGACTCCTATGAGACAAAAGATTACATAGCACATTTCGATTGAGTATATGGATTGGTAGTCGGGCTATCTCAAGTGGGCAGAGGTGGTCCTGGTGCGGTGCTTCTTTGACTTAATGCGTGGTAACTTTGGAAGATTGACATGGTGAATTCCTAAGATAAGAATGGGCCAGACGAATGAAGTTCGAGAGGTGAATTGAAGACGACGAACAAGATCGCTGGTGTTGAGGGGAATAGCGCGCACAGGCCACCCATCCACTCGCGCATTTCCCACTGTTTACATCCCACTCGGCTTAGTGCAACCACCAGTGCCCAACACGTCCACCTCGAACCGTGACGAGTTATATCCAAGCCACGCGCAACAATGGCACCCCGTGCCCCCGTCTCAATGTCCTTCACGGTAGACTCTGCCTCCGAAGACGAAATGGCCGACAACCTGGTCGCGTTCCCCACTCCCGACTCCAACACCGAAAACAAGCCGCCCGCGCGCAAACCGCGTGGGAAAGCAGCAGCGAAAGCGAAACCAATACCTGCGACGAAAGCGCCCACAAAAGGAAAGACTGTGACGCGTCGGGCGAGCGGCGAAAGTGTACAAGCGGCCAAGAAACAGAATGCTGCGGTCGCGAAAAAGGCGGACGCAAAGTCGGGGCGCAAAGTCCTTACGGAACGGCCACAGGCAGGGAACACGAGCGATACAGAAGAGGTCGATGAGTTCGGCGAGGAGGACGAGATGACAGTTGCAATCGAAGAGGTCAAGCCCGCTAAGAGGGGCCGGTCAACGAGAGCAAAGAAGGTGCAAGAGGACGAGGTGATGGCTGAGATTGCTCCACCGACAAAAAAGACGCGTAAAGGAGCCGAGAAAGAACCTCCGGCGAAGCCTGCGCCAAAGGCGAAGACCATCTCGAAACCAAAGGGTACGAAACGCGCGCCGGAGCCAGAGCCCGAAGAGATGTCAATACCAGAGACACAGCAAGATGTGGACCCAATGGACGTCGAGGAGGCAATGGAGATGGACGAGATACCCGAGAGCATGCCTCCACCTTCGCTCCCACGACCCTCTGCGCGCCCGCCCCGGCAACAACCTCGAACCGCGCGTCAGATATCCGTGGGACCGCGACGAGCGGGAAGCGTGTCCGACAGCGAACGGGATCCAGCTCTGCGGCGGAGGATAGGCGATTTGACGAGAGATTTGGAGAGCATGACGGTCAAGTACGAGACTTTGAAGGAGGCAGCTTCTTCAAGCAAAGAATCGAATTTCGACCAGCTGAAGCGGAAGACAGACCAGGTCACTAAAGGTTTGCTCCCTTGTTCGGGTGTGGGAGAGCAAGACTGATACTTTTGCAGATCAAGATGCTGTAATCAAGTCGCTGAAGCAGCAAATATCCGAACTGCAGACCCACTCCGCCGAACTGACCTCCGTGAAGAAAGAATTGGCCAGGCTCTCGAAAGAGAATACGGCTCTAGCATTGGAGAATAAGACACTCACGGCTTCTTTGACCACCGCACAGAGCGAGAACAAGAGTTTGTCTAATAAACTCGCAGCAGCGCGATCCTCAGCACCGTCAGAGCAGAGGAACGTCCCCGGCAGTGCATTGAAAGCCAGAAACCAGGGCGTGGTTTTGCCCGGCACCGCCGAAGCCGCCAAGGACGCGCAGATCAAGATGGCAAAGATGGATCTGTACAGCGACCTGACCAATCTCGTCATTGTGGGCATCAAGAAGAACGAGGAGGGAGAGGAGGTGTACGACTGTCTGCAGACGGGCCGTAACGGAAGTAAGTTACTCATCATCATCATCATCATCATTATTCTACTTGTTGCTAATTTATTGTCAGCCCTCCAATTCCAGCTCACAGTCACCGCCGACAGCGAGTCATATGAAGAGACAGAGATCGTCTACAACCCACTGTTCAATGAGCAGCGTGACAGAGAGCTCCTGGACCTTCTACCCGATTACTTGACTGAGGAGATTTGTTTCCCGCGGAACCAGGCGCCCAAATTTTACATGAAGGTTATGGACTCTATGTCTAAGAAGATCATCTTAGAGGACGAATAGTTGGATTCCTTTGTTGACACTCCGAGGTTGGATAAACCTATTGGCGGTTAGGCTGTAGGTTGGCTTAGTATGAGTTAGATAGGCAACGGTGTATATACTGGTATGTATTATGACGGATGGGTCGATACCTAGGGTTTGGCGAATTGTCTCAAGCGTTCTTGTTTGTCGGAAGTTTTTCGGGCATTTGCTCTGTTGGGATAGCATTTCCGTCATAATTCACTCGTAGACTCTGATGTTTGCAAACCTCCTGGGTTGTGTGATGCAATGTTGAGGTTCGACGCACATGCCTTGTTTTCGGTTATGGCTGTTGGTACAATTGCCGCTGTATCTACAGTTTACATGCTCTCTCGTGCTTCCATGTGTCCGAGCGTGAGTCCACCTCCGTCATTCCTCAACCCCCATGCCTCTCATCGCTAGAATCATACCGCAACGTCCTTATTTCTTATCGCCCGCAGCCTTCTTGACGAAATCTCTGTTCGCACGTTAGCCTTCATTTCCCTATTTACGCGTCCCAGCGTTATCCCTCATTCAACAACACGGATGCGATATCCTGGTCGTGAGGGCTCGCTGTGGTATTTCCGTACTTTATGAAGCTCTCCTCCTCCTTGCTCTTCGCGTTGATGGGCGGACCCTGTGATTCGGCCGGCTTGCTACCGCCCATCGAGAGGTACGCGATTGCGAATGTGGAGCCCAGGGTGGCCATTGCGAGCTATCCATCGTATTAGCCCATCTCTTTGTACTCATCCATCATAGCTTCGTTGTTGTCTCAAAAAGCGCATGGGAGAGCTGCTGTGTGGGAGGATGCTATGATGCCTTCCATGCAGCTTCCGCAAGGTGTGGTTGAACGTGGGAGACGTACGACGTGCGAGCCAACCTGCCGTCCGGCAATCGTGTACATGGCAACCATCTTTGCGGTATTGGGGTGTTGTGGGGCCGGTGAGAGGCGTGCGAAGAGTCAATGGATGGGTTTGCGGAAGGGTCGTGATGTCGGAGTTTGGAGGCGTGAGGGTTTAGTGAGGTTGAAGTTTCGCGGATGACTAAGGTTGCGCCACTTCAGCCACCTTTCGGGATGGAAGCGCAAATGACGTTGGTCCGAGGTAACCGTATATCCAGACACCAACTGTACAGCGATTCTCCTTTTGCTCTTTTTCATCTGTTCGTTTCGATATTTTTATTGTTATTTTGACGGGTTGTAGAATTGCAATTGAATCACGACTTTGATAGCGTTAGAAAGGGAAAAGAGGAGGACAAGATGGCGAAAGACGATAAGAATGCTGAAGATATGCCCCCCGCGCGTACAGGTCCGCGGCCAGACTTCTCCATACCGCCGCCGCGGAAGAAGTTGCCAAAGGAGATACAGGATACATTGGACAGTGAAGAGAAGATGTGGGAGACACTGTATGAGGGGAAGTATGTATAGTCCTCCACCGTTTCCCCTCTAGTATCCGCTCTCAACCGCGCCCGTCACTGCCATTCACATAATGTTCAATTGCAAGAAGCCTGGTGAGGATGTGTACTAATACGCTTATAATAGGAGCGAAGACTCAACCGACACATCGATCCGGTACGCCGCCTATGCCTCCCGCGTCCGCACCATCATGCTCTCCGCCCAACGCTACGTCGCCTACACATCCGACATCGGCGAATCCTTCCGCCCCGTTGCGCACCCGTACCTCGTAAAGGGCGCGTATGCTGTGTCCTGGCTGTATCTCACCGGCGACGTCGCACACGAAGGCTATAAAGCGTACCTCCGCAACCAACACGTGCTACACCCAGACCAGCATCAAGAAGCCGACGCGGAATCTGTTGCACACAGCACAGGAATCGCAGGGGCCATGCAGAATGTGAAAGAGCGGGTAAAACAGAGCGTGGGTATGGATGAGGGTGGGACAGTCAAGGACAAACTGGTGGTTCCAGGGCATGTACCAGCTATTGAAGATTATAGGGCTGTGATGGCGCAGAGGGCCGTGTTTCAAGCAGTGGCTAGTATGGGATTGCCTGCTTTTACGATCCATAGTATCGTGAGGTATAGCGGGAAGGCGCTGAAAGATGCGAAAAATAAGACGGTCAGGACTTGGGGGCCGATTGGGGTAAGTCTATCCTTTACTCACCAACGGTGGATGGTGGATTGTATGGGTGCGTTGTCCTGAGAACTAGGCTGACTTTGGATATAGCTTGGTCTCGCAGCAGTCCCCTTCCTACCCTTCGTCTTCGATCATCCAGTTGAAACGGCCACGGAATGGATATTCCACACCGGGTTCAAGCTGGTTGGAGGCCCGCAGGCAGTGGAGGGACGACCAGTTACTGGCAACAAGGAGTTGAGGTATATCGAGAGCCACGAGACGGCGCACGACAAGAAGGAGCTATAGAGAGAAACTTCCTGGCAGCAATCTTTTCAAATCAGTCAACATACGACGCGATACGCGGATGGGTGGGGATATCTTTACTTACCTGAATGGCGTTGTTTCCACAGGAAGAAATTCCGCTGCTCCTGAGTTATGCGTGAGCCATACTTCTGATGGATCAGCTGGCGCAGTGTACTAGCGCAATGAAGCTGGTGGTATGGGCTTAGGATGCTGACGTAGTCGCTGCTGCTGGTGCACACCCAACCTGTAGTATTTGTGTCCATGAGAAGTGCTTCCGAGCGCGTGATGCAGATATTTCTTACCAGTGTGGAATCTGTTCAGAAAGAGAAATATCATGAAAGTCCAATATCTATGGACCTGTGAGCGGCTCCTCCTATGATGTGTCGTGATGTAGAAGAGAAAAAGTAGTTGGATGAAATTTGAAAGGCTTGAGTGCAGTTAGCTGTTGGAATATTGTTGTTGTATGAGGAGAGCTTCTCAAGCATAGACTGCGGGTTCGTTGTTCCGGTTGGAAACTCGAGTGTAGGACCCTGATGTTTTGACATACTACCCAAATATCGCGATGGTCTAGGGTCTATGGGGGTTTGGAAGTAAAGTTTAATAGAGAATAGAGTAGCTATCAATATTAGGCGAGTGATCATTATGGATGGAGAGGTTGAGACTGGGCAGGCTACAGGCGCCGTTACTGTAACCAACGAATGATGCATTTTGGTTTGAAGTTTGGGAAATAGGATTATGGTTGGTGCCCTCAAACCAAGGGCAATAGGTATGCTCAATAAATAGAACATTATCTAGTCTCAAAGTCCCCACCGTTATTCGTCACCTCGTAATATGAGTGCGCTCTTGTGTTCCAGTGAATAGGCTATCCTCGAAACCACGTCACATTAGATCGTATGTGATCGTCTGGAGACAACATTTCTTCTTTGAACTGAGTCAGAACAGCGTCATTGAATCGAAACCGAAAGTTCCTTGCATTTCTCAGTCCATCTGCTGCACCTGATCCCAAAAGTAATAATTGAGCCTCAACATCATCCGGTCCGCTCTTCAAGCTGTATGATAAACTGAAGTCTAACTTTGTAGCAAGTGCCCCTACAGTAGCAGGATCCTCACGATTTGTCGCCCAGATCGTGATATGATCGTCGTTCTCCACGGAGCGGAAAATCATCCATTCGAATCCTGATGAGCATCCTTCTGACACCAGATACTCGTGATCACGTGGAGTCTTTTAGAATCCGTGGTTGAAAGTGGAATCCACGTTGTTGCGTTTCGTCCTGAGTATTAGTTTCACTGCCCTTCGTGTGGTATGGGCCCAGGACGCCGACGTAGTCGCCGCTGCTGTGCGCACCCAACTTGTAGTATTTGCAGCCAAGAGATGTACTTCCGAGGGGTTGATATGGATATTTCTTGCTAATGTCGAATCTGTTCAGAAAGAGAAAGATAATGGAAGGTTCAATATCTACGGACCTGTGAGCAGCTCCTCCCATGCAACATCCCGGGCACCATTCCAGTCACGTGGATATGACACTGATTAATCACGTCCGTTACCATATATATATCAGCTGTACATTACCTACATACATATATAATATACACCCTGCCTACTTTCTGTTCGCACTGGCTTCCAGACCAATGCGTTGTTTTGTGATTGGCGCGTCGTCTTCGTTCTAAACCCTCCTTCAGGGCATCTTATTCAAAATGTGGCTAAGACCGCAGCCTTCAAAGCCATACTCTTTACACGTGCCAATTATTGAGGCAGTTGTTGTCATGCGGGATAACTCTGTGTAGTCTATACGGGACATCGTACAAGGTACTAAGAAAGCGAGTCCTATTTTAGCAAAGAAGACATTTCGGTTCAAAATAGATATAGGAGTGGAGAACCCACCAAGGCGTCCGATAGATTCTAGGTGAACATCGATTCTCAGCTTCAGATGCCTCGCAATGTAAGTCTGCGCTCTTAGTCAGATAAAGAACGTGTGCAGAACGAGATTGCTCTTGTAAGAGCAAATATACATCAGCGAGGAGACAGGTTCGTTAACATATTGCTAGGCCTATAACATGATTGCGTAGCGAGACAGCCAGGTGAGGAAAGGCCTGGGAGAGGCAGCGAAGTCAGACAGTGGTGCCATGAGAACTATGGCAGTGACTACATGTAGCGGAGGGGAAGTTCTTGGACATATCTGTATAAGACCATATATATAATTGTCACGGAGAAAGACAATATATCTATGGAGTTAACTGGCACTGGAAGTTCAAGTACACACCTTGTGCAGCTGGTACTGCGGTTACATTAGAGATCTTTTCAGTCAGTCCTACCGGCAGCCATTAGGCGGAAACGTAGCATTGGGCTGCAATACTGAGGCACAGCAAAGAGGGGTCGAAGCACTTTCAGCTGAAATGCGTGCTCCAATTATCTAAATCTTATGCAAACACTGCTCCGAACTGGCAGCTGGCTTCCACAAGGATTCGGACCTGAACCCAGCCCGGCCCGGCCCTAGCTAGGAAGGTCAATAAGCGGCTACCACTGTAGCACCGATCCTACCGGGTCCCAACCGGGGCTGATTGCCATGCGATTTTGAAACGGCCACACCCCAGCCCATCTCAACAGCGAGCAGGAGACCGGCCAGAACGCGCGCCATGAGGCTGAGCGGTTTATCTGCCAGCCTGCCAACACACAGCGTGTCCTAGTTACCATCTTCACTTCACACTCATAGCAAGATTACTTCTATAAGAGCGCCTCTGTCACTTACCTCACATTGAAACTCCCCCGAATGCCTCGCCGACTGCGCCGCGAAGACTACACGGTAGGATGGGTATGCGCCCTTTCAGTCGAGCTGGCCGCGGCTCAGCAGATGCTTGACGAAGAGCACGAACACCTTGAGCGCGACGACAACGACGAAAACCTCTATGTCTTGGGGTCGATAAAAGGACACCACGTAGTAATTGTATGTCTGCCAGCTGGCCTGATCGGCAACAACCCAGCGGCGGCCGTGGTAGCACAGATGAAGGCGACCTTCAAGAGGATCCAGTTCGGGCTGATGGTGGGCATAGGAGGAGGAGTTCCAAACAAAGAGATGGACATACGACTCGGGGACGTAATAGTTAGCAAACCGAATGGGACCTTTGGTGGGGTTGTACAATATGACATAGGGAAGGCAACACCTAGCGGATTTGAGCGAACAGGGTCGCTAAACTCTCCGCCGCGGATTCTGCTTGCCGCGGTATCTAGACTGCAGGCGAACGAGTTATTGAACAGAGACTGGCGCTCTAAGCACGCCTCCAAGTTCGACTGCCTTCCTAAGTTCCAGCGCAACAAGACAGGGCCTGACATTTTGTTTGAGGCAGCATACGATCATGTGGGAGGGCAGACATGCGGCCTGTGCAGCATTGACCGACAAGAGGCTCGACAGCCGCGCGAGAGTGGAGAGGAAATAATGGTGCATTACGGTACAATTGCATCCGGGAACCAGGTCATGAGGAGTGCTGCTGAAAGGGACAAGGTTAGCGCAGAGCTTGGCGGCGTGCTCTGCTTCGAGATGGAGGCAGCGGGTCTGATGAACAACTTCCCTTGCCTCGTTATTTGCGGCATCTGCGACTACGCCGACTCGCACAAGAACAACACCTGGCAGGCGTATGCAGCAGGGACAGCAGCAGCGTGCGCGAAGGAGATCTTGTCCTGTATTACGGCGACTAAAGTAGCCGAGCAACCTACAGCAGACAACGCTATGCACAGTGGAGGAGTCTCCGTACCCCTAACGCAGACTGAACTGGACTCTATACTTGCGAATCTAGCACGGAAGAAAGGTGACAACCTAAATTGGCGGAAATCAACCGTTGATCTCCTTAAGCTGCTTGGACTACCCTTCGACTTGGAAACCCGCAAGCTGTTGGCGGATATTCTGCAAACTCATGTTGGTCCGGCAGGAACACCTGTACAAAATATTGCTTTACACAAAGCAATATTAAAGAAGCTCGCTGCAAACAATGGAAGGATACCACTAGAGATCTCTGTCTGCTATGCATGTAGAGAATTTGGGCACTGGGCTAACAAATGTCCTAAATATACATGCTATGCATGTGGAGAAGTTGGGCACTGGGCTGACGAATGTCCTGATAAATGCTATGCATGTGGAGAAGTAGGGCACTGGGCTGACGAATGTCCTGACAAATGCCATGTACGTGGAGAAGTTGGGCACTGGGCATTTGAATGTCATAGTTAACGTGAAAATAACATACCACATATTCGTTCATAAATGAATTGTGATGCCGGGCACAGTCTTCACTATCGCGGATGTGAGGGATGCAATGATGGGATAAGTTGGCTCTATTTCATGCTACGCTAAGATGGAGAGCGAAGAGGTTCTCAGATGGATCTGTCGGCCGGTAAGTCATATGATGTGTATCCTCTATACAGTATTTGCATTCATTATCTTGGCAGGCTCCTAGCGTGCTTGGCAATCACACAGATATTTTTTCGGTAGTTCCTCAGTAGAATTAATACAACCAACATCTATCTGTCTCTCAAACTTCGTCCCACAGCGACAGAATGCAATAGCCGTTGAGAACTAGATTAGCCTTAAAATACTCGTCTACCTGTCTATTTAGCGTACTATTATATCCTGCTGTGGAGAGTCTTTTGTCAGCCAAGGTTCTCAGATGTCGTATGGCACACCTACTCGTCGTTCTTCCCATTCAACTACCGCCAATGCCTTTGGCCGTAGTCCTGGAGGCCTCTTGCATCCCACACTAACAACAAGCAGCCTCAGCATGTACGCTATCCCCGAGGAGTCGGCCGTTCAGGAGTTCGCTTTCCGTCGTGGACAGCAAGATCGCGGTAACACCCGTGACCGTATTCCAGCCAACCCGTTCCACCCTGTCTTTATCAACACATGGAACCAGTTCTATCAGAACGGCAAGCGTTCAAACGGCAGCAGAATTAGCTCTATCTAGTCACGGTAGCCTTAAGGCCTTTCTTAATAACGCGTATATGCCCTAGGTGAACTAGATGGAAGCTTCCTGCTCTAATATTAAGAAGGCCTTTCATCTTACTTGGGTAAATAGCTTTCCACTAAACAGTTTCTTGCGTTAATTAATAGCTTCCGTACGATTTTAATTGTTCTTGCCAGTCGCTCAACTTCCCCTTCTTCATACTACGGCTTGGAGACCGTGCATGTGCCTACTCTATGCCTTGTGCCGAAAAAGTTCTTCAGCGTGATGTCATAATTAATTTCAACATATTCTGCATACCACCTTTGACTTGCGACTACATTCTTTACAGGGTAGGAGTATTGAAGCATACTAAAATCCCAGACAATGGATGCGGAGAGTATTTAAAGACCGATACCCTACGAATTCCTCAAAATGCGTTGTGTCAGATCCTATACACTCCATAGGTAAGCTGTCATTCTTTGGCCGTGAAGAGTACAAATTCAGGCGGAATCTATAGGACTAGGAGTGCAGACCTTTCCTAGCGTTCATTACCGCATGGCTTTTTGGGTAAAATTGGCGTTTTCCGTGAACTCTCTTCTCTCGCGTCTACTATTATACCCGAGAATTGTACTGTTATTCTCACTCAAAAAAGCCGGCAAGATTTGACTAATCCAACTCCTCAGTGCCTCTTGACGAGTGTAACTTCGAAAGATTCTCTTGCTACATATTCTATCTCTTCAAACATCATGCACCAGCAGCAGGAGAAGGAATATCCAGATGTGAGAGGTGAGGAGTTTCCATCGTAACCGCAACAGAGAATAGAGGTGTCAATGAGGAAGTCCTACAAGATTCCTAAAACAGTTCGCCTGGATCCCTGGTACAACTGGGCAGAGCGACATTTTCGCTCGCCCTTGAACACATGGGATATAACCAGGGCTCCAAACATAACCAACCTCAATACCTGAACCAGAATGATCCCATCAAAAACGACTGGCGTGTACATGTTCTTCACCCATCCCACGAAACAATTTTCGTATCCACACCATGCATGGCCGGAGGAAAGAAACACATCTCTCCCTTCCTGCACGGCTCCTTTGGGCAGCGATGACCAAGAATGCAGTTTGGGTCTCCACAACCCAAACCAGCAGGACAGCTAGACAGCCGCGCCACACATCGCAGGGCTTCCATGGCCCTCTTCGAGACCCGTGTTCCATGCTCAAATGTGCAAGTTGACCCAAAGCGACAGTGACCTAGGATATGGAACTCGTTGCATACCTTTTTCATCTTCATAACCTTGATTTCCGCCTTGGAGCACTGCAGTGGCAGGTCAATTCTGTGGCCTGCTGCATTCCTTGCAATTTTGCCGCTGCTGTTTCGAGGAGAGATTGTGTTCCAGCTTGTGGCGACAGCAGGCCGAGAACCCGGACTTGATTGAAGACTTCTGTTCGAGACTGCGGTAGCGTAGTTGGCGGTCGTGGTATTCTGTAGTTCTGGAATGGGCGAAGAAACGACGTCTATTTCAAACCTTCGAGCTACAAGCTTGGTCTTACAAAACACCGCGCTACAGTCCATGACAGGATACTTAGTGGCCAATTGGGCAAGCTCTTTCCCAAAGGGCGGACCCTCTAGCAGTGAAATCCTGGTCGAGTCAACGTGCGGCCCCAAGAGTCGCGCATACCCATTGTCGCCACTGCCCCCGAAGATAATGTGGCGGCACTGAACACTGTCGAAACTCATCTGGAAGGCAGCTACACTCGTAAGCCTAACATTCCTGTCGTAATTTCGACTCCTAAACGGTTTTTTACCTTTGAGTTTCTCATCGGCACACTCTTTCCCGTCACCCGCGTTGACAAAGTCACAGAACGCATCTTCCTTGTTGAATCCGTTCACAAAGTTCCCCAATTCACCGGGATTCCCGAGCACCTGTGCGTCACAATACGCACGTGCTAGCCCTCTGAAGTTTGCATACACTCGGATCGTGATCTTAACGTTGGCAGGAATGTCGGAGTGTTTGCTTCGCAGGTATTCCATAACACTGGTCTTGAGTAGGCGTGACGCTTGACGACCGCCATTCTCGCCGGCTTTCAGTAGTTCATTCACGAACTATATGCTACGTTAGTAAGAGCGTGACTACCCAGTGTTGCTGGTGAGGACTTGCCAGCATGCAGTCGCCATCGATGAGCACCACAACATAATTCATCTGATCCTATCGAGAGTGTTAGGCGTTATTTAGTTTCTTCTACTCTGTTGACATGTATTCGTACCAGGCTTTGTTGGATCTTGAGCAACTTGATACCCTTTTGTTCATCATTTCGCTTGTACATATCGGTGGCATAAATTGCATGGTTTAGCTGACGTTGAGCATCAGACAGGCCAACTTCTAGTGTTCTGACACACTTGATGAGATCCTTTAACTGTTGTTAGCGGATGGGTGGCCGACCTCAAGGATCCAGTAATATACCTGCATAAATGCTGTCTTCTCATCTTCAACAGCCATCAACTTTATAAGACGGGCCTCGAAGTTGCTCATGTCTGATGACATAGCAACGGTTTTTATGAAAAATATGAATTTTGAGAGTGACGAGGCAGGATGTGTGGGCACGAGGCGGCCTGTTGAAGTATGCACAGCATGCGAGGCGCACGCCGTGTAACCGCCACGAAAATCTTCTTCTAGCCATCGCATGACCTAGCAGTGGCACATTAGCTGGATTGATTGGTTTTTGGGTGTCTGGTTTTTTCTGTGTTGTGGATTCATACGCCGCCCCCCTGACTGCGCCGTGTGCCACAGCGGTTATCTGTAAGGCAGCACATCTGAGGAAGCTAGGCAAGTTTAGTTTTTTTAGGAAACTACTAGTGAAAAAGGGAAAATGGAGGGTTCCAAAATATTGGTGTTGGGAATTATTGTTTCTCTAGCTGTGAAAGTTGTGAAAGTTGCGAAAAAATTGACTTGACCGTCATTGAACGAGGAACCCACGCGACTCGAATTTTCGGTAGAGTTATAATTTGGACTCTTTGATCTTGTACCTGCACGTTTATAGGATTAGGTGGGTTGTCTGACCATTATTTATTTCCTTGCATCATTATGATATCTCATGTGCTTTAGAAAATCACAATTCCATCTTTTCTTGTCCCTTGCACGAGTTTTGAGCAGAAACTAGTCAAAGCAGAGTGGTTTTTCCCACAAATCTTCTCGCTTGGGTCTAACCATTTGCAAAAAGGGAAGATTTCAATGATTAGGAATCTGTTGTATTGAAAAGAACTTCGGAATCCGAGCACTGGTGCATTAGTAATGTTTCATAATTACCCAAAAGCTAGTCACCCAGAGGGTGTAGCCAATCCATAGTCAATCAGGAGGGGAAGTAAACATTACACCCAGTGTTGTCACGCAGCAGTAACATGTACGGGATACTCGGACGGTTGAAGCGGCCGTGGGATCCCCTGACTCTGTACAACTTTGTCCAGTCGACACTACCGTACTTCATTCAGCCGACATGTTGGTTGACAATGGAACAAAAGAAAGTAGGGCGAAATGATACGTCAAGCTGCTATCAAAGCACCCGAAGATAGGAACATGTTACTGAACTCAGCTAAGGAGAACATAGATGCGTTCCAACCAGGCACTAGCGCTCCTAAAGGAAGCTCGGCGACGCTATTTCGGTACAGCAAAGCAGTGTTCTCAGGTTCGCGCTTGGCAGGTCAGACGGGACGGAACGGACATAGTGACTGTATAGGCATGTGTTGTGGGCGGGCAGTCTAACCTACTCAGCCTTCCCGCTCTGCTGACGGTACCGAACTGAACATCGGTGAACGCATTTACTAGAAACCTCATTTCGCGAAGTGTCCCATCGTACCCTGGCCAACCAGTGTTTTTGCGGTCAACGTCTTGAGCTGTTGGTGCCTCGCTTCTCTGACAGCCACGTACGCCGTCATGCAAGGCTGGAATGGAGAAGAGTGGAGCACTGGGAACGCAAGACGCATTGTTGACGCTGTCGTTGGCCGGGTATCTGACGCTTTTGCCGTGTGTCCTTGGAACAGGAAAACAGTCCTAAGAAAGGCTTTACTCGCAGTCTGCGTCTGGGAACCAGGGGACCGGTTGTCTAGACCGTCAGATGGTAGGACCGACTGGCCGGCACAAGCCGCGCGAGAGTGCCGATCAGCTCTGCTGCTGGGCCCTCAGATGAGATGAGATTCAGGATCGCTGGTGTGCTCAAAGGAATCTCCGCTCGCGAGGTCGCTGGGCTGTAGGAAAGAATGGACCTGGCTCGTCGTCAAGAGCTAAATTCGTGTTGAAGGGGGATTGGAACCGTCAGCGCGTCGCCGCAGGAAGATCAGCTGGGACGCATTGTTGATCGTATGATCGAGGTCGCGCAAGGTACCAATGCTGTGACACTGTGCAACCTTGAGCAAATGAAGATCGTCCAGCCAGAGCCGCGTTCACAGTCTTGGCATCTCTACCTCCAACACGTGGGCTTTTCTTGATGCCAGCGTTCCGCTGGCCCAGACGGCCATTCCTGAGCTGCTTGCATGAGCGATCACTGGTGTCGATTCCCTGACGCGCAGTCGTACTGTCGGCAGATGTGCTGAGACGGCTGGGTGCGTGAGAGGAATGCCCTCAACACTCTTGGTTCTCCAGGTGTTTGCGGAGAAGTCGCAATGCGCAAATCGATCGCCACCGGTCACAGGACCATGATTCATGCAGTCGGCCAGCGTAAGTGTTTCGTGTGCAATTATCCAACATTATCATCCCAATGCTCAATGCCATGCCTAAGCGAGATTTCGTCGCCGGCCTATAATCCTGCGCTGCTATTGCAGATGCAGTGCGTCTGAGACACCGCACTCAAATAGTACGAGGGGCCTGCCTAACACAGGATAGAGCTGAGGGGCCCCCGCCTGGCGAATGGGAATGGGAGACCACCCGGTCACGGTAGAGGGGGAGGAGGCCGCGGACATTTGCGCTTGGCCGCTGGATGTGGGGTGAAAGAAACGCGCCAAAGCTTTCCGCCCCCGGATGCACGCCCAAAGGGAGAAGGTCAGGGCATCTCCAAGCTGCATCGTGCAGGGTTGGGATGTCGACCGCGGATTTTCCTCCAATCTAGCATGCCTCCCGTATCGATAGCAAGGCCGCCACCAACAGCACGCCGCCCACGAGTCTGCTGAGCCCGAAGAATTCATTGCGTGCTTGAAGTCGCGGTTGTGTGCACCGAGAATCCAGTATGCGAATTGTTTTTCCCACTGCGCGCCGCCCCGCTGCTTTGGAAACGCCAAAACACGCGCCCCCAACTGGGCTGCACGGCCACCTGCCTAATTTCGCGGATCGTCCGCAGGCTCCGTCCGGCCCGCCAACTGGCCGGGTATTCCAATCGCCCATCTGCCGTTCTCGACCCAGTCGCACGGTGTTGACCCATGTTACGCGCTCAATGGGCTGCCGGAAAGAGCGTAGGCCATACGCCCTCAGCTCGTATCCTTCCAATTTGCGTGCTCCTCGCCTCGCTCCCTTAAATGCAGCCACGGCCACTTTCTGGGGCGGGCGTGATGGTCCTGTACCTCGCCCTCGGTATCACATCAGAGCCTCTCTCTACCATCCGGTCCTGTCTCTCCTTCGATGACTTGGTCCCATTCACAATTCGACTCGAGCGGTTCCCATAGCATAGCGTCGCCGGAACCATGTGGTTGCAGGTGAGGGCCGCGGCGGACGCGCGCTCCATCGACGACCCTCCCCCGACGCCAGCCAACCCCAAGGAACCCGCGAGCACCCCGACCCCGCAAGCCTCCCAAGCCGCCACCCAGAACGAGTCTTCGCCGTCCGTGGTCAAGGCCGGCGAGATTATGCTGATTTTCTCGCTGCTGCTCATTTTCCTCGTCGCCTGCTTCATGGCCCTCCACTTCTACTTGCGCAGTCGTAAACGGAAAGCGAAGAAGTCGAAAGCAAAGAAGGGCAAGAAAGACCAAAGGAAGAAGAAGGGCGTGAGCAGCCCGCCCGAACTCCATTCCCAAGAGAAGAAGATTGCTGAGTTGGTTGGCACGCCCGTGTGCGAGATTGGGGATTCAGAGCCGCGCCACGAGATGGAGGACGTCGAGGTCCTCGAGGTGCCGTCTCCTATCTACGAGCCGATAGGGAGCGCAATCTCGACATTCGGCCCCGTTGCTATTCCCGTGGTTGTACAAACGCCTGCCCCGCAGCCCGAAGTCAGAGAGTTCGCCACATATTGGTCCCTCCGGATGTGAATGGTGATGCACGACTGGGGAACAATTTGGAAACAAGCAAACCAAGCGGAATGCATGTCCCAATAACAAGAGATCCGGAACAGGCCCTTGGAATTTGGGTGATGATATCGCCGAAAAGAAGATTGTTAAACACCTTGGTCGAGTGAGTTTGTCATTGCAGGCTGCGCGACGCAGTATCCCAACAGAGACGATCAGTACTGACAACAGCAGAGACGAGTCGACTCACAGCAACAAACGATGATAACTTAGCTGCTCCCGTCGGCTGGATACTTTATCTAATAGTAATCTGCGTCCTGCACGTTGACATGAATGTGTCATCTGAACAGTTCGACTGGTGAACAAAAGAAGTTTGAGAGGATTTGTCCACCCAGCCAGGAATATATTATTCCCCGCGAGGTTTGCCGAAACTGTGCACGGAACCCCGGCTTGTGGTATAGATTAGATTCGTTACCTATATCCAGTCCCATGGCACTCGGTTCAATGTTCCACCACCGTGGTACGGTACTTGAACTCTTAGATGAAGCCCTATATGAGGCCCCCCTTCGCCGCCAATCACCTTCCGCGTCGAACGTTGCACCTACATTACGAACAGATGCACAGAACTGTTCATTCGTCCATCCTGTGTGACTAGGGTTGAAAAGCCTACTGACCTCAACTTTATCAACACGACGTCTTTCACCTCATCCCTTCCTCGGATGGACCTTCGCCTTCAGGTCGACCAAGGATCTTCGACATGAGATCTGTGCTAGCGGGTTATCAGAATCGCGAATTGCGAATCGCTTCCTACATTCGACTAGATGTAGAATGGAACAGCTATGCCCCTGTTGGTGTTTGGTGTCGTGGTGCTTTCACCAGCCTTCGTCGTCGACCTCTTTGGTTTCGGATTCGGAAACTCGGCCGTTCTCTCTCAAAGCTGACGAAGAAGCTGTTGTGAAATTCGAGTCGTATTCGGACGATATAATAACCACCTGAGAGGGATAGAGCCCCAGTCCCGCGAGTCACTGATGCCAGCGCCTCAAGAAATTGATGGATTGGCCCTCCATAAGATGTCTGGACCGCTTCATCATCAGCTACCTGGCTATTCACAAACCGAGACGAATGGCAATCCTGTGGGTACTCCTCGGGCATTGCCGGCTGGGGCTAGGGCGATTGTACGAATGATCACCCCTTGGATGACATACGCTACCCGAAGCCCACAATCGACCAGCATGGCCCTACTGAGCAGAAGGTCGACGGGACGACCAAAGGAGGAATCGGCACAGGCCTAACAAAGGAGGCAAATATTCCGATAAGACATTACGCTTCGAGCTCTTATTCACGTCTCTAGTTGGTGGATGAAGTCGCAGCCGGAAGATGAAGTGCGAAAGCAACTGTGTCATGTATACGCCCGAGCGAAGGATGCGATCCATGCGAATGTTGCAGTAGATTATGAAGCCGCATGTGCGGATGGAATGATTACTCTATGGCCTCGTGGTCGACGGCGAGGTTATAATGTTGGAGGAAGAAGATGGAGGAATTGAAGTCGAGCGCGGCAGATGGCATCTTTGTCGGCGCTTCGTAGCCTACAATCACCACTGTCGTTAACAATCGTCATAATGTAATACACGCTGCTGAATAATCTTGTATTAATGCATGAATTGACTGTCCTGGTGCATCCAAGGAATGCTAGCCCCACACGCGACCCTCGTTTTGTTCTTTCTTTTTCTCCTCCTTCCTGTATATGAGGATGTCACGTCTCTGGCAGAGTCCGACTATCAACCCCGCTACTCGGCCCAAACAGGTGATACTTGATCATTGGCAGAAAAGACTCAGATGCAGGAAAATTACAAGGACGTTTTGGGGAAATGGTTCGAATGTGAAAAAGACCCGAAATATATATATAAGCGTGGGGAGTAGCAGATAGCAGCGGCTATCCGTGAGGAGGTAAATCTTTGTGTATAGGACAGTATGTGTTCTGAGTGTGAGGACTAGCAAATACTATAAGGAAGGATCTTTATAAGGTATTTAGGAGCTGTGTTCATGCCAAGAACCTCACCTGACACTATCCGTCGGGGGGTAGGGGGGGTAGGGGTAGCAAATTCTAGACGCCTATGCAAAGATGACCTGAGCCTTTAAAGTTTGCAAGGATCCTCCCCTTGGAGAGGCTCTTGAGAAATCTGAGAGACAATATCGGCCAACAGATGTGGTGTGAACTGTCAGAAAAAGCCAAATACACTTCACCTGTGAATTGTGAGATGAGTGTTTTCAAATTTGTTGTGGGATGGGGTGAAAGGAAGCATCTTTTCAAGGTCGCACTGATCCGTGTTTTGCCACGAATGACAAAAATGACCAATCACTTCGCTAGTTAGTGTCTCTTGATGTGTAGACAAGTAGAGTCGACTCCTACGTTGGCGATCGCTGTGTTCGCTTAGGCAATTCTAGTGCCTTAGCACAGTTACAGTATTCCCAACTATAAAAAGAGTCTCACTCTGATGTGTTGGACTGTATTCATATATATATAGATAGATACATCTAGGACGCCCAAGTATCGGTAGACATAATATATACAATCCCATATTTCACTTACAACCCCACACGATGCCAGATAAACTGGCTACTAAACACCCAAAATCGTTAAAGGTACGCGAGTAAAAACCCGTCCTGTAACTAGAGACATCGTTCTCGACAGAGATACTTCGTGATTCGCTCACTTGGCCTTTCTCTCGACGTTGACAGTGAAACTGGCGTACCCAATTGCAAATGAGCTCAGATGACAGCCTGTACCAGTCAGCCGCAACGCTTGCGTGCTAGGGTAACACAACGTCTAGATAGAAGCATGACATTGTAGTGAATATCGCCCCTGCGTGATATCTCCCCACTTTATTTTGCTTGTTCTACTCTATTAAGCATGCGTGATGACCTGATAATAAGGTGAACTAGAAGCTGCGTAATTATAAGGACGCCAGCCTCGTGCAGGTCTAGCGCCGGCTAAGCGCTTGCTAAGTGACGAACATCAAAAGGGCCAGAGGCTCAAAGAAAGGGGAAAGAACAGATTTTAGTCTTTCAATTCCAATACTAGAAGTCCGCTCGCTGCTACCACTGATTCCTTTTACATCCTGACTCTTTGTAAACGTGACAGCACCTAAATTACCATGCCAAACTGAAGATTCAGAACTTAATCTGTTAATTGTCCTTGTATAGCGTCTGGTAACTTTAGAGCGTACATTTTCCCTCTAGTTCATATCATCCATGTCTATCAAGGTAAGAGCCAAACTACAGTTAGTTTAAACTTTACTCTGTGACACCCGGTATGCGCTCCGATTCGGAAGAAGCACAATCACGTCAGCAATATACTCTTTAGGGTTGCAAATGCACAGGTTGCGTTGTGCGAGATGTTCACAAACATTCTACAAGAGCTCACCCTAGGCAGCACATACTTGATCGTCGATGCGATTGCGGAGTGCCTAGCAGAGTTGAAAAAGTTGCTAGACTTCATCGTTGAACAATCTTCTACATCCCCTCATATCAAGTGGATCACCTCTAGCCAAAACTGGCCGGAATCGAGGAACGACTGACGATGGAGGGCCACAATGAGACTGAGCCTTGAGCTGAAAATGAAGTCCGTGCTTGCCACTGTCGGCTTGTTAACCCAGCACAAACACATGCGCGGTTGCAACATATGAATCGGCCAAATGTTAGTATCGTACTATTTGATGTAACTTTCGGTGTCGTCATTTTAATAGAGGTTAAAGTGGAGATCTTCTGCTGCTAGTAAGTGTGATATATTGTTGTGCAACGCTGAGTACATTGACCATCTTACATCCGAATTTGACTTTTTAGGCAGCATGACGAGCATGGTGAAACGATAGCTTGGACCATATTCGGGGCGGAAACTGCCATAGCTAGTGAATGACTTGCATGGAACTAACGCATGTGCACTATTTCATCATAATACCAGAGATGTGCTCTGTATATACGTAAAAATAGATCTTACGCTGAGGCGAATGACGCTGGCTAGCTTCCAATATGGACAAAAGTGGAAGACAGAGACCCAACGAACTATCGATCTAGTACATCCTTTGTAAGCTTTGTCGAGGTGGGCTTATAATTGCGTCTTGACACAGTTCCGGGTCATCGGTCACGTAGGGTTGAGAAAAGAACGTTATACATTGCTGTAGCGCGTCAGACACCGTATATTTAGATTCAATCAAGAGCCTGTAAGGCAAGCTGTATTCTAGCTTCTTAAGAAAAAGCCTACATAGCTTGGTTCAAACCGAAATACAATCTCTGCATTCATAAGTGGCCTTATATTCACATGATATAATGGAGGGGTGTGGAGAGCTTGAGAGCGGGGCTTTACGGCTGAGCTATGGTTTCAAAATAGTGCTGATATCTGGACCCACAACGGGAACCAAAACGAGACCCGCGAAGGCTCGATTAACACAGACACAGCCTTAGCGACGACAAAGCGTTGCTGCTGAGTCAAGCGACCCGCCCAGCATCTAGCCCGCCATCATTCTTTGTGACAGCCCATCGTACAACATCGTGATGTGATGGTACTATGGAAACACACTCGCATGAAGGGTAGCCGACTAGCTATGGCCATAGGGTTGTGGTGTGGCAAATTCTGTAGGTGTTTTCAGAGAGTTGAATTGGTTGACTAGGGTTGAGCTAGATCGTAGGGCTGAAGTCGGCCTGTTTGACAAGACTGCGCATAGCCGGAGGTCTAACATCCACTGTAAGTAAATTGCATGGTGATGATTACCTTATTCAACTGTACAACACCGCGTATATCAACTTATTACACCTACAAAGCCTTTCGGCCGCCGGCCAAAGTTCAATACGCTGATTTGAAGATGCCTCATAGAGCAAGCTACATCATATTATGAGCAGCATTTTAAGTCTATGAGGGAGGATTTTCATGAGCTTGGAATTAACATAGATGAGAGAACTCTAGTTAAGGCATTCAATGGAGAGGGCCTATTATGCCGTGTAACAACTGTGAAGGCACTGCTCACACTAAAGTATATAAACGATCGAACCTTCTGGGCACAAATTTGCGCCAACTTGGAGTAGCATATGTAGAATCAGATCATCTGGAGCGATGAAGCTTCTTTCTAGTTGGGAAGAGACAAGGAATACGTTACACGGTGGCCTGAGGAGAAGTTAGTAATTGTCACGGAGTGACACTGTAGAATACAGTACCCTCCGAACGATGGTCCTGAACGACGGTCCCGATAAGTACTGTACTCTACAACACAGCACTCTCCGAACGACGAGTTCGACATCTAG
Source organism: Beverwykella pulmonaria (assembly GCA_001599595.1). Taxonomy (NCBI): domain Eukaryota; kingdom Fungi; phylum Ascomycota; class Dothideomycetes; order Pleosporales; family Melanommataceae; genus Beverwykella; species Beverwykella pulmonaria. The sequence goes on along the minus strand of BCHH01000009.1, from coordinate 1,317,170 downwards.
CCGACCTAACCTAGAATGCTTAACCGAATTGGGCTCGGCCCGCGCACGAACTAGACCCCTGACGCACGAACCAGACCGGGTACTTATGGAACGCGAAGGACCACTGGTTGAGCTCCTTACCAGGAGGCAGTTCACCTGATACTGGTTTTTGACCTCGGCACATACTGCCCCCTGCTGCCAAGGCCGCCTTACTGAATTAGGAAGTGAAAATTTTTCCAGTATCAGTTCAGGTATATAACTAAGCACAGCCTACCTTAAAATAGAAAAAAAAAATTCTTGCAGTACATTTCTCCAACAGGTTCTCAACGTGTTCACAACATGACAACGCCACCTGGTCAAATTATATACAACCCTATTCACAACAACGAAGAGGAGTATGAAAATGACTCAATCTTCTCTCTTGGGGACATGTTTTTGTCTGAAGAAGAACTAGATGAGGATGCAGACAGAGAAGGAACTGAATTTGTAACCAATCCTAGACAAAATCTCAATATGTTCTAAACATGTTCCTAACACGTTCGCAAAGCACCAGACTCCCTTTACAGTTGGTAGTTCAAATAGCAACAACAGTGGACCTCTTATAGTAGAGGAAACAGTATACACACCGTTTATACCAGCATATCCAAAAACCCACAATCAGGGTATAGCTTATATAGTAGAAGTAGCTGAACTCCCCTCTGGTGTATATCCTAATAAAGAGGATGTGTTGAAGAAAGCACTAAGAGTAAGTACCTGAACAGGTTGATAATATGTTCCTAACACGTTCGTTAGTTTCAGTACTCAAGGGCGAAGGTATATCCTGAAAAACTTACACATTCGCCATTCCTTAACGGAAGTACCTACAAGTGGAAGTATCGGTGTTCTGGAATTAAACATTGTGAATACCTTGAGAACGTATTGCGAACGTGTTCACATAATGAGGTTACGGATGCTCTTTATGAGCAGATTAAACAACTGCGGGCTGTTTCACAGAAGGACCAGGGAGAGGCTATAGCTACAGCTGTCTTTCTTAGTGCCCAGCGGAGGTTTGCATTAGGTTGTTGTACTCCACAACTTCCTACATGTACACCGCGCTTGAGAAAAACAAGACAGGTATTCAACGTGTTCAAAACGTGTTCAAATCAATTTAACAAGCTTTTAGGAACTCTCGAACACTGACACATGGTTTGTTGGATGCAATAGCTGGCATTGGCAACGAAGAACAGCTGAAAGGCACTATATCCAAAAGGTTGATGAAAAGGCCAACATTCCTTACCTTGAAAGGTTATTTGAATTTGGGTTGCCAACTGTTAATGAGTACTGTAATGTTGTAGAGCCTCAAGCCTGCAGGCTTAAGACGTGCGGTATGTATTTGAGAAGCGATTCTGAACTTGTTCCTAACGTGTTCAAGGTGTGGACCACCCGCAAGGCCAAGGAAAGATGATTAAACATGCTTGCGATGTTGAATTCCATATCCTAATTCCAGAGGATATRGTTAGAACACCTTATTTTGTTCTAATTTCGTTCGGAACACATTCGCATATCCCACCTCCGCCCTGGAATATACCAGCAGACGAGCTAGAGGAGATCCATAGCATTCTGCATCCAATGCTAACACTAAGGCTTACACGATGTAAGAACTGCTGAACTTGTTCTCAACATGATGCTAACCTATTCAGCGGATTTTCTAAAATCCCCTCAGCTCCATGCATATCTCCAATTAAAAGGCTTCTCATCCTTGGATAATTTCAATGCAGTATATGCAAATAAGGATCGAATTRGACGGATAATTAAACGTGAAAAGCTAGCTCAGTTTCCATATAAACATGGGATAGGTGGTGTAGTGTATGAGTGGCGAACAAAGCATCAGGATCCTGCAACAGTAAGTTATAAGAACCTGAATACATTCTGAACGTGTTCATAACATGTTAGGCATACATTCGTCACATTATTACTTCAGTTTCGGGAAACTTTATTATCTGTTTATATGATCAGCAAGCCCAGATTCTTCTCTCCCAGACTACATTCCAGATGGATATGTCATACAAAAGACTTGAACAAGGATGGTCTGAGGTTCTTATTGCAATCTTCCACCCAGGACATGGTAAAAGTATATACTATTTTAAGAAGGTTAAAAACAAGTTGCTAAGATATTAAAAGTAATTACGCTTGGACGCATTATTACTGATATGGAATCGCCAAGAATCTATCAACAAGGCCTATACCACTTTTTTAAACTCTGTGGTGAACGTACAAATAAGCCAGTAAAATRGCATCACTTACACAAAGAGGGGTTTTATGGCATTACTGTTGATATGGACAGCAAGCAGATGCGAGGTATGTAGTTTAACTTGTTCTAAACAAGTTCTGAATAACATGTTAAAGGCTTTGGTGAATACCTTGCCCAGGTAGATCCAGATATGAGAGAGTGGAGATGGCAGCTACAGTCTTGTGTACGGTTCTGCCAAGTCCATTTTCTACGCAGTATAACAAAAGCTGTTCCAAACTCACCACATGTTCCAGAGTCTATCTGGGGGCGTATGAGAGCTCTCTTGTCTATGAAGTCAAGTGCGGACTATAATCAACTCTGCAATTTGTTAATGGGTATGTCAACGTGTTTGGAACCTGTTGAGAAGCTATTATTAACATGTTTCTAGAGGAGGAAGACGAAAGAGTCCAGAACTGGGCAAGACATAAGAAACATCTAGTCATTGCAGCTGGTTTAGTACAGTGTATRAGTCTAATCCCTAAAGATATATRGGATAAGATAGAATGTCACTCAAATGCTGTTGAGCAGGCTGGCAATAAAGGCTATCGTACTGGTCAGAGACTGCCTCTACTTGAGGCTATATCAAAGTATGTATTTGAACAGGTTCAGAACATGTTGCTAACACATTGAAGTGCCATGCAAATGGATCTCCAGGATATTGGAGAGTTCAATGCAAGAGATCGACATGGAAGCCGGCATGCCTCACRGATGCCTATGAGTTTAAGCCAAAGATACTTTATTAACTCAGGAAGAGAAAGAAGTAAGTATATGTCTTATAGATTAAACCTATTCCTAACTTGTTTAGAACRAAAAGAGAGAGAGCCTCTACAAAGTCTAGAAAGTRACGATRATATTCTAACTTTATCAAACTCTTCYRGATTTGTATCAAGCCAAAGACAGGGTAGACGTATGTCTTCTAGAAGTAAAACTACTTCAAGATCCCCATCAGTATCTTCTAGGAGATTAACGCCAGTTCCTTCATCTCCAGTGCCGCCGTAAGTTAATATCAACCTCTTTGCAACTAGTTCTAAACGTGTTCAAGCAATTCACAATCACTCCAACGTCAAGCTATGTTCTCAAACCAAAATCTACAGACTGAACTTCAAAGGCTTGAAGTTGAAAAAGCACGCATTCAGCTAGAAAAGGAAAAACTTGAACTAGAAAAGGCGCGATTTCATTTTGAGCAGGAGAAAGAAGAACAGCGCCGTCAACGTGATCTCMACCTGTTCWGAACAGGTTGATAATTAGTTGCCAAGCTAGTTTCAGAGTTTTCCGCGCTAGATCTTTATAGGGATAAATGAGGGGTAATAAAAGATGCCTCGTGTTTCCGTAAAAATCTCCTCACCTTCTCTCCACCTACATTTAACATGGTGAATAAATCACTGCTTTCTGCTGTAAGTACTGCGGAACACGTTTGCAACATATTCCTAACATGTTTGGCAAGCCATCATATGCACAATACGTACAGCTGCAAGCCCTGCCCATTGGGTCATCCGAACTTTCAAGAAATGAGGATGGACAGTATATTGTCCATTCAGGGGAGCTATACTGTCGTGCATTCCTATTCCCAGGTGATAAGAATCTGTGTGGTGTAGGTACAGTCTCAACAAAGCTTTTTTAAAAATGTTCTAATTATGTTCTAGCGCTGGTTTGCAGAGAGAGGCGCCCTAATCCATCACATTAAGTCCTTCCATTAGGACTATCCTCTTGCACCCTCCAAGACAGGCCAGACAGGTATCCGCCAATTAAGACATGAGATGGATTACTATAATAGTGTTATGAGAACACATAACGAATATGTTGCGAACGAGTTGGAAATAGGTCAGTCTACTCAGGATAACTAAGAGGAAGAGGAGGATAGAATTTAAGAAGAAATTATAGAGTCTGTCTAAGAGGAGTGTTATAAAACCTCTGCAGCCATCTTTGATGTTCCTCTGTACAGGTCAAGCAATAAAACAAGGAGGCAGGTAAAGGGCATGGTAAGTTATATTAAATATAACTTGAACACGTTCCTAACTAGTTCAGCCAAACTTCAACCAATGCCGGCAGATATTATCTRATTCTGAATACCCATCCCTTTGTAGGATCTGTAAGGCAAAGGGTCTGTCTATCTGCTCAATTGAAAGTGAATGTCAGGCACGTTACCTTTTTAAATTCTAGTTAGTTTAAACATAATTAAGACCTATTCACATTATAATTAAAATTAATAAGAGAAATCTTTTTATTGCCTTCTTTAGAAAGCGTAAGACAAAATCTACTTTATTTTTTATAGAAAAAAGTAGGAAAAAAACCTAATCAATCATCAAACCCCTCCCACTCCTCCTTAACAAATTAGCAACAGATTAAAAACAGATTGTGAACTTGTTCAAACTCACCTCGTCATCTCCATCCTCGTCCTCGTCCTCGTCGTCGCCCTCGCCCTCGTCCTCGTCGTTGTCGCCGCCGTCGCC
>BCHH01000009.1:1153773-1312427 GCA_001599595.1 Beverwykella pulmonaria | reverse complement strand
TCGCCCTCGTCCTCGTCGTTGTCGCCGCCGTCGCCGTCGCCCTCGTCCTCGTTGTCGCCGCCGTCGCCGTCGTCGTCGTTGTCGTCGTTGTCGCCGTCGTCGTTGTCGTCGTTGTCGCCGCCGTCGTCGTCGTTGTCGCCTTCGGCGACAAGACGGTCATGCTCCTCCATGACTGCGCAGTACCAATCTAAACAAACGTGTTAGCAACGTGTTCCRAACGTGTTGGCCGCAATATCCAAACAGATTCCAAACCTGTTCGAAATATGTTCCACGTACCCTTGATATCCTGGATGTAGGCAGCCCCAGGATTGCCGACGTTGTCGGCATCAGCAACTTGCTCGCCATGAGCTCGCTCTAGGTGAGTGCACAAGGCACCGCGCGACTGGTAGACAGCCTAGAACATGTCAGCAACACGTTCAGAAAGAATTCATTGAACAATTTCCGAACATGTCGGGGAATGGTTTAACTTACTCCACAGAGCTCGCCGCCTACGTCAATGCGGCAGCGGCGCTCGCCGAAATTGACAAGGACTTCATTGGCTTGGGTGCGCTCAAAAGCGCCCATACCAAGAGGGACAGTCTCAAGGCGCTTGTAGCGCAAGTACGGAATCTGAACGTGTTAGCAACACGTTCACAATAGGTTCGCAGAACATGTTCAAAACGACTTACGAAGTTGTTCAAGCGGGCAGGCATTGTTGTAGTTGTTGTTGATATAGTCGAACGTGTTGTGAACGCGTAGTGAACATGTTCGCAACGCGTTCGTTTAAAATTACGCGCCAAGCTTTTAGTGTGCCAAGCCGCCACATTCGGCCGGCGCTAACCCTAGATTGTAGTATGCGCCGAGGTCAAAAACCAGTATCGGGTGAGCTGCCTGCACGCTCCTTACGCAACGTCTTGTATGATAATCTATCGCACCTGAGATTGTATTTGTAGTTTGATAGTCAATTGACCTTTGTTCATCACTCCAGATAGCCTCTCGTGACAGTAATATAGAGCTGGCTAGAAAGATTCTTCACAATCTTAAAAAGAAGAATTCAGTTTTTAAAAGAAGTGGATCACTTCAAGTGGGCGACTTGCTTGCATAGGTGACCCACTTTTAAAGTATGTTATACCTGTAGGAGGCCCCCCAGAGAGCTATGAGGCTGTGTGCCCACTAAATCACGTGACACATCATATGTATATAGCCTCTCCGAATCCTTTAGGCTCCCTCAAGGATTCGTCTCATCTCTATCTGTTCGCTCTGTTCTCTGCCACTATATTCCTTACGGGTTTGTACTATTGCTTACAGTAGGTTTTAGTAGGGGTGATGTGCTCAGTGGTGTGATGCGCTCGGTGGTGAATCACGTTAGAAGATTTAATAAAAAGTTTGTAATAGGGCCTTTGATGTATGCCCTAGGCTTAGACTTTGAGCTAAATGCATGTATGTGTGATGGGATAGGTCCCATGCACACGCCCATGTGGGGCTGGAAAGCGGTGTGGTACCGCTCCCTGCATGAATACCGACTACGCAAGCTGAATCGTATTGATTCAACTTGTGCATGCCTTTTAGGCCAGTGGTTTAGCGTATGTAGTCGTGCCTATGATCCGGAGGATCGAAACCCTTACAGTATGCATGTAGTCAGCCGCTTCTCTAACACACCATTACGCTCTAGATCATTATTTTCGACACGTGAACGGAAAAGGAGTGTAAGAGGAAAGCTGTCTATCTTTAAATAGTCACCGGATAGTTTCTTCCCCACCTACTCCTCTTGCTGCAGCGATGGGAATAGCCGTGGAGAGGCTATTCCCTAGTGTAGTGCACGGCAGGTCAGTACGCTAATGGTTAGATCTTTTGCCGCCACGGTATTTAAACACTTTCAAATTATAGAGCAGAGAACTTTCTTTTCATCTGTTGCCTGTAACTAAATTTTAATAATGTATAGTAGTGTAATGGTGCTGCCCGTCGGTTCGACCACAAGTCACATAAGCAGGAGTCAGATGTAATAGTGGCGGCGTGAAATATATCAGCCGCACCATACCCTGATCTTTGGACATGCTCTATCATCTCGCGCCCGGACCATACCACCTTCTGTATATAGGATCGCTCTCCCTCTGTATCACTTCTTTCTCTATCTTAGTGTTGAAATAGAGCCAACATATCCTGTCATTGCCTCACCGCATCCATGATAGTGAAGACCGTGCTCGTCATCACAAGTATAATAATTAAGGTTCTCTTCTATACTTGTTGCCAAATTCACTCAATGAGCCGTGAGCACTATAGCTAATAAAGTTAGCCTTTTCTACATGCGAATGGCTTCGTATATGCAGCTTCGCCCAGACACGCCAGCTTTCTTTATTATCAGCCTTGGACGAGGAGTTTCCTTTGAGGTTATCTTTCTTTTTACAAAATATTTTGTTGAAATCGAACCACAATGAAACGCATAATACTAGTAATATTTTTCATCGCCGCGCTTGCCTATGCAGGCTGCTTCAGACCGAATGGAACCACGAGAAACGACCCCAACGGTCCCGACACTTACTTTCCATGCTCAACATCAACTACAAATAGCATGTGTTGTCGAACTGGCAACAGAGCTGGATACGACTTATGCCGGGACGATGGTCTCTGTTCCAATGGCGCTCTATTGTGGAGAGAATCGTGTACAGATTCAACCTGGAATTCAGATGCTTGTATTAAGCTTTGTATTAGCGACTCACGTACGCGCTAGACTACTTCTCTGCGTCCCCTTAGAAGTCCAGATGCTAACTATAAGCCTCTATTATAGAATTTTTTGAGGGCAACCCGTACAGTGGCACTGATGTTCTAATAACAGAGTGCGACGATGGGAGTCTTTGCTGTGGAGATCACGACGTGGGCAAGCCATGCTGTCAGCAGGGAAAAGGAGTGTGGCTAGTGAATGGAAAAGTCTACACCAACAATCCGAGTAGCACATCGTCTTTAGCTTCGCCTACTTCAACTACCACCTCAATATCCACAACGACTGCGTTAACCTCCCACTTAACTGCTGGACCTACAAGCCAGCCTTCGAACCAAGGCTCCACATCACAAAACTACACTAGGGTGATTGCTGGAAGCGCAGTGGGAGGTGTGATATTCCTGGCACTACTTGTCTGCCTGCTCTGGTGGCTCACTGTTAAGAAAAAGTGGGGTCAAATTAAGTCAACTAGACTTTTAGAGTTGGATTCGTCCGTGGGCTGTCAGCTCACTAATAGTACGTGCGCACAAGAACTACCAATCCCAATGTACCACGAAGCGCCCACAGATACATGGACAGAACTGCCTGGTTCCAAGTAACTTTAGGAGCGATTGCGGGAGATGGAATTTCTTCAGTATGGTTGTAAATCACCTGATTTGTGGGAGTGATTGTGTGTCTCTAGTTCTTTAAGTCTGTCTTTTAGGGGAGATTAATTTAGTTATAGTAAAACTTGCACTTAGCTTACAGCCTGTTCAATGTAAGTTTTTAGCCCTGATTCCTTCCAACGCAAAAGCGTAGGGGTATTTCATCAACTTACACAGAGTGTAGGAAGAAATAAATTACAGCTTTTCTACTCAGTGCGACGGGTAGTAGTTAACTGTTAGTGACCTACTTCTTCGACAAGCTTTGGATACTTAATATTAGGAATTTTTAAGCAATGCGAAATAGGAGAAGGTTGTTACGTCAGACAGGTTAATACAGCCAGAGCTCTCACTCACCACAAATCTCTACAAAAGGAGTTAACTTCATACAGGGTATACACACACAGAACGTACCGTTCGGTTCTCCTTCCCGATAATCTTTCCCACATTGCTTGACTTCTACCCGAAGAAGCATGCAACCTGGGCCTTGTTCGCCTGCTTTGGTAGGTATGAATGCCGGGTTGGAGCTCTGCTATAGCGTAAGTTTCTGCGACGCGGGCAACGCTAGGGTGGATTTAATTTATGTTGTGTACCTGTGAACGCATGCCTCATAGGATGTGAATAACCATCATTGGACTAGGCTCGAATCAATCTAAGCGTGGTCAAAACGCTGTTGTGATCCCTGTCTAGTAGGCCAACTTCCAATCATAAGCAACCGCATTTCACGGCCTGGGACAATTCTTAGTCGCAATTTTGTTCAGATGATGGGTAGCATGCTGATCACAGACTATGCCCGGAGTGGGTCCTGCGCCGGGTGTCCGGTTTTGGATCTTCCCAACTTCTATCCGATACTGAAGCATGAAGATTATGTTCGGAACCACTTAGCACCCATGGTATGTCATATTCCACTCGTGACAGAATAGATGGTCGGCGAGGAATATGCAGGAACTAAAGGCTGCGGGAATTGCTAGGTATGCGGAGCAAAAAGTGGCAAGTGAGGGTAGACAAATGGCTCTATTGGTCTGTGCAGCTGCTGACGTTCTGACCAGTCGCCGATCCGTCCTATGCAGCGCACAGACGACTCACGGTGACATAATTAGAGCAAATTCACTGTCGACTGCCATGCTAACATCAAAAGAATTACGGTACGCCTTGGCACGTAATGTGTCTTACCGAGAGCGCTCTCCAAATGGTATTCAGATTCTGGCACTAAGGTGGCGTGCTGGTTGGGTACTGCAGTTCAGTTACACGTTAGAAATTCATTCCCACCTATCTCCTTATCTCCGCTCGCATATGCAGAAAGCGCATTGACTCCTCTCTTGCTGCTCAAGCGACTACCACATAATCTGGAATAAGTCGTTACGACTAGGCTCAAAGAAGAAGGTTAGTCCTCCAATTAGATGGCTGTTGGTGGAGCCGTTTATTGAGGGGCTATTTACCCTTTGCGGATAGCCGTACGCACTTCTTCGTGTACTTACCTATGGCTATAACTTCATCTACCTCTCGTTCATCACCATATGTCACGCCTTAGGGCCATTTAATATCGAACAATCTCATCTAGGTTGATTCCCAACCTGCTGCAGCTCCTATTCCTTCTCTTAACCCGCCTGTTAAACCTGCTGTACCTGCTACACCTGCTGTACCTCGTCCTCTACTCTAGTAGTTTTGCATAATAACGTATCATTATTTAATGTCTAACTATTATAATAGAACATGTACAAAAACACAGTAACATTGACCTAAGGCCGTTTATGTTTCACTAGTGTCTCTCCCACTGTCCCTGTCCCTTATAGAACTCCTGCTTAACAAGGAAATAAGGATTCTACTTCCTTTAATTCTTCCTATACACCATACTGCTTAGGTACGGCATTATCCTTACATCTACAGTCTTCCCAGCATCAAGTTGTGCCTTTACATCAGCTCAACTACCCTCTCGAATCCAGCCAAAGTGTAGTCTAAGTGTCTCCTCTCCATCTAATTTTGTACGAGAGAGCCCTACGTGTATTCCATATACAGCAAGGGCATCAGGGTCAGATGGTTGGCAACGGACAATTTGATAGAGCTTGAACGCTTTAACAGGGCTGCCGACCGTACGTACTACGTTACGGCTCGCCCTTTTTGTGCCTACTGCTTCTCAGATTGTTAGTACGTTTGTACGTAAAAGGTGAACTGAGAAGAAAGTACATAACGTAAAAGTAACGTTTGAGATTGTTACTACGTTTGTACGCTACGCCTTAAAGTGAGAAGTTACGTTTGAAATTAAAGGCGTAGTAGGCTCACTGAGAGGCTGTTTTTGACGGTTAATGTGGGCTACTAGACTACTCCCCTGCGCAGCTAGTTTTTTTAAAGCTGCAGCGCCTTAATTATTGTCCTATTGCAGTGGAGGATAGGTGTGTGTGGTAAAGAAATATCACACGGGGGTAGGAGGGCGACTCGCAGCCATGCGATGTCCGAAAACAGCCATGCACTGAGGGAGGAGGAATCACGATGAGGTTTGGCAGTAGACTATTTCAATTTCGTTGTATCTAGCTACCAAACCAAATGAAAAAAAAATGATTGTGATAAAAGATGAAAGAAAATGTTCATGATCTCGTTGGGGGTCCGGTTCGTGTGTCGTGGTCATGGTGTTCGTGATCCCATATTTGTTGGGGGTCGTATTCGGATCCCCATATATATGCTGCAGCTGACAGAGAAACCAAAATCTGTTCCCTGCACCATGCATCCAAGCCTTCAACCTGTGCTAGTGGTATATTCGTCGCGCAAAGTAGCACTTTGCTACGGCGCACTATATGGGCAATTCCTATTAAAAATAACAGTCCTTCTGCCTCTACTAAAATCTCTCTTGCACTTGTAGCTAGTGCTTAGGATTAATAGGAAATTAAGAGTGGTTTTAAAGAGCGTAGAATAGGTATGCCAGCCAACTTCTAACCACTAAGGTAACAGATCTTAAAGCATAATACTAGTAGGAGAGGCTTATTCTTTCTAGAGACCCTCCTTATAGCTGTTGTAGTACTTCTATAGCTTTATTGTAAGGTAAGCTTTCTTGTAAGAGGAGCAATTGCTAGTTATTAAGCTTGTATTAACCTTAAGAGCGCTCTTGATTTGGCAAGGCGACAAGAACCTGCTTAATAGGAGATGGAGGGCGTTGATGAGGCTGCGGATAAGGCTGCTTGTAATAAGTTTACCTAGAAAGCGTTAGAGTGCAGTCACGGTAACCATCGTGACACTGAACGGCGGTCCTGAACGACGATCCCGACAAGTACTGTACTCTGCAGCACAGTACTTCACACACCCAACATTGCGCACAATACCGACTAATACCCGTCGTGCGCAATACCGACTACCCATCGCGCACATTACCGTACTCCGACTCACAGTACACCGACGGTTGACGACTGTCCGTACAGAACCGCGACCCGTTGCCAGCCCCGAACGGACCAATAGGAATCCGGCTATCAGCACTAGCGCGAGTTGCCGAAATCCCATTGGCTGATACGACCCGCCAAGACGAGACCATCCTTGTTGAGCTAGGCTCACCCCTGAACAATCCCTGTGGAAATGATTGGGTGGTATTGTAGCCATTCAAAATGGCAAAAAGTTCGCAGAAATTGCATGCCATTTGCGAGGAACGGCGGGAAATGCAGAGAGAGGACCTCCAAGTAATATCTTTATATCGGAGTGCGCGGTCACGTAATATGGACGAGATAAATCAGGGACTGAGTTGATTTAGAAGCTATGGAAATCGACGAGTATATATATCCAGCTATGACTAATCGGGACATGTGACTAAGCGCACAGTGCACGTGATATCCAAGATCATGTGGTGCACGTGATATACACGTGATATACCGTGATACTTTATGATGTAGCTAGTCGAAACACTATTCCTTGGATAATGTTAAGCTTAGTAACTATGCTCCTCAAATATGCAGCAGTAGTTTCCGTTGTCAACAGGAGCCGAGGTCCCGGCGGGTACGAATGGAACCTAAAGAAAGTCCCATAAAGTTCAAATTCTACAAAGGGCGCGGCTCGTTGCAAAAGCAATCACGTGCGAGAACATCAAAATTGAAGCACATCGTAAAACAGCCAAAATAAATCGGATTTTGGCCCAAATCGGCTCAAATTTGGCGCCACGACTATGCTGTAAAGTTGTTATTGCCCTCATGTTTGATGCAGAGCTTTGCAATCTTTACAAAGTACGATGGGTGGAGTTTTCGTCTCATATACTCAGCCATCTCAGGATCCTCTTGCCAGATGCGAACAACCTCATTTTGAGCGCTCTTTTTGCTCTCCTTTGAGGCCGACTCAATTTCAAAGCTATCTAAGAAGCCCTCTAGCCTGCCAAAGCAGCGCTCAATTGGGTGGAGATCTGGCGAAAATGGAGGGTGTCGGTATACCCGCCCGTGAAATGGGAAGGTCCTATAGACGCTGTTAATCGACTGCCCGTGGGTTTCGCAGAACGCTAATCCACGGCGGTGCAAGAGCGCAGGGTACGGTAGAAGGAGTATGGATTGCTTGTGACCACGAATCTTCTACGTAGCAAGGGCTAGCAGCGACGTCGAAGTCCTCTGCTAGCTTGCCAATTGTAGGTTTTGATTCTCGGGTGTGTTCTCCTTCTAAATTGCCGGGGCCGTATATTTATGCCTGTGCGGATCGCTCGCTTAATCCACTGTAATACCAACACTGGCAACTTCTCTAAAGGATCAGACTCCCATCCTAATGCCGCCAACCACAATCCCCTCACTGCTTCTCCGTGTGTGCCTTGAGATCCTCCTCCGCTCGTTCCACCCACTAATTCGCCTTGACGTCGAGTTTGTTCGTATCAATGAGGGCGCGGAGAGCTGAGTTTGCTTTAGTCTTGGTCATGGCGTCGGCGGGGTTGCTATTTCCGTCAATCCATTTGACCTCTGCGATGAGTCACTGCTCGTATGCCTGTCGGAGGCACATGACGTCGATCATGAGCCGTTTCTCTTGTGTAGTGCCCAGTCGTACAAGGCACTAGTATAGCAAGTTCAAATCGGTGCAGATAGTCATCAGGAGTTTGACGTGGAGTAATTGTTCAATGGTGGCCTTGAGCACAGTGCCAGTATCAAAGCCGGCGACCATTGCGTATAGTTCCAATGCTAAGACGCTTCTGGTAACACGCTTGCACTTAGTAGAGGACTAGTGAATAATATTGGCGTTGTTGTCGCTGTCTGCAAGTACAATAATGTATCCTATTTGTGACGACAGGTCTTTGTTGTTAGCAAATAATGCGTTAGTAAAGACAAGGAGCTTCAGGGTCTTTAGGTCAAGCTTAACCATTTTAAGTCCTCTGCTTCCATTGTTAATTAGCCATTAGATACACTTGTTGAGTAGTGTAATGTTAGATTTTTTAGGTAATCCATGTTTTGCACCACTATTCACCTAGGCAGCAACAGAAAGGTCAAACAAAGCTTCTGGGTGGCAGGTGGAAGCAATGTACGCCCCTTGAGCGCGTTGAGCGACGTACTGTTCAATAGTAGAGAGAGACTTGTGTACGTTGCCTCAAGAGCTAGTCATGTCAGTGGGGGTAGTGGTGATCAATGCCAGGTTTTTGCACTAGGCTGCCTGCGTGATAGTGATACCAGAGGACGTGCAGGTAATTACACAGCCGTTGAACTTCAGTGGTGTGTCAGGCTTGAGTGTCTCACGGTCCTTGGCTAGGAAACCGGCTTTCTCAAGCTTTGACTGCTCCAGGTCGGCGAAGGTGCAGTCAGCTAAGATGAGGGTATCGTCAGTTTGTAGGGCGATTATTCCAAAGGCTTGTTGGTTGTTGCTGCCAAGGAGACAAGGGTCGTACGTGGACTGCGACATATTAAGTTCCTCAACATGGTGGTTGTGATATGTCTTAAACCAATAGTTGCCAGCCTCAGGAACGCCGTACAGTGGTTTTACCACCTTAACTACCGTCCCCTTAGGGATACTAAGTGCCGCCGCGAGCTCTGGAGCGGAGCGTATGTAAAAGTCTCAATTGAGGTTCGTGAGAGATTGGACGTACGCCTGGGAGATATCCTGAAGATACAGCATGGTGTTGTCTTTTTCATCCTTTATGGCGGCGAGGCAAATGAGGAGACGCTGGCTCATCCGCTGTATGGTTGGTGATTGAGTGAGCACGAGGGATTTCTCGGAGTCCTGGTATGCTTGTACAACAAGCCGCGATTTCTCAAAGGCGTTGTCAGTGCCTTAATGCTTGACTTCGTCCACAAAGCGTGAGCCAAATACCTGGACGCCTTTTAGGGTGTTGTGGTCTTTAATAGTCATGAACACGCCTTTGTCAATCAGTCCTTAAACTTCTGCCATACGTGAGGCGGTAAACTAGAGTTCTAGCTTATCTGCTAGGAAGACAGTGAATGCAGATGTACTGTGGGTCACAGTACAGTTTGCGCTTGCTGGGTGTTTGCAGGGTCTGCCTCAGCCGCGCTTTATAGGTGGTTGAGGGACTAGGCTAGCTGGGGTGGTTTGCAGTAGATGGTCCTCCTGCTCTAGTAGTTCATCGTGCTGGTCAAGCCTGTCGCCTTTACTATAGTAGGGTTTAGCAGCGGTGGTTCAGAATTAGGTTAGTGTGCCGTTGAGGTTAACAGTGCAGGTCTCTCTGTCAGTGTGGAGTAGAGTGTATGGCCCTTTCTATTTATTAATTGCTCCAGTTCTCCAGACTAAGACCTGTAAATTTAATAGTAGGTTGTGTATTGCAGAGATGTTAGGGCCGTTTTGAGTACGGAGGGCGTCCTTGATTTGTTGTTTAGCTCTCAGTTTCTTGACTTCTACTATGGCTTTCTGGAGTGCCTTTAATTATTGGGTGATTGTTGGCAAAGGGGCATCTGCTTTAACTATCTAGGGGAAGGCGCCAAAGACTAATAGGGTGGGAACTAAGCCATTAGGGCCAGCGGTATTGTTAAGGGCTTTTACAGCCATTTAGAGCGCGAGTTTGGGCTCAACTCTAGGGATCTCCTTAGTAATAACACTGTAGATACGCTTAAGTGGCGCATGATAGCGTTCAACAATTCCAACTGAGTTGTGGGCCTCTACTAGGACTCCTTTAGTAATAGTGCTGACATTAATAGCAAACTGTTTAAAGTCTTTTAATGCAAAGTTGGTGCCTTGATTATAAGTGATAATGTCTGGAGGACCCAAGTACGTGTCAATCTAGATAAGCCGTAACGTCTCCCAGGTGTGCTTAGCTAAGATATCCTTTAGCCACTTAGCTGCCTAGAACTGAGTTTGCTCATCAACAATATGTAGGACTAGGTTACCGTTAATATACATAACATCAACAAAGATACAATAGTTGAAGGCTACGTCATCCTTTAGGGTGAACTTAAATTGGCCAGGGGACTTGCTGTGGGTCTGGCAGAACTTGCAGTACTTGGTGATATACTAGAGCGTTGCTGAGTTCGGATTGTGTCTAGCGCGAGTGAGTAGCCGTGCGAGCCAATTGACTAACGGGTGGCCGAAATGGCAGTGTAGTTGGCGCAACTCTAGTTTAGTGAGGTAACAAGGGTTGAGGTCAAACGAGTGGGTTAAGTACTGTTAGATTGTCAAATCCTATAGCATCTATGCGTGACCAAAGCGTTGTACAATTGGGATATTGCCAGCAGGGCTGACAAGTACATTGGTGACGTTATTGTAGTATGTGCTTCGCTTGTTCAGGTCCTTGAGTGACAGCAAGAAAGGTGTGTCTGTGTTTATAATCGTGAAGTTGACTGTTCTAATTAGTGTGTGGAGGTTGATTGTGCCAAGTGACTCTGCTAATCTAATGCTAAAGGTCACAATGTAGGCTCCCTTAGACTCTTAGTTGAGCTCTATTCCTGTTATCTTCTGGAGGGCAAGGAATTGACTGTGGCCTCCGGTGGAGCGTTTAGAAGCCCCAGTGTCAATCATAATACCAAAGAATTAAGTGCTGGAGTATCATGATCTAGTGCCAGTGGTGTAGGTGAAGGGTTTATTGGTTGGGTTGTTGTCAGGTGTATATGCGCTAAGGGCGTGTTGGCAGGCTCTGTTTGCTAACTTGTTAACAGTCATATAAGCGTTGCTGGGGTCAAGCTTGCCACAGGAAGAGTTAAAGTGCTCAGCATGTGTGTCCTCTATTGTTAGTTTATTAAAATTGTCGTCGTCTAGGTCATCATTAATGGTTATGTGGAAGGCTTCAAGCTCGTCAAGGAGGTCGTCATTAGCATTGTTGCTGTTTCCTTCCATATCAAGGCAGTATTAGTTAAAGGTTGTCTCAAATCGCTTCTCGCCATATTAATCGCCAAAGTTCTTCTTGTACTGTTCAAAAGCCTCGTCGCGTTCCTTCTTTGTATGGCGATAGGATCGGCAGTTGTCCTTCTTGCAGACCCAGCACTTGCCCTTGCTTGTAGTACGGTTGTTGCGGTTGTTGCGGGTGTCGCGTTTGCTGAAGTTATTGCCGTTATTTGTGTGGAACCGTCGGTCGGTATAGAAAGTGTGGGACTCGTCTGGGTGCTGTTGCTCGTAGGTAGCGATAGAAGATTGTATCCTGCTGATGAGATCACCAAAGTTTGTTAGCGGACCTGAGGTGCCCCATCCGCAGGCTGGGATGCCGCGAGAGGCAGTGATTACTTTGTCCTGTAGGGTGGTCATGTTGCGCATCTCGTGGCTGAGACCATGCTGGAGCTCCTGCAGTTTATTGACAAGGAGCTGGAAGCATTTAGAGGTCGACTTGGTGGGGTTCTCGGCAATAACGCTTTGGAGTGTGGTTTTGTGCCACTTCTCGTGGTTTGCTCGCTGGTACTCTGCTCCTTCAAAGAAGCCTCACATATGCTCGCAGGCGCGGTCAAACGTGAGGTTGGCGATGCCAGTTGCTTTGTAGTTGTAGAAGTGGTTTAACGCCATTCCTTTAAGCATTGTAGGGAAGGCTTTAAGATAAGCTTCTGGGGGTACGTTAGCTAGGTTGCATACATCATAGAAGATGGTGAGTCTGTAGTCAAATAAGCCAGTGTCAGGGCCACCATACTTCTGTTCCTTCTTGTACAGCTTGATGAGCGTCGCGATCTCCTTTGAATAGCCGCGCAGGTTGCTCTAGTTCTAAGGAAGGCGACCAGTATCTCTTTGGGTAGTATCACCATTTTGTTCGTGTGGTGAAGGGAGAGGAG
Source organism: Beverwykella pulmonaria (assembly GCA_001599595.1). Classification (NCBI taxonomy): domain Eukaryota; kingdom Fungi; phylum Ascomycota; class Dothideomycetes; order Pleosporales; family Melanommataceae; genus Beverwykella; species Beverwykella pulmonaria. Next base: position 1,299,960 of record BCHH01000009.1, on the reverse strand, counting down.
CGAGAGGGTAAGCCAGAGAGTAAGCGGGAGCGGGAGCAGGAGCAGAAGCTGCAGAGAGAGCTGGAGAGCGAGCTGGAGATCGATCAAGGTTGCGTGAAAATCTAAGGTTGCTAGTCTTGTTCTCAAGCCAGGCTCGTGGCACCTCGTCTATCTTTGAGTAACGGCTAAGGTCTTCCTCTGTCCATTTGTGAGGTTCTTGGCGTTGTGCACATTCGTACAGTGCGGCGCCAAGGGTAGTAATAAGGGTGCTTGGGTGCTCTTGGATGTATACGCATCATTTGTATAGGAAGCCTTTTAGGCTCTGCTTCCTTCTCGAGTTGAGTGCCATAAATTGATCCATAGAGAATTGGGCAAACTCCTCGCGGTATGCCTCCCATAGGGTATTGCCAATAACGTGGTTCATTGATAGGTCGTTGAATTCGGTTATCCAGTCCTTCGCGAAGGCGTCGAGCGTTGGGGGGTTGTCAGGCATGCTTAGTGAAGCCATGCTGTCCATTGTTTAGCGGGTTTGGTGTTTTTGTCGTGCGCTGGTTGCGCGTGCAGTCGAAGATCTGTCAGCGCGCATAACGGATCCAGACTGATCAGTGTCGGTATACCCGCCCGTGAAATGGGAAGGTCCTATAGACGCTGTTAATCGACTGCCCGTGGGTTTCGCAGAACGCTAATCCACGGCGGTGCAAGAGCGCAGGGTACGGTAGAAGGAGTATGGATTGCTTGTGACCACGAATCTTCTACGTAGCAAGGGCTAGCAGCGACGTCGAAGTCCTCTGCTAGCTTGCCAATTGTAGGTTTTGATTCTCGGGTGTGTTCTCCTTCTAAATTGCCGGGGCCGTATATTTATGCCTGTGCGGATCGCTCGCTTAATCCACTGTAATACCAACAGAGGGTGTGGAGCAAAGATTATATTATCCTTTGCGATCTCATGGCGTAGATAACGACGAGCTGAGTGATGTAATCGAACGTTGTCTTTAATCAAGTAGATCTCTGCGCCAGGATTGTTGGTTCGTACAGCCTTGTAGTACTTGAAAACTTGTGGCTTGAGTATGTTTTCTGCGTACTAAATAGCGTTCATGCCCTTGTTTTCAGCGTACGTAAATGGCTCGTGTTTGAAGACTTGCGCAGGCTTCATTTTATGCCTAAAACCTTTGGGTACGCCTCTCCCTTGGTGTCTTAACTTAGCGTTGTTGTTTGCGATGTTTGTGTTGATTTCTTGAAGCTTCTTGTACTCCTCTGTGCCAGGCTCCTGAGCTCGACGCTGTTGCTCTTGAACGTGGAGTAAATCCTCCTCATTTGCAGCAACTACCTTTTTTTGAAGCTCCTGCTTCTCCTTCTCTGTATCCTTTACCCACACAAGACAGGGCCGTTTGTAGTCCACAGAGGTATCAGTTGAAGTAGCGGCACAAATCATAAGCTTAAATGAAGGTGGGTCTTTATAAATAGCAAACTCGTTGGCGTCAGCTCCTCGAGGAGCAGAGCACTTGGCCTTCCCACCCCGGTTGTTGCGTCCTCCAAAGTGCTTGCTAGTCTCATCGTACGAGACAAAGACAATGCGCGGAAGGAGGATACACTGAGCTATAAGCCAGTACGAGTAATCTATGCGTAAATCAAGGTGCTCAGGTTTAAGGGCAGGTTTATGAGTACGTACTTGGCGTACGATTTCGTAGTCGTGATCAGGATCTCTGTGCTCGTGAGCGATATTCTCGATCTGCCGTCGTCCTAGGGTGACGCCCTCAGCCTTGAGCAGGTCGCTCACAGCGTCAACTTGTGGGTAGTTTCCATAGTCCATTATCTCCTTGCGAATCCGACGCGATAGATCGCTCCCATCTTTAACCTTTGGCTTCTTCCCTGGGCGGTTTGTAGTCGTGGTCGTACGCAGTAGAGATAGTAAATCCTCGTCGTCGGCTTGTCGTTTTGCGTCATTGTAAATACGGCACGCGCGTGAAGCTTCAACGCCAGTTCCAGCCTCAATATCCGCATAGGAAAATTCGGCGATTTTCTGAGAGTAATTACGGCACTACGAAGCTCATTAGGATAATCTTTAGCGCCTTTAGGGCGTGGGTGGGTGGGTGGTGTGGGCATGATGTGAGTTGAATTGATAAATCTCACGATTTGGCAGAGGTTGAAGTTTTGAAGTTCTCTCACCGCCCTCTAAGCGAGATGTTCCCATTGGCTGAACTAGCTACTGAAAAGCGGCAGAATTACCCACGGAATGCTTTTGCACCGAGCCTTGCCCTTTGTAGCCTCAGGTGACTATAGACTCCTAGAAGCACGCTTCCTTCGCTTGCAGCCGACAGACTCCAAGCAGACAGACCTGCTCTCAAGTGTGCCCAACGCCAATGACGTAACCCCCATTCCCAAACGCTGGGGCCGTCCCTAGGTTCATCCATCAGCGGTGTTCTATCTATTCATTCATTTGCAAACTCACCAGCAACATCCTGTTCAGGACGTGTGCAGTGGTCAATAGACCATAGAACACCCACAGCGACATCCTGACTACATCGCTCAACATCATTAGCCAATCTTTTTCCTTTTCAACCATTTTTAAGGGTGATGATTAGACGTACCAAAAACTACTCTGACCAATCCCAAACCCTTCGACCTTGGCAGATCCTGCCGAACATAGGACGGCAGAGCGCTGGCTATCAGGTACACCGCATTGCTGAGTTCCCAGACTATTAAGGAAGTGGTAGCATGCGATTGCGTCGTTGACGTTCGCGTACGAGCCGCCGCAGACCCCGTCGGTCCTGGGTTGCATCTCGCTACGCTTTTGGGATACACCAAGCTCTGGCTTTGGTAGAGAGTAAAGATACTCTGAGGTCAGGCCGAGCGACTCGAGGGATGGGAGTCCCTCACCGGGAATCACGGTAGGTACTGCGCGGGTTTGGGGAGCTGGGACGGCAGAAGTCGCATGAAATGACGCAAGGGCGATGATGAGCGAAGAAAGTTGCTTGGCTGAAAGCATTTTAAAGTTTGATGATCAAGTTATCAAGTAGAGATATTAAAACTTGTTGTTTCTGGCTGTTGCTGGCTGTTGCTGTTGTGAAATTCATATACCGCGGGAAGCATGCCTATCTTTATAGTTATTCGGACTCGAGAGTTTGAATTGAGACCTCCCAAGTAAGTATGTATTCGGATGTTAGCGTGCTCCTACGAGTAACTCTGAACGAGGGAAGCTGACTGTATTAGGCTTGCTATTGAGTAACTCTGAACGAGGGAAGCTGACTGTATCAGGCCTGCTATTGTATAATTGTCGTATGTACTCATACGCGATAGCTTGGCGGGCTCACTCAGGTATGTGTTTCAAAACTCACCTACGCGCAGCACGCACAGCAACACAGCCACAGAGAGATATAACATAAGACTGCTACTATATTCTCTTTACGTTAAGGAGAGGGTATAAAAAAGGCATAAGGTCTGTTTCTCTTGTAGTTGCGTCGCTATATGTAGTGCGCGCCGGTGATTTTTCTTGAATTCCAGCAAAGTAGCTCTTCGCTACGGCGCACTATGTGTAAGACTCTTACTATAAGAGGCCGCATCGCCTAGAATACAGAGGGATAGTAGAGATATAAGCATAATAATAATATATATATGTCCCTTCTAGAAATAAATTTGCAGACATCATTTTGGTCGCAAGAAATCAAGTCCATACCGCTAGTCTCAATTACTTCTTGTTACCCCGCAGTGCAGGAACCTGATAAGCCGGCATTCTATACAGAAGAAGGCTTCATCTCATGCCTTCTCCTTGCTAAGATAGTTAAGGCCATTATTACAGACAGCATTAGCGGGACCCCTTCGTTCGTCTGCATCCCTGCTAGGGAGATGTGAGCGCGTCCAACTTCCTAGACCCGTCACACTTTGATGGCCACCGGTACCTTAAGCGCTCTAAGTAGGATTTTTTAGACCGGTTAGCTAGTTTATGTGACGCATGTCGATAGATTTTGAGTCACATGAGACGCTCGGACGAGGTAGCCCTCCTCTCTCTATTTCAATTCGTTTATTCTCGGGCTAACATTCACGTAACTCAAATCAATAGACATGCCGGTGGTAAGAAGTTCTCCCATCCTGGATTTGAGGCGATAGTTTCTTTAGGGCTGTGTATCCTCATGCCAGAGGATATGGACTGAACTGTACGGCATGCGATCAAAACGAGCACGTCCAGCGACCCCAGCAAACCAAAGACGACAAGCAAGGACTAGTCTTTCATCGAGGGAGAATTGCCACCGGCAATTCGATCATCCAGGATGGTGAGCTGAACATTAGTCATCAATTCTGCCTCACAGTAACTCATAGCGGTCACAACTCCAGCCATATTAGAAAAGTAAGCTCCATGCTTGATTCTTGACATCTTTGTCAGACTCTCTCTCGGCTGCGTTGCCCATAAGTTGGCGCACTTGGGCTTGGACGTGATCAAACAGAGAGTGGCCGCGGGCTCGTGAGCATGGCCTAGAGCAGACGTCGTACAATGCCTGGAGCTCTCCAACCGTCGATCGTAACGTCGGACAGTTCGGGTCCATGGTTTCAGTGCGAAAGGGCGATTGTTGATCAGATGATCTCCTAGTATCATCTGAGAGACCAAAGCCGCCCGGAGAGCTTGTTGGATTCCCTGTATAGCCTGAGGATAGATCCACCTCATGAGACTTAAAACGCCACATTCATCAAATTCCAATAGCCCCGCAGAGGGATACCTGTTGATGACCTGGAGAACCATAATCTAGGAACGCCGAAAGCCCCGCCTGTACGGGGTGGTGAGATACTTGGTTTGGAGATGGAATATAAATGCGCTTTTACAATGGCAAAACCCGGTGCTGGTGATCTAGATTCGCCGAATCCGGGAATGTAGCCAAGGCAGGCGATGTGGGGTTAATTTCAATATCTCCTCACGCTGAAGGGAGTACTGCACTCAATCGTAGTACACATTAGCGCATTTTATCGCGGCGCATAGTGGTTGCTCGCATTGCTCGGGTCCCTAACCCTTTCGAGCAGGGGGTATGAATATAAAATGCTGCTGCTTTCAGGAAAAGAAAGAATACTATTGCAAGAATATCTTTAGCTCGACTTCTCGCTTGAATCCATCGGTTGCCCACACAACTCATTGACCAAAGTAGCATCCTCTCCCTCTTTCCAAAATGAAGCTTTTGTCGGGCCTCATCCTTACTCTTCTGCCCTTCGTGTTTGCAAACCCCATCGCCGAGTCTGGCGAGGAAGCGCCCGATCCAGTAGATGGGCCAGCACCCGTCAAGGCTGATAGCCTCATGAAACGCCAGTCCTGCAGCGTATCTGGCAACGGCGGGCTCAACGTAATCCAAACCAACCTCTATGAGTTCATATGGACCTCTAACATCCTGTGAAGGGAAGTGGGTCTTGCGAATACACTTCGAGCTGTATTTATGTTAGCGTACCGGGATTCTGTCCAGGTAAGTTGCCAATAACCACCTTGTATACATACGGGGAGAATGAATATCTCACTCCATGCAAATAGGTTCAAGTGACTACCAGTGCTGCCGTGTTATCAGTTGTTCAGGCCAGTACTCAACCTATACATGCCGGAATACATACAAAGGCTGTGGCGGAGGCGGTTCATTTAAAGCGTATGATCTCTCCAACCTTTTTCTTTTATTGGTTTCTTCGTTTGGTGTTTCATGGGGGGATCTTAGCTAACGGATCTTGTAGTGGGTATTGCCCGGGTGACTCAAGCATTCAGTGCTGTGCCTATTAGAGGCTGAGACGTGTGAAAAGCTGCAAAATGAAAGGGAAAAGTCAATATCGGCATTGGGCATGTAAAAGCAGTTCGAAATTGTCCAAGGATACGAGTTATGATTATCGCGAGCGTAGGGTGTTGCAAGATGCGCAGTATCACTGTTGTTAACATATTATAATACTACAAATGATTGATTCTTTACATTTTCTAAGACAGCTGTTGATGAGTAAGTTTGGCAGTGTTAGTAGTGTTAGTAGTGTTAGTACGCGCATTTTTGATGCCTGTTTTGATGGTTGAATACGTTACGTAGATTTAAACGTACAATTGTGAGGGTTTTTTGATGGGGGGCAATGATCATTTGGCGACTGCGTAGTTCTAGGAGGAATCAAGTCAGAGTAGCTTATAAGCCGTCTGACCTTGGATCAGCTAGCTATATCAAAACAAGCCTTAACCGTTACAGCAATGAATAGGATCTATGGAAATTATAGAGCAGAAAACTTTCTTCTGATCTTTTGCCTGTAACTTTATTTTAACAAGGTATAGTAGTGTGACGGTGCTACTCGTCAGCTCGACCACAACGTATACAGAATTCACGCAAAACTTGGCATTTCTCAATCACTCAATTCGCACCCCAAGACAATTATACCTACAACAATATCCACCACCGAGCGGCTCACACCACCGAGCGTCTCACACCACCGAGCGTCTCACACCACCAAGCGGTTCGCCCCAAAATCAATACTGCAACTAAATCGGCCTGGAAAAATTGTATCGCACCAACGAGAGTCGACTCTATGTACATATGAAGAAGATCGAGACGAATTGTTTAAATTGGAATCGTGCTATTCGCAGGCAGACAAGGGCCTCTCGCCCCCTCAATTCTCGCCGTTGCATTCACGACCAGATCCGCCAAAGGACTAGTACCGCACTTGAGACCCAGAACAAAAGCCTGGCTATGCACGTCCGCAAGGAATGGCGCTGTGTGCGTATGATCCATTGGGTAATTTGCATCAACGACTGCTGCTCCCAGGAGTTTCTGGGCTTGCGCTGCGTAGCTTCCGTGCTGTACGTAATACACGCTTGAGCTAGGACCACCAAGTTCTTCTGTGACAAGCCTGGTACATGTAAGTTGCTGCTCTGGAGGGTGTGTGGGAGTGACCTACTCATCGTAGACTGAGAAGGCTGAAGGTGTCCTCGAGTAGTTCCCAAACTCAAAGACGTTGGTTGGAAGCTGCTCAGCGATAATCACACCCGCAGCTCCCAGAGCAAGGAACTTCTGTGATGCTTCTATCATGTATGTCGGGAAAGTCTGAACCACTTCAGTGATGTTACTATGCAAATGTCAGCTCAGCTGCGTCTTTCCCCCTTCGTTATTTTCCATCACATACGTACGCGAAGACAACAGTACACGTCTGATTATGCGCCCCAGGACAATCCGCTCTCCCTTTATCCCCCGTCGTGCTTGTGGACCCATTAATCGGTGTTCCACCATCATTGATGCCAAACTCAATGACGACCCAGTCTCCAGGTTTCAATGCTGCAGCGATGACGTCAAAGCGACCTTCGCGCGTGAACGAGCGCGCCGAGCGACCTGCGAAAGCATTGTTTTGGACGATTGCGTTGGAGCCGAGGGAGTACTTGAGGTACTGTCCCCAGCCTTCTGTGCCGCTGCCACCGCCACCTGGAGCGGTAGTCGAGTCGCCGGCTAACCAGACTGTTGGTATCGCCGTTGCACCGCGCGATAATCCAGCAAGAGCGAATGGTAAAAGTATTGTGCGCATGATTGGGATGAAATCAAGTACTCAGGTCAAAAAAGCGATGGATCAAGATACGTTTCGACGCCAATTTTCCTCATTTTATACACCGTGGCTGGACGTGAAGTCAAGTTTGCGCTTGTCACGATCGTCGTTGATCCGGGGACAAGCAATATCTGGGGTTGCGCTAACGGGTGAATAGGTGCCGAAAACATTAAAATCCTCCGGCAAGCTGTGACATCGAAGCATCCACAAACCAGCGATTCGGTTGAACTGCCAGGAGCCACTCGGATTGTGCTTTTTTTTCATCCCGTATATTGCGGACTGCTAAAGAGTTGGGGACAAAAATAAGTCTTAGTTTGGAAAATCAATTTTAGAAATTATTCATTTCAAATACAATTTTTCTCAAAACTAATGGCAGCAAAACAATGTGACCTAGAAAATAAAAACTGTAAGCCCGGGCACTATACCTGTCACGTGGTGTAAGCAGGGTGAGGGTATGAAGATTTGTATTGTGTCTAACATACAGTGAGTGAAGCACAAGCGAGCGGCCATCTCATCAACAAAACACGACGCGCCAACTTTCAACTACATACCTCAACCACCCAACATACAATCAATCCACAATGAAGGTAGTATATCCCTAGCTATCTTAGCTATCAATAAGGCACAGCTAAAGGTACACGACGTGCTGCGGCAATCTACAACATGCCCCGAAAAAAGCTGAGACGGCGACGCGACGGAACAACTGCGCAGCGTGATTGTAGGCCCAACTTAAAGAATCTTACCAAACTTAAAGAATTAGTTATTGTTTAGCACACACTTAATCTGGATTTGCGAGGATTTCCGCCTAGACTAAGCAAGGTTTAAGATATGGCTAAGAAACTACGTGCTAAGAGCGCTGCCAGTTAGGTTAGCATTAACTAGCTAGATGTCACTAGAGGCTATCAGGAGTTTGTGATCAGGGCTCAATTGGCTATCGGAGACTACGGATACTATCTTAGGTGCGGTATGGTTACCATACAAGACGTTGCGTAAAGAGCTTCAACCAGAGACTACACGCTCAATCAATACTCAGGCGTGGTTCGTGCGTCAGGCTGAGCCCGAATAGGGCTCAGTTGTACATTCTAGGTTAGGCCGGTTAGTTGCCGAGCTTCGTCGTTCGGAGGGTCTGTGTCGTAGAATACGGTTACTTGCCAAGCTCGTCATTCGGAGGGTACGGTTACTTGACAAGTTCGTCGTTCGGAGGGTACTGTGTCGTAGAGTACGGTTACTTGTCAAGCTCGTCGTTCTGAGGGTACTGTATTCTACAGAACCCTTGATAGTGTCACTCCGCGACATTAGAGAACTTTGTTAAGCGCACCCTAGAGCTTAAAACACAATTTAATTAAAAGTATAATTGCTAGAGGGCTCTATACGAGGGTCCAGAGATTATTGCGCCTTAGTTTTAGCTTGTATACAATATTAGGGCGAAGTACGGCATTGCTAATGAAGACACTTACGACTTTCACAAAACTAGCTTCTAGATAGGTCTCCCGCCACTCTCATCATCATCTCTCTCATCAGTTAGTATTACCGAGCTTTCAGATACCATCCTAGAGATCAAATCCGGATCTTTCAAATGGACCTTGGCTGCCTCCTGGGCTGCTTAACATCTTAGACTAAGGAGACGCCGAAATCCTCCACATTGGTACCCAACTGGATTTCAACCGCGTACTCACCGACTACGACCAAAACATCGGCCTCGTGTGGAAAGACAAAAATCTCCATCTCATGAACTATCTAACACTTTCTGTAATCTGGACCGGGAAAGATAGCTCCAGCGTAATAACCTTCAAATAACACATTGCACCACCAGTCCTAGAGTTCTCCGTCGAGACAGAGCTCACCTACACTTTTAATGGCACCGGCCTCTCTATCGTCATGCCTGGTGTCCCCCAATGCAAAATTCTCTCTGCAATAATTTCCCGCATCAGCTTCGAAAATGTCATATGGTTCAATCGAGGACCTGGCGAATCCTACAAAGACAAGAAACTCTCGCCACAAGTAGGGACCTATAGTCTAGCCAAAGCTTTCACGTTTGAAGTGTTGTTGGATTACGCCTAGGGTTTTGGTCCGAAAGTCTTTAATACAACTTTGCCTAGGCGTAAGTATCAGCGAAGATGGTTGGAGTGGATGAGTGCATGTTTTGTCAAGCGATTTATAGAAGTAGAATCGGGAACCAAAACAACTTTCAGAAGTTCGCTTTGAAATTTTTCATTCCGATGTAAATGATGATTTCATGTCTTTACGTCAGCACTCGTTCACGTTCCCACAACCTCATCCCCCGAAGTTCTGCACCGCACATTCAAGATTTAATGCAGGAAAGTTGAAGCAAAATGTACTCTCGGGTAGTCTGGGAATCATGTGAGGGGCAAACCGGGATTTTCACGGCTAGAATAGCACACGTGACTCCCAGACTACCCTCGTGCGTGAGTAGTCTCACGAGACAATTAAATCTAGGTTATTGTATTCAGCAAAGTTATATGCAGCATTGAGTATACAGTAATAGCACGGACTTGTACGATAGAAGCCACGTCCTCAGGGGGTCCGTGCTCAAATTCGTACATCAGGCCCTCTGGAACGAACTAAGCGGCAACAAAACTTTCGTTTGACAGGCCATTCCTAGGATCTAATAACGCTCCAGGATCAATACTTCGTTCCATTTAACCCCACTATTCCCCACTCGCATCATAATGTCACCAAACAACCACCAAATCAGCGCCTCCCCCCCGGTTCCAAACCCTGCAATCCCGATTCAAACGATTCCACTACAGACCAGAACCCCGTTCGTTTTCCTTCCCTTCCATTACCAATTCCATACGCACAGATAGCCTAGTGCACCTCCCCACCCGTATCCACGCGTCCCTGTCTGTTCTAACCAACCGCAAGGCACACCGTCGCCTAGCGCGTAATCGTGGCTGTGTGCTCACGCCAAGCGTCGTCACTCCGGACCACAGCTACAACTCTGCCTTCTCTCTTTCATTACTTTCATCCAACCTTTAAACTTCCGCTCTGGCACCTCCTCGTCACTCGTTTAGCAGTATAATGGTGTTGTAGCAGAAACATCTGAAAATGTACAGTCCTGCCCTTGTAACCTCGCTTGCGCTCGCACTTGCGTTAGGCTTCGCCGCAGCCGGCGATGCGGTGAGCGAGTCCCGGATCAAAGTCTTCTTGTTCGCGGAGCCTGCTTTCTACTCCGAGGTTCAGGTCGATGCGTATAATAATACTTGTGTTTCTTTGCAGAACAATCTGTAAGTAATCTTCTCTTGTCTTCTTTCCCGGCAACAACCGAGCGAGCTCCGAGCTAATGCATTCGCAACAGAATCGACGGAAGAGTGCAATCGCTGCTTGTTGGGGGTGAAGACGTCGTTGCTGTGCTGAGTAGGATGGATTACTGGTGGTGTGTGTTCTACGAGTATGTATTCGACGGCTTGTAAATGCTGATTGATATGTTGACAAGAATATAGCAATTATTCCTGCGCCGGTAGTGAAGATGAGATGCTCGTATTTCCGGACGGAGTCAACAATCTTGCAAGCCTGAATTGGCAGACGAAGATCCACAGCCTTCAATGTACCGATCGATGAACAAGTCTTCTTTGACAATTCGAATTGGAAGGCCGCCGTAGCGCATTCTCTGAAAGGGTCAAGAGGATCGTCTAGCCCTACCGAGCATTGCTATATTCACTAGAGGGAATTTACCACCCTCGGTAGACATGCCCTGCGGATGTTAAATCAATCATACCGATCCCAGTTTACGATGCCCTTCACTCTTTCCGAGCATCGAATATAGCCGCGAACGAGGCATCCCCGAAGCCACTACCTCAGAATACATTCCTCCTCCCCAGCGACGTGTAATCCGAACACGAACTCTGCTGCGCCTCGCTCCAAATTGCCGAAGGCATCCGCCTCGCCCGCTGCATCTGCCTTTCCTCGAATCCAGGATCAAAACCATCTGTGTTGAAAGACAAGGTTGAAGAGCTATAGTCAATGCTTGGGTCATCGGAAAAGACAGATAAATTAGAAGGAACACTACGCAGACCCGACGTGGGCTGAATAAGACCTGGTGCATTGTATTGAGTACGGGGGCGTTGCTGCATTTCAGGTTGTCGAAGGAATGCAGGACTCCCGAGTGGCGAGGCGACTGCCACGGAGGTTCTGGAGCTGTTAGCCAAGTTTGGCCCGGATGATCGCGGAGGTTGGCTGTAGAGATTTTTATCTTGAGACGTTGACTGGTGAGGGGGTGGTCTTGCAGGAAGCGTGTTTTTCGGTCGATTTCGTGGCTGGATTGTGGAAGAGAATGTGTCTGTTTGACTTGCAGAGAGCTCAGATGAATATTGACGAGATTGTCTCTGTTTCTCTAAAGCCGCTGCTCTCGCCAATCTATCCAGCTCTTTAAGTTGTGAATTTACTTCTGCGCGGATTTCATCATCTGTGTAGTTTGCTGAATATTGGCGTCCAGATATTGTCGTATCAGAACCATTTGTTGCAAGGCCATGATCGCTCAGAGAGGGAGCAACCTCTGCTCGCAGCCGCGACAATAGCTGATCGGTTCTACCGAAAGCAGACAGCTCTACGGGTGCAGGGCCTTGGTCGTGGAGAGATGTAGTAACCTCTTTTTGCCTTCTTGCGGACTGGTGAAGTGTGTCATTTCCGCCTGGCAGTTCTACTGGTACATCCGACCTTGTCCCAATCGTTGCCTGGAGTTTTCGATGAGTTGCTCCAGGAAGCTCATGCGCACCTAGCGACTTTCTGAAGGGATTTGATGTCGGCTTCTCATTCCTATCAAACGGCATTGCAGGTACAGCTGCTCGTGCGTTTTGTTTAGATACTCCCGAAAGTTCATGTGCAGCTTCTCCGTTCACCAGTTGAGTGAGTGGATAAGAGAAACTGCGCATAGAGGGTCTTGGGCGGACGGATGTTCCACCAAGATCAGACCCTCCCGTAGATGCTCGAAATTTCTTCTCCTTCAGCTTCCGGCCGAGATTCGTGAGTTTGTTGGTGGAAGTTGGAGCGTCTTCTATCGCGACTGCTGCAATTTTAGCGAATGATCGATCTGCCGTTCGAAATGCTTACTTTTCAGTGATTGCTCCTCCATAATGGCTCTTGGAAACCCGCTGATAGGATATTGGTTTTGGGAAAGGTGTGGACTTCGAAGGCACAAGGAAATTGTGACCTCTGCTGATCGCTTCTGAACACGAATATCAGGGGTGCTGACGGCGAAAGACGCTAGATCTCGCATCCTCCTAATAGCTTCCGGCGATATGGGAAGCTTAAGAATTAGCGCCAAAGCTAGGAAAACATCATGAAGATGTACTCACTTGAATGATTTGTGTTTGATCGGTGTCACTCTTGATTTCGAAGTATGGCCCGAAATCACGCACCTGCTGGTGTCTGAGATAATCGCCAAGTGCACGAAGATACGGCGAGTCGTCTTCGAACCTGCAGCAGATTCGTCCTAATACAGTTAGAACAAATAATAATGTTTGGCAGAAGGCTAGTATGACGAACCAGAGCAAGAAAACATATCAATTTCGTTTCGTGGCGCTGCAGTCCTTTCGTAGTAGAAGGAGCTTGCAACTAAGGTGTGGGCAACTCTCTCGATCTGAGCGAGGCTATCCCCTGACATGAGAACTTTTCGAGTCTCTTCTTGCAGCTTCTTCAATTGGCTCACATCGTCCATGCTTGGAGGGTCGTGATTCAAATTTGGGTTGATGCGGACATATCTGAACGAATTGTTACCTGGTCCATCAAGGCTTGCTACATCCCAGCAAAATTCTCTCCATGCAATTTCAGCATCAAGAATATTGTCCATACGGTTGTGCTAGAAGATGGTAATGTTGGTTACAAATCCTGAAAGAGAGGGAGGCTCAATTAGAAAATACATACCATGGCTTTGAACATCTGCCGCAGCTTTGGGAAGGTGGACCACCCTGATTTTAGCGCCTCCTTCTCCTCGGCACGAGCTCGCCTGATTCAGCGGTTATTACTCATGCATATTTTGGGGGGAGGATTGCGTTACCTGCGGGCGGAGCGAGAAGTCGACGGGCCGGGAGGTAGGTCCTTTTTCATTTCATCTTCATTTTGACCTGTTCCGATAGAGAGCAAGATGTCTGGGTGCTTATGGGCAACATCTGGCCAAAGAAGCTTTCTTTCTCGATGGACAAGCCTAACAGGATTGTTGTGATAGAGTGCACCATCGAGATAAGTTCGCTTTGTCGGGCCATGGACAAACGGTTTGAAGTACGACGGCGCTGCAGAAGTAGCAGCTGCAGCCTCCCAGATTTCTAATTCTAGATCTGGATTGTCAGGTCGAGGAAAGTCATAATGTCCTTTCCGCCGCTTTGTTCGGCTGGTGTCCTTGCGACTGTAGTTGGCGAGAATAATTGCTCGCTTGCCAGCTTCGTCGGTCGCAGTCACAGCGACCTTTGCTGCATGGTCCGTGCTCTCTTCATTACTTCCGAAAAGGTGATCATGACCAAAATTGTCTTGGAGGATTTTTCTCAAAGGCGTAGTCTCATATTTTGCTGCATGCTTGAGAGTGACCATGTGCTTCATGATTGGAAGACTTTGAAGCTTGCGAGGGGAGAAGGCTTCCGCGCAAAGGGTTTTGAAGCGGCGGGAGCAATCGTGCAGCTCCCAGTTCTTGACACCAAATCCGAGCGAGATGATCCCGCCAGTACTGTCGTTTATGAGTACAACGTTAGGAGGGTAAGTATTCACCTTACCTTGTGCCCACAATCAAGTCAAAGAAAGCTCGAATAGGGATACGATCTCCGAGCATCTTTTGGATAGCACGAAGAACCTCGAGCTCCACAATACCTCGGATCCCACCTCTGTGACGCTGTCAGCTCCCAGTTCAACAGAGGGGAAAGGGTGAATCAGTAAGGCCAGGCTCGTTTTCATGCGGACACCTACTGCCTGTTACCACCCTGGTGAAGAACTACAGGGGTCATTCAAGCAGTAGATTGATATGGGGCCTGCAGATACAGGAGGATTGAGTATCTTTAAGTCGATCATTTTGGCATCTGCCCCTACCTGCTTAGACGTCCTGCAGGTTCTCCTTAAGGGTAACAACGAGAGACTAGTAGCGCGCACACCGTGAATGAAGAAAGTCATATCTTACCCATCTAGACATAAAAGACGCACTCCAGCATGATCAGGCTTGAACCGAATAATACATGGACTTCGCCATTGTGTATTGGCTGGATGTAACGGACAGCAGTCCATTTTCAAAACAAACTTATTTTCTCTTTCCTCATTGCTCTGTTTGCCATAAGACCGAATGCACGGGCTGCATAGAACGTGACCACATGGGAGCGTATGCTGAGGAGCCTGCATTAGACAACAAAAGCACGTGGAATGACTGAGAAAGTTTCCCGCAGATCCAATGGTCTTGTACAATTGGTCCATGAGGGAACTGTGGATCTTGAGCAGATGCTGCTCCTCGGGTATCCCACGAGATCCACGCTGTACTTGATCTTGGAGTTCTCGGTGAATGGTCGTCATTGCGTCTTTGATATCCTTCCTCCAGATTGGGTAGTAGCGGTCGGCTCGAAATTTAGATGTGTAATTCCCTGCAGCGATAATTTTTCCTTTCGAGTTCTGGTGACCCTTAGGATTATGAGTAGAAGCCACGTTGACGCAGGTGTCTTTAGCAGTCCAGAATTCACATGGTGCATATAAGTCACAGAACTCTTCCAGGGCGTAATGAAAGTAACCCTCGTACTCAGCAAACAAATCGCCAGGTAATCCTGGCCATGTCAGCCAACAGAATGAAAAGGTCGCGGACGTTGCGGGTACCTTTGCGGTGCCGTACACAATCAAGCATTACACTTGACGCGACCAAATAGTGCAGCTTTTCAAAGATCCATGAAAGTCTACGACGGCGCCCTCGAGACTGTACAGCGATGGCAAGCTGAAGTATATGCCCGCCAAAGTCATCCGGAATTGGGTTGTTCTTCAGCGAGACTTCCACGAAGTTGAAAGGGGTATCAAGCGTTTTTGCAAAGTGATCGAATGCTGACTGGAAGTAAACGTTCAACTCGTCTGATGTGGAAAGCATCCTAGCTTTCTGTTTGGTCTCAAACGATAAATCACAGGACTCGGCTATCATGTCATGTAGCTTGAAAACTTGATCATGTAGCAATTGATAGCGACCTTTTACGGGGATTCTCACCACTTTGAAGGTGGAATAGTAACAGTGGATGAGGTCCAATATGGTATTGACTGTTCTTCCTCTTGCCTTCCATTGATCGGCTAGCTGGTAGAAAAATGGGTGACCATTGATGCGGTCTAAACAGTCTCTGTTAGCCTCGAGAAGACTAGAGGTAGCAGACCGAACATCCCATTCTGCTGCGTTGATACCAATCTCAGTGGTATTGAGGACGATGATGGCATGAGGAAGGGTAGGTTGATTGACCGACTTCTCCAGAGAGGCGGCGCCCCATTCTAGCAGCGGGCGAAGTGCTGTTGATTCAAAAGTTTTAGCGTTCCGGAGGACAAAAACAACAACGTCAGAGAATGTATAAAGGATCCGTGGGTACAGCTGTTTGACGACAAAGCCTCTGGTTTTTTTCTCCATGCTGTTGGCCCACTCCAGCTGCCGAGTCCGGCCTGGCGTCAGACGAGACATGGAGGTATCCACATCCAGATGGGAAATCCGGTTCTCGATAGCCCCTATAGGTAATTTTTCGCCACCTTCAAAACCCTCGCAATCAGCATACAGAAGAGGGGTCCGCTCGTTGTAAGTCTTTGGATCTGTATACAAGTGAACGTCGGCTGATGTCGGCATATTGTTTTGAACTGTTGATCCCACGATGGGAGATGGAAAGGTGGGTTGCTCATCGCCATTCTGCTCGTGAAGTTTAATGAGCATCTTGATCAATGTGCTCTTTCCGGCGTCTATCAAAACATGAGTGTGAGGGGGGATGTCTGATCGTAGTGCACTTACTGGTTTGGCCGATGAAAGACGCCAGCTGGGGAAGCCGAATTCCAGAACCAGTGAGCGGGTTCCCCATCAAAGTGGAGTACACATCGTAGTCAGTAAACAATGGATGTCCATTGCTGTCCTTTCTAATACCTGTTATGCCATGAGCTCCTGCCGCAAAAAAAAAACTAACAATTGGCCAGATACGGTACGTACCGAACCATGTAGAGTCTAAGTCTCGACTGTGGTGCTCTTCAATCTCAGCCTGAGATGCGCTTGGTGTCAAAATGTTTTCGAGCTTGCGATAAACGTTGTACTTCGTTTTCTCGTGCTCCAGGCCATCCCGTCCTGTTCGCCCACCGGTGTGAGGCGGGAAGTCGCTCCAGCAGGACTGGCACAGCCAGCATCCACAGTCTACACAATACCATATTTTGTTGCTGACACCACTGCAGTGGAGACCCCCACATTCGCCCCGTCGTTGCAGCGACATGGAAAGGAAAAGGGAATAAGCGCAGCTCGAGCTGCACGACGCGAAAGTACGGAGAGGAAGAAGAAGAGATCGCGAACGGTGGAGGTGCGCGCCAGCGGCTTATTGATTTCCAGCCATCGAATCCAAGCCATCCTTTGACGAGATAGCGCTCAGCCTCGCGACTCGCAGCTAGATGAGGAGAAGGAGCCAATGATAGCACTATATTCTAGCGAGGACTTGTCTAAGAAGGGCGTTTCCAGTGAGCTAGACATTTTCCGTCGTTCGGCGCCGTCGTAATGGGGTCTAATTCGTTCATCAAACTGTATTTGCCGGCTGCCGACGCAAGTTGCGACATGAGGGCGAGAGAATAGCGCTGTGGTCAACATTGCATGAGGTGAGATGGAAGGTTGACGACAAGGCTGAGACTGAGGTGATGGAGGTGGAGTGAGATGGAACGGGCTGGGCGTACCGTAAGGGCAGCGACATCGAGTGTACGTGAAGACGCGTTGACAGATGATTTTCAATGTTGGTGATCAGTGAGGAAGTCATTCATGAAATCATAATGCTGGGTATCTCAAGAAACCCAAAATCCAAAGGCTATGCTAATCCCACGCCATGCATCGCTTCATCTAGGCCAGCACATTCGCCACTCACAGATCAATCAGATCCGGTTCGCCATCTCCTACACCCCGGAGCAACACAATCATGTTACCGCTTGCGCAAGGCGCCCCGATCTTCTCGCTAAACTTGAGCAGACGTCCACCTTCAACGTGGAAGACGCGTAGCTTATCCTCTTCTCTTTCGCTGCGATTATTGACGTTCTCAACCTGAAGAGCTTTTGCCGCAGCGTCGAGAACGCGGCCCACAGTCCATTCCTTGTTGTAGAAGAATTTCCCCGTGGGAAACTTGGCCTTCGTGGTGTCGGACGACGCTTCCACATTGAGGTACACGCGTTTGTCCTGTGGTATCGACGCATCGCCTTTCGCTACTTTCTTTAGTGCGTTGAACTCGGCCTGCGCTGTGCTGGCTGCCGACGTCTTCTTGCTCCCGAAACCCATGAAGCCTGACGATTTTGTTCTCCTATTGGCCTCCTCCGCCTTCTTGTTCTCCGCCCAGATCTTCAGCTTCGCGAGCGCTGTCATTCCGCGCTCGCGCTGTTGCTGCATAATGGTCGGTGGACGAGCGCCTAGCGGTTTCAGGTTCTTGCAGTTGTGATCCTCCCCCATCCGATGTTTCAAGCAGTATTGCCGATTACATGTTGTGCAGTGGTTCGCCGGCATGCGCGGGGTGTTGATGAGGGTCTTGCAGGAGGGATCGAAGCATTGTTGGTCGTGGTTGTAGAGAGATGGTTTGGGGGCGAGGGCGGTCGCTGCATCCTGGCCAGCACGTTTCCGCGCCCATTCGCCAGCTTTCGAGCACTTGTGTGCGTGCTCTGTCCGGTGGTCTAGGCAAAACATTCTGTGCAAGGAGTAGTCAGCACTTGCTCTGGTCTTAAGCGGTAAGAGAGGACTCACCCTTTGCAGCTTGCACACTTGAATGGCAAAAAGTCGAGTACATGGCAGTACTCCATTTGGCAGTGCGCCCCGATGGCTTCGACGTCGCCCTTCGACATTTCCGTGTAGCTTTGCGGATCGCTAGGAGGTGCGAAAGAAGACATGGTGGAGGGTCGTGGTGTGATATATGCGCGAGAGGCCGTCAGATGAGAGAGCGTGTGTGGCGGTATTAGAAATGGCAAAAAGAGGAGGAGAAATGGTGAGAAGGCTCAAGAAGCGGCGGCTTCAGGCTCCAAGAGCTGACGATGTTAATCCGTAAGGCTGAGCAATGGTTATGTTCCGAGGCAAGTTCAGCCGATCCCCGATGACTAATGCTACACTCAACCTCTTCTCCCCAACTACCCGACTTTTGACATCTCCTCTGATACTTGACACTACCGACTTCAGGGCTTCAAGTTGTACTTACTGGCGTCAAGAGGTATTCCGAAAGACCGTGCTATCAAGTAGGGCACACTTCAAGATGCTGTGCCAAGAATATACGCGCCGCCAGCCTTCCATCCCCTTTGAAACAAGAAGGCGGCAGGATAAATATCTGTATGGCAAAGAGGGTTCGCTTTCTTCCATTCATCACTCACGCTTAAAGATTATGCTTTCTCTCGCTCGTTCTTTCTAAGCGTCCGCATATGGGGTCCTGAAGCTCAAAAGAGCGAATACCTTCAATCGGTTTGCCGCCACGATTGTAACACAGACGTAACGCTGGCCTATCAAGAGTAAACAACGAAAGACGCCTGCAAGATCCCTCGCCACTATGCCTCAGGTATAATGCAGCTCATTAAGAAAATTACGCAGCGACCTCTCGTCAAGGTCCATTTTGCCTTTCATAGAAGTTCAAAATTTCTCTTTCATACATCGTACTATATTCACTTCTTTTTTATTCCGATGTTTAGTTCTGTCTCCGATTCGCACTGCACCAATAGCCGGGTCCTTTCCCAAGAATCGAACAGTCCGGGCTCGAAACGGTTGCCTACACGCTCAGAATATCCCCTCAATTCCCCATATCGATACTCAAAGCTCGAGGAAAACCACATCCGTCTTTTAGATCTGTTCCCAGGACCCAAAGATGCTCCTCTTGTGTGTTCTCTTCGAGATACTGACCTCATGGATATGGTGGACGCTGTCAATACAGTGGATTGCCAAATAATTGGCAGATACGAAGCACTTTCGTACGTATGGGGCGACCCTAACATAGACGAAGAGATATCATGTGAGGGCCGGAGCTTGTTCGTCACGGTCAATCTCGCCGATGCGTTACGGAGACTTCGCTACATCGACAAGGTTCGGACACTGTGGGTAGACGCAATCTGCATTAATCAACGGGACGACCGAGAAAAGAGCACACAAGTGAAGCTCATGGGTCTTATCTACTGGAAAGCCAGGCGGGTGAATGTCTGGTTGGGACAAGATACAGAGGAGAATGTCAGACTAAGGGCAGATTCGGCCATCAGGCTAATGCGAGATCTCGGTGAGTGTCACTACAGAGATTTTATTCCACTCAGAGATGCACATCTCCTCCCAGAAGCTGTGAACGACAACAGTGATTCCCACTACGACTGGGAAGCGATGCGGCAACTCTTTTGTCGGCCATGGTTCACGCGTACATGGACCGTTCAAGAGCTAGGTCTAGCACACGAAGCGGTGTTCTACTGCGGAGATTCATCTTTTAGTGGAAGCGAGCTCGGTCGTTTTAGAGATTACTTGAGCACTATTGGGTCATTCGTGGGCAGCTTTTATCGTATGGATATGGGATCTTACCTACTAGCAGACCATTACTCCAACTGCACACGTGGCAGTTCTCGACTTGACTTCGGCTCGGACCCCAAAGAGGCTGAAACCTTCCTCCAGGTCCTAGAAAGAGCGCGGCACCTACAATGTACGGATCCACGAGACTCCGTATACGCGTTTCTGGGACACCCAGCAGCTTTCAAGATCCAAAGACTCGACGATGGCCCTTACCAGTGGTACACCTCAAACTTCCTCAACGGCACGACTACATTGATACAACCAGACTATAGTCCCGAAAATACTCTCGGTGAGCTCTACCAGGAGGTTGCTCATGCCGCCATCTATAAGCTCGATGTCGGGCCAGAACTATTCTGCCACATCTCGCATAATGAAGAGACCATTGAAGAAGACTTTCCATCCTGGGTGCCGAGGTGGGATATCACCAATGAAGCGGTCGCCTTCTACAACTACATCGATGTAATCTTCGCCGCTTCAGGCGCCCTTTCCCACTCTATCTTCGAAATCATCCTTAAGGAAGGCGATAAAGAAAAGAAAGTCGCATCCCGACTCCGCCTCCAAGCCCAGTTCTTCGATACTATCACATTTACATACACTCTTCCGCACGGAGTCATGTTCACCATCCTCAGCAACCCCTTCGAAGTCTTCCCTAGTAACCTCCCCCAAAGTATCCTCAATCCCATAGAAGAACTCTACAAGCAATACATGCATCTCCGCTCTACGCTCCCAATGACCTCCTGGCGCTACAATGATGCAATGAGCTTCGCCCTTACCCTGACCGCGGGCATGACAAAACGCGCCCAGTACGGTGAATCCGCTTCCTCAGACCCCGAGACGCATTACGACAATTTTTGTACCTACCGCCTTAAAAAGGCCGCGGTCTGGGGTCCTGAGCTATCTGCCAATGAGCACGAACATTTGAACATATATAAGGGGAGTGCGGAACAGTTTTTTGGTGATGTGGAGAGGGTGGCAGGGCAGCGGGCGTTCTTCGTTACCGCAGAGGGTTTTATTGGGCTGGGTCCGAGGATTATGAAGGAGGGTGATGAGGTGTGGTTACCTTTGGGTGCGAAGATGCCAGTTGTGCTTCGGGCGTGCGAAGATGGGGAAAAAGAGTATAAGATACTAGGGCAGTCGTACGTACACGATATTATGGAGGGTGGGGCGGTGGAGGGTTGCGGAGAGGAAGACTTTGACGTTATTTTTTTGCGATGAATTTACTGGAGCCATACATTCTAGGTTTCACCGTCATTGTGTAGCGCAACCTCAAGCTCTTCATCAACTCATTGCTCCTGCCGTCCGAGGAACGCGGACCAACACTCTCTAGGCACTCTGAAGACACAATAACGCAACATCAACATGTGCACATCTCTGGTTTCAACCCGTGTTTGCTGGTAGTCAGCGCATGCAAGTGAAGTGCGCTGCCATTTTTTCTTAACACACTGTTTTGGGGACCATTGCAAGACTTAGTTGGACCTATTCAAGGCCAATTACGTTCTCATGTGGGCGCGGTGACCAAGAATAAGCACACCTCTTTTTTAATCACCAGTTATTCTGTGAAAGACAGCAATTTATCTGGCGTGCTGGAGACGGTATGGTGGTGAAACGAATGTTGAAGCTCCGAATGTAGCTGGCCACTATAGGACGCGGTGTAGAAGCAGAGTAAATTGTAAATAGAGCGAGTACTTACACAGCGTAGCTAGAGGGAAGCCCAGAGTTGATGAATCTTGACTAGGGAGATTGTGCAGAGTACATGCATTAATCAGCTATAAAGTGGTCAGGTTGGCAGACACAGATGTGGAAGCCATAGGGAACCGTGACTGAGGAGAATCTTATAGGGGGATGATGAGGTGGCTAAAGAGATAAGAGGTTCCATTTCAAATGATAGGGCAGTTAAGTGTGAGAATATTAGAACACGTGAATGATGATTAATGTATTCCATGGACATGTATAAAATCATTCGTATCGCCTTGTTGGAAACTGGAGGTAGCAAACTACCTTGTCTACATTTACGTCCACCTTCAAAATCTAGCCCAATCTACCATCACATGTTAAAAGGATTGTAATCTGCTCACAAGTCTAAGACAAGTGATTGAGGTACAGATGAAGACCCCATTCCTGATTGCTCAGCCTTAGTAATGACTCTCCCCATTCATTCCCGCCTCCTCCATCTCTACCCTCCTCCAATTCTTCGGATATCCCCTCTCCTCTCTCCACGTCTCGCATTCTTCCTGTACCTTCTCCACGAACTTTTCCCTCCATCCGCCTTTCGTATCCTCAATCTGCCACACCTTCCTAAGGGACCAAGACAAGAACCCCTCAGCCCGCGCCCCATCAGATGCTTCCAGTACACCGACCGCAACATCCATTATCTCTGGGCGATCATCGACAGCGTAAAATAAACACGCTGAGCACCTAGAGCAGAAATACCGCTGCACATCTGGCGACGAAGCGTAGTACATCAGCGTCCCGATCCGAGGATCTTTCTTATCAACCGCTGCTTTTAGCTCCGTCGTAGATTTCGGGAAAGTCGCATCAGCCTCGGCTTTAGAATCAGAGAGGGGATAAGAAACATTCTTCAACTCAGTAAATGTCCAATTAAACACGTCCACGCCTGAGAACAGCCGGCAGGAGTCACAAGCGCAAAACCCAGCAAGCGGTTTGCAAGTTTTTGGGTCGATTAACCAGGGTAATTCCTCCCTTTTTTTGTTGGCATAGTCCCCGCGATGAAGGACGAAGGAGATGCCAGAGCATTTGCAGCGGATGGAGAGCGTGTCTTCTTTTCTCGAGTCGTAGCCAGTGAGGGAATTTGAGGAAGGCCAAGAGAATGGATATTCTTCCGCGTCGTCGATGGAACTGGAACTGCGAGTCTTCCACCGCTTTGCTTCTGTGCCATCTGCGTTTGGTTTTCGGAGCCACATCGTTGCGCCGCCGTCAACGGTGTCCCCCACGTAGATGTGGGCCTTCAGTCGAACAATGTCCCCTACATCGTTCCTCAGCGTGCCAGTGAAGACTCCGAGTTCTGCGTTTGGATCTGCTGGACTGTCAAAGAACATGGGCGTTGAGCAGGTGCCGCAAAAGAGGACGTGGATACGGTCGGAGAAGGCGTAGGATTTGAGAGCGGAGGTATCAACGTTTGCGCGCGGCTCGGGCCAAGAAGCGTCAATGGAGAAGAGGCCGCCGTTGTTGTGCCGGCAGGATGTGCAGTGGCAGGCTGTTGCTTCGAGGGGGAGCTTGGAGGTGGGGATTGTGGTGGTGAATGTGTGCGCTTTGCACAGGCAGTGTGCGGTCAGCGTCACCAAGGCGGCCATTTTTTAGTAATCAGGGATTGCTGTAGATAGGCTTGATGGAGATGCTGGGGCACGGCGGGCAAGATATTGGGGGAGAAGAATGATATATATATATAGAGTTGTTTACCTTGTTTTATCATTGGAAGGGCGTGCAGGTTACATCACACTTTGAGTTCCGTGCTGCTGATTGGCCAAATCGAAGAATGGCGATCAATGAGGGGTATAGTATTCTCGCATTCAACGCGAGAACACGTGACGGAGGAAATGTAGCTTCCACACCTCGCGTCCCTTCCTATATGCATGGAAGAATCATTCAACTGCATTCCGTCTGACTATTCATAGGTGTCTTTTATCTACCTTTCGAACCTCCTCACAAACCTTAATCCCGCATCGTCCGGTTGTCTCAAATGCGCGCTGATGTTGAAAAACTTATCATCCAGCAGGCGCATCACCCTCTGCTTTGCAGCTTCATCGCTTTCTCCGTCCAACTTCAATACTTCGACCCTGAAGTCTGACAAAATGCCTGCAAGCGTAGCCACAAACTCCACCTCGCTGAATTTCTTTCCAGGACAAACACGCGGTCCGAATATCCAAGGCATGTACGTCGCTTGTTCGGGGACGATAAACTTCTCGCTGCCATTGGATGTTGAGGTGGAGATGAAGCGCTTAGGGTTAAATTCTTGCACGTCACTGCCCCAGCAAGGCGAAAGATGCGCACCGTAGACGTGCATGCCGACCATGGTCCCGGGCTGCACGGTGATTGATTTGCTCCCTTTGGCCGTCATAATTGGGAGTTCTTGAGGCGTCATGGAAGACCGGATGAGCAGTGGCGCGGGGCCTGCGAGACGGAGCGTTTCGTACAGGATCGATAGACAACGAACAAGCTTTGGGTAAGTGCTGGCATAGTCGCGGTCACCAGCGTTCTTGCAGTGCGCATCTATCTCCTCGAGCACCCAGTCTTGCATCTCTGGATGTATAGCGAGGAATGGAAAGGCAAAGGTCATAGTGGAGGCAGTGGTCTCGAAACCCGCGGTGTAGAAGAGAAAGAAATTGCCGTAGAGTTCGGATTCGGTGAGGTAAGATGGTCGCGCAGTCGGGTTCTGCAGTTGGAGTTTCTCTGCCTCGTTGGCGTTGACCATGGCCTCGAGAAGACTGGTGGATTTGGATTCGCATTTTTCTTCTCCGGAGGAGACTTGCATCTGTTGGAGCACCAGCTCTTGCATGTACATTCTGAACTCTGCCAGGGAGGCTTTCAAGCGTCGAAGAAGATCAGGGAGGAGGAAGTCCGGTACCTTGAGGCTGTTGAAGACGAGCGTCAACATAATGTTTTGCAAGATGAAGGTTAGTGACTCCATCAGTGACTCTCGATGGCCAGGCGGGGTATTCGTTAGCACTGCATTCTCCTGACCGAAACCGACCACAGCGAGAACACGCATAGCGAAGAGATCGAAAGTCGAACGAATGCGGCCGAGCGTCCTCTCACTCTCTCCTCCCAGGTTCAACTCAGCGACCTGCTTTACCGACTCATCCCAAACGCGATGCATACTATTCTCATTGAACACTGACGCAGTGATCTTCCGGTGCCTCTGCCACTCCGCGCCATTCGTACTCGACATATTCTGGCCATATAAAGCACGGAGCTGCGACATCGCGGCCGGCATCTGCCAACCCTTGTGGTCCTTTAGCACATGTGACAGCCCGGTAGGGTAGCACGTCACTATCAGATTGCTTCTTGGAGAACACAACACAAAGTTCTCGCCGAGTCGAAGAACAGTTCTATTGCCGTCTACTAGCGGCCATCCCATTTCGGTGTACACGTACCAGCTGCCGAGACCGAAGGGAAGGCGCTCGACCCAGGAGAAGAGAGGTCGCAATGGTATCCACCATATGTCTTCGAAGGAGACGGGGAGGATAACGATAGGCACGCCGAATGCGCGAGCCGCGGCATAATTCCTAGCGAGGTGGAAGAGTCGGAGAGCTGTGAAGAGGGCGAGCGGGGCGAGTATGAGGTAAACCAGCATCATTGCGCTACTGCTAGCTAGCTTAAGTGAGAGAACAAAAAGCTAGGGAAGAAGGAGATAAGACACATGGTTCCCTTTATCTAAAATGAACGCGACAAAAGACAAAGTTTCGTGTAGGTAATCACTGTCACTCTATTGGCTTCAGGTGTACTGGCTGAGTTTTTGAGAGGGGCGGCGACCAGTAAGATTCCAGGATCTGGCCGGCTCACATCCCACCTCCATGACGAAACTCTCTTAGCACATACGATGGTGCTCAGCAAATGGTGAGGTTAACAGAGACAAGGTCACCGAAACTTAGATATAATCGCCTTGAATTTCCCCTAGAATTATACGAGAGGGCAGTGAAGTGCTAGATGTCCCAGCTCATTTGTTTACTTTCTAATACTATTATATATGAGATAATCGCCATTCAGTTACCAACCCAGCGCAATAGGCTCATATGAAAAAGCGCACCATGCCGCATGCAACAATGCCTTGTTGGAGCATCTTCGTTATTTCGCCTACGAGCATGAGGCTGCTATCTTTCATAGCCGACACAAACCGACCAGAAACTACCCTTCTAGAGAATATGACAGGGCTGGGTTCACCTGCACCCTTATCCACTATTTCTACGTTTCGATTTTCCAACACAGTCCCGATGTTGATGCGTTGGCCACGTGATTGCGAGTCCCAGGCGCCACTTCCGACCCCGTTATCGCGTATCTTAGCGTAGTTCCTTCGGACGCGTCGCGACTGCTCATCTTTTGGTCGCACAGCACCATCTCCGTCTCTCTTCAATCTCCACCCAGAATTCAATAGCTTTCACCATGTCCCACAGTGACGACGAGTTCGGTGGCGACGATTTCAGTAGCGACGATTACCTTTCTGTCCTTGACGCCGCTGCAGCGCCAACTCCCGCAATGTCATCCAAGCGTTGTCGGGATAGCGACGATGCCGCACCCAAGAAAAAGGCGAAAACGGAGCCTTCATCAACAACCCAACTTGCCCGGCTGATCCTCAAAGAGCGTTTCGGCCTTCAAGAGTTCAGACTGAAGCAGGAGCTTGCTATCACGAGAATCCTTGATGGTGGTAGCTCGGTTGTGGTGTTTCCGACAGGCGCCGGAAAGAGCCTTTGCTATCAGGTTTTCTCTTTCCTCGGACCTCTCTCACTTACACCCTTCTAACCGGTGCAGGTTCCAGCTGTTGCTTTCCGGGAGCTCGATAAAGTCTCCAAGTCCGACTCTCGTACCGCAGAGTTCAGTGGCGTCACCCTAGTTATTTCTCCTCTCATTGCTCTGATGAAGGATCAAGTGGACGCTCTCCTTCGTCGCAATATCAAAGCCGCGGTGCTGAACTCTTCCATCTCTCGGGATCAGTATCTCATGACCCAGGATGACCTCCGAAATGGGAGACTCGATCTTTTGTATTGCGCTCCTGAGCGACTGAACAGTGAGGGCGCCATGGAGTCTCTCAAAGCGATTCCCGGCGGAATACGGCTACTAGCAGTGGACGAGGCCCATTGCATCTCCGAATGGGGCCATTCGTTTCGGCCGGACTACCTCAAGATCGCTCGATTTGCCAAGGAGGCTAACGTCGAAAGAGTGATCTGTCTCACGGCTACGGCCACACCGAAGGTTGCGCAGGATATTTGCGACGCCTTTAATATTCCACCTGAAGGTCTCTTTGCCACTACAGCCTACCGTCCAAATCTACGATTGCTAGCTCAATCGAGCGCAAAGCAAACTAAAGCCGAAGACCTTGCCAAACTGACTACCTACCTTCGTGGCAATCCCGGGCCTACAATAATATACGTTACCGTTCAAAAGCAAACAGAAGAGCTGGCAAAAAACTTGGTTTCTCGAGGATTTCTTGCCAAACCGTACCACGCCGGTATGAGCACAGATGTACGCACGCAGACACAGGAGCAGTTCATTGCTAGCAGCGGCATGATCGTCGTCGCAACAATTGCCTTCGGGATGGGCATTGACAAGTCGAACGTCCGCAACATCATCCATTTGGATATCCCCAGCAGTATTGAGTCTTACAGCCAGCAGATTGGTCGAGCTGGAAGAGACGGCTTGCCCAGCGCGTGCCTGTTCAACCTCTCGACAAAGGACTTCCATATGCGCAATATTTTCACTTATGGTGATCGTCCATCAGTGAGGTCCCTAAGATTACTACTCCAAGATATATGTTCCCCAAAGCGGAAGCACCTCCGGGCAGGAGACACATTCACAGTCGCATTGTATCAACAATCAAAGGAGACCGATATCACAGTGAGTCTCATGATCCTTCTGCACTATGCCTCATTCTACCACTTCGTACCCCGCGCTTGAGGATGATGCATATGGGACATTCTGCATAATTCAATAGTGCTCCTATGCTCCTGAGTCTAGCGTAATCCCCTCTTGCCAAATACAGCAGCCCTTAGCAGGACTCTGTTGATTCGGTTCCCCTCTAGTTGAAACTCGGTCCCTTTCTCGTTATATTGCAGACATGCGCTGACTTGTTCTCAGCCGATCACTCTCGGGCTTATATACGCGCAATTGGAGCTGCATTTCCAGTTGTTCAGGGCCGCGGGAAGTCAATACTCCATTTACAAATATATCATCAAGGATGTGCGTCTCATCGCGAACGACAATTCCGCTGAAGCTCGCGCTATTGTTCAGGCTTCGGTCAAACGTGCCAAGTGGACCGATGTGGTTCTGGACGACGTGGCTCTTTCATCTGGTCTCGATCGTAAGAGCCTCGTGCGCAAAATCGATGACTGGAACGACCGGGGAGCAATCGAGGTTAAAAAAGAAGGCGTACTAAACATGTTTCGACTAGCGAAACCCTTACCGATTACCCAGAAAGAGATAGATGACATCGTCACATATCTGGACACGGAGATGGAGGCGAAGGAATTGCAGAACCTCCAACGAACCCAGGCTCTGATCATGCTCATCACAGACAGAAAGTGCTTCTCAAGAGCACTTGCTGAGTACTTCGGTGAGTCGCCGGGATCCGGTGGAATGAAGGACGAGTGCGGACATTGTACTTGGTGCGAAACACATCAACAAATCGTCCTGCCAGATGAGCCTCCAGAGGCACCCGACCCTGAAAAGGTCAAGAAGATCCTCGCAGCCAGCAAGATCCGCGATGACCCTAGGTTTCTAGCTAAAGTCGCATTCGGCATCAAGAGCCCGAGGATTGGTGCAGAGGGGCTCTACAAATCTGGAGTGTTTGAGTCAATGAATGTCTGCGATTTCATGGTACGATTTGGTCCACAACTCTTTGCGACTCCCTACTAACGACTCTATTTTCTAGGAGCTGGTCAATGTCTTTGCGAAATACTGTCCGAGTGCGAAGTAGCTGGAGCATTATAAGGTTATCGAAGCAGTGTGCCAATATGGTCTGAGCTAGAGGCCGGAAGGATCGAATATTTTGTAAACGATACCATCGTATGAGCCTAGTAGAACCTTGCGCTGCTTTTGAGTGCCCTATTTGCTTCGCTGTTTATTCAAAAATAACACTCCTGTCGCTATTAGTATATCTATGAGACTGGTGTGAGTCTCCCATGCTCTCGTTTGCCAGCTCAGATTCGGAGGCGCTTTTCAGTCTCGCTGCGTCACAAGACAGCATCTTTCTTTGAAGGCTGAATGCTCGACAAAACTCTGTCGAATATTCCTCCGCCTGTTCGTGATGGCTACCGAGGATTAGTACTACCCGGACACCAGAGGCTGATACTGGATGAACGATCCGAGGAACGTGGAAATCGGGAACGACCATTAACACATCTAGATAATGGAAACTAAAATGAGATTCCCATACCTCCATATTAAGGGCATGCTAATGTTCTTGAATTCCGGTGTATATTTCAAAAAACAGATGAAGCGGGATGATGAGATTCCGGCTTTGAAATCTAAACTTGGGACGAAGTGGGTACTAAAAATGTATAGTTTCTACTGCAGCACTTAGCATTAATCGTTTATCACAGGCCATATTAGTGGCTGCACCAAGCGAGGGGGACCGAAGCGTCTCTCAACAAGTAAAATAGAAGCGCTTCGCAACCACTGGCATATGCCCAACCCCATGTTTGGGATGAACTGCAGCATGGCATTTACCCCGTTTATAGCAATTCTTCGTGGAGAGGTACGCCACACAAGCAATACACATTTAAAATCACTCTGCAACATATTTGACCCAGAGTAGAAAGGAGTAGCGGCGTCAGCTCCTCTTCATATGTTTCCAATTTACGTAACATCAATGATCGCCTCCCTCAATAGTCGGTACTTCAAGTAACGCCAAGGGTAGCATATCGCTAGGTTTGCCTCCTCTTACTTATGTGTCTACCCCGTGGGGGTTTGTACTGGTCGTTGTTCATGAGTTTGGTACGCCAAAGGACTCCTTATATCCCCTTTCCACATTTCCGGCGACCATTCACCCTGCTAAGGCATGAGAGACATTCAATTCGTAACCGACGAATCCCCTATTGTCAATGCCTACCTGGGATAAGCCAGCAACTTTCCCTACGGTCAATGTGACCCTAACTCGTTCTACTATTGCGCCGTAGCGACGAGCTACTTTGCCCGAATTCACCTCAGGCACTGGTTGAAGTCTTGGATGCATGGTGCAGGGAACGGGTCTTGGTTTCTCTGCCAGCTGCTTGCTTCGTCATCACTGAACGCGGCATATATATGGACATCCGAACACCATGCCCATTCATCACTGATGGAATGAATTGACAATCAAACCGACCACCGAGCACACGAGCCTCACACCAACAAGATCACGAACATTTCTTTTGTCTTTCATCACACGTCTCTTTCTTTCCTTTGGTAGCTAGATACACCGAAATTGCAACAGTCTACTGCCAAACCTCACCTTGATCCCTCTCCCTTTCCTTCAGTACATTGCTGCTTCGGACATCGCATGGCTGCGAGTTGTCTTCTACCCTTGTGATTTTCTATATCACACCCTTTACTCCACCACACTATATGTGCTAAAAAGGTCTTGTAGTCAAAGCAAATATCCTTGCCTTTCTTGGCAATACAGGGTTTCAAAAGCAGGTACCGAGATTGCCGTAGCGAGAAGAACCTTGTTTTGATAGATCTGATTGAACATGTGGGGAAGAGGTGATTTCTGTGTGCAAGAGCGGAAACAATACACCAGCGGTGGCACTAATTATCTTCCAGGTATACACTCTTCTCGCGCAAAAGACAACGAGATCGATCATCACTACGACACAGACATGCGCATCATCTCAGCCACCACTCTGATCTTCCTTCCGGGCACGTTCATAGCAACTTTTTCAGCCCTAGCTCCTGTACTTCCAGCCTACGTATACTGGTCCCATTGTTTCAAATTAGGTAAGGATCTACTTCATCATCACGGCGTTGCTTACGCGAGCGGTCTGGAGCATTTGGAGACGAAAGAAGAAAGAGGACGAGGACGAGATCAAGACAAAGAAGAATTAGGAGCTAGAGGGAAATAACGACGATCGAAAATTGAAATATCAAAGTGTAGATAGTATGAAGGGAACCCGGTAAGCTATTTCAAATCGTTATGCACACCCTTTTAGCTCGGTCTCTTCGACAGTTACATCGTCGCCCCAAGTTGCCACTGTCAACCTTTCACCTGGTCCACACGATATCACGTCTTCAACATGTATGTATCCCTTTTTCATGATATTAGAATTATAGGGTCCTTCAAAATAGGTGGGCCGATGGAATCTCCATCAGTCCAAGTAATGAATGTTTGTAACTGTGCAATCGGCTAAATCAAATTGAACTTGTTTTGCTTGAAGAATTCGGTACTCTTGTGGTCTATTCCGTGTTGGCATAGAGCTATATCAATGCTTTCAATTCTTCGGCGGAATCGCTGTGTGCAGCACGACATTGTATCAACTGAGGCAGAAAATCAAGAACACAATAGTCTGCAAAAGAGATCGAACACTCATGATCAAATTTAACCATGATATATTGCATTCACAAAGAAAACAGATGTGCGACCGCTTAGCAACTAAATATAACTATGTGAATGTGACAGTCGGCGGCGTGGTCACCACACCCGTCAACATAATCGCATCATCGACCATGTTGTTCAGCTGATTAAACTGGCCCTGTAGCCACATATCCAGTAGCACTTGGTCCTGGCTGGTAAACGAGTTCCGTGCTGGAGGAAGGACCTTCGTGCATTCTTTCAAATCGTTGATGTTGTTTACTCCGAGGAGGGAGAGGCGCGTGTATGCTTTTGCGTAGTCCTGTGGCATCGATTAAAACCTCTATATCCATATAACGGAATTTCGAATTCAGGAGACGAAGGGAAAGGAACATGAGTGCGAAAAAGATAGGCATACCTCATTCCAATGATCCTGCCCATTACTCGGGCTCGAAAAGTCCTGCCACTCAGGCTTTGTCCTACTATCCTTGGACAACAGCACATCGCTTGCAAACTTGATCACCCGCACGGGCGGACTTCCTGTCGTCTGCCCATAAAACGCTACATCCCAGACGCCCGGCGTCGTATCCTGCGGATCTCCATCTCTTGTCGTATCCACAAAATGCTGCTGGCTCGTCGTATGCGCGCCTACCAGGGCCACCAAATCGTGCGCATCGATGGTCTTTGCTTGGAATAGCTTTATGAGTTTGTCGGCTGAGTCATTGACGTCAGGAAGCAGGCCAGTGGCACCAGCTTTCGCGTTGTCTTTCCGCCCGACGAAGGACCGGATGCGTGGGCCAAGGGGGCATACCACGGTTGCGATGTTAGCACCCATTTGGATAAGGTCTGCCATTGACACTCCGTAAGGGTGGTATTTCGTGTACCATGCCTTCATCTGGTCGCCGATCGCCGCTAGGCCATTATTATCTGCTCGAGATATCTCATCTGTCAAAAGTATACTCCCGTCCGCGCCACCGGACGTGCTAGTGTTCGTCCAGACTGCCGCATCGTGGAAGCCCAGTCTCACGGCCCCACGAGCGAATTTCGTGCAGCGTCCTGACGTCCCGTTAAATTTCGCTGTCATCTCGTACGATATCCATTTCCACACACAACACAAGTCTGCTTTGCAGGCTGCGCTGTCGATGTTCCCGACCGGGATGGATGTGTCAATTTCGGAGGACCGGGCGTCTTTTTGGTAGAGGAGAATGGCTTTGATATCCTTGCCAATGGTCGTCAGTTTGCTGTCGGCGAGCGTCTTGAGGTCTCCAAGAAGTTGCTTTGGCTCGGCCCGCTTCTCTTTGGCAGCGCGGCGCACCGATGCCATGGTTTCGCTCATGCCAGGGTGCGCGACAGTGGAGAGGGGGAGGGTGAGGAGAGCGTAGCTCATCAGACAGTGGAGTAACTTCATGGTGACGGAGAACCCACAGAGGAAATAGTGGGTAACGGAATTGAGATGCACCCGGAAATGAATGGAGATGCTGTAATTAGAGAGGGGGGATACATGAATATGACTGTGAGGTACTTATACCTCCGTGACAGAAGAGACAAAGGAAGTCTGAAGACCAGGCTTCGAGCCTAGAATGTATTCACCCCATCACATAGAGTGTGAAAGTACAAACTCTGCCTCGACGATGCCTCTTCATCGAATAAATAAATGAATACGACAAATGGGCAAACCACACGGGTCTAAAAATGGATCTCTAGCTCCTAGGAATGATTTCTGGCCGTCTATCCGCTCGCTTCGAGCCAGTTGTAGGTGCTGAGAAGTCTTATGTTGTCGTCAAGGCTCGTGGGACGATAAGGGCTGACAGCCAAGGAAATCTTTATCAGATCGTTGATTGGTCCTGGGCGTTTGTGTTGAGGCTTTGACACCAGGCTCAGTATACGAACTGCAAGGCGTAGGTGATACAGATACTTCAATACGTATACCTTATATTGCACGTGCAGGCGGTGATGCCGGCTGCGAAGGTGATACAGCCGCTTCGGTCGGAGGAAAGGTTAATGCTAGTGCGGAGAGCTGAGAAGTTGTTTCCTTGGAAAAGTGAACTCGCAGCTTCGAGGTGCTGGAGGCCACTTCGCGTGAGCTGTTGTTTTCGTAGAGGTCTTGAATATGCTGGATGAATTCATAATGAAGCCGATGCGAGCGAGCTACATCGGAACAAACGTTGCTTGCCACAACTCGGTCAGAATGTCGTGATGCAGGCAATATACACCTCCCGCGATTCCGGTTCTCGTCTCGCTCGAAGGGCTATTATTAGAATTATATAGGAAGATATTCCAGGCTAAGAAGCGGTAGATCGCCCGTCTTTAATATCGAGCCGTGCGAGGCGTGCAGGAAGAGATCCGGGTATTCAGTTTCATGGTCGAAGGGAAGCACTGCGGTGGGGATGGGTCCAATTGTCGGAGATGATGTTTACATTTCACTCAAGCGTGAAACTGAGTAGGTGAGCGGGAATAGCGATGTGATGTGAGATTCTAGTGTCTCTTTGTATCGAAAATTGACATCGTAGATAGGACTGAGGTACATCTGTCTTGTACACGATGCGCGATAAGATGCAGAAGATTCGATTTAGCCGGATAACGAAATACCTTCGAAACCTTCGAACATGCATCTTGAGCAAGCCGGCATCGAAAGGTATTGAAGCGACCCGGTTTGGGGTTGCCGATACAAGAGCCGACGCCTGGAGCCTGGATCCAATATGCATGTCAGACCAGAATGATGGGTTTTGGTCATGGCAATGTTGAGCGCTTTCCGTGCCTGAAGAGGCTAATATGTGACTGTTCCGGATCCGAGCGTATGCTCCGAAAGGTTGAGATCTCCGATTCTGATTTGTGTGTAATGATAAAAGGATAGTTTCCAGTGCGAATACGAGGATCATGGGCTCGCGACCGCATCAAAGGTGTGAGTAACTTCTTGAATGGATCCGTATTTGGTCCAGTGGCGGGACATGAAGCGAGCAGGCTTAGACGGCCCATGGCTATCGCAAATACACTTCTTCCACTTACAGGATCATGCTGAGTGTAAGGGAAGCTCGCAGGGCCCGCGATACTGCACAGTGCCACCTGGCCAATACAATATGACAACGTAGAACAAGATCAATGCTCTTGTCCTGTGGATAAATCAGAGTCATCATGCAGATAGTTCCCATGAAAGCGTGAGAATGCTGTAGCACAATGGTGAGCATTGATTACCAAAGAAACGCCATTTATTTCGCGGTGGTAAGTGCCGGATATTTGTACGACGTGAATAAATTAACGTGGCGACGAGAGCCGTATTGCGCTGGGGATAGCTCCGTCAGAGGGACACCTACAGATCTCTAGTGGATAGAGTTATGAGTGAAATCATGGGACACTGATGGATGAATAATGATTATGTTGAAGACGTCATTTGGAAAGGAGAACCACCGACGAGGCAGGCCGGAACATCCTGACATCCGTTCTAAACGGGGAGGCGTCACACTACAGTTATGAACTTGACTCCAAAGTGCTAGCGCTGAACTATTCTCAGCCCTCAACATTAAGCCACCGCACAGCCACTGCTCCGCTCACACCGCACGGAACGCCCAAAGAGAATCGCGACAGCCAATGAAAGGCATATACTACACATGATGACTGGCTCCGTTGGAAAGTTTGCGATTTCCGATCTCGTAGGGCTGTGAACATGCCATCAGCCCTAAACTAGCCTCCGTCGCCGGGATTGACGATGGGTTTTCGATATACTATAAGTGAGTTCTACTGCTGTTGATCAGTTTCATGCTTTACTCTGCTACCCTACCCAGGATATTCTCAAAGCTTCTTCAATCACCACTACTACAACTATGAAGCGCTTCTCCAGCCTCTTCTCCTCGCGTAAAACGTCCTTCCAGATACTCTCCGACCTCCACCTCAACCACGAGGCACAATACCTCACGTTCCACATCCCCGTCACAGCACCCTACCTCATCCTCGCTGGCAACATTGGCCGCCTCGCAGATTACGACGCGTACCTGTCCTTCCTCATCCGGCGCTGCAATCTCTACGAGCGCATCTACCTTGTGCTTGGCTCTCTTGAATTCCACGGTCTCACAATACAGCAAGGCCTAGATCTCGCGCTGCGGATGGAAAATGAATCAGCTGTAAGGGGTAAACTAGTTGTCCTTGATAAATCACGCTGTGACGTCCCGGGTACCAACGTCACGATTCTTGGCTGCACGCTCTGGAGTCAGATCCCAGGGCATGCGGAGTTAGCAGTGCTGAAGAAGATCCCGGAGTTCGACCACGATCAAGGGATTCGGAATTGGAATGTTGCATCGCACAATGCCGCGCATGCCGCCGACCTTGCGTGGCTCAAGCACGAAGTAGAGTACCACAACACTTTCTCCAATGCATCTGCTTCCTCGTCAGCGCCTCCACAAATACTCGTCGTATCCTCATTCGCGCCGGAGCTCCGAGAAGCGCTAAGCCCGTGGCAGGTCGATTCGCCATGGAGTTCGGCGTATGGGACTGAGTTGCTGAGAGGCACAGATTGGAACGGGGTCAAGGTGTGGAGTTGTGGGGCGACTGGGAGGACGGGCGAGTTCAAGAAGTACGGGGTAAAAGTCGTGATGAATCAGCGAGGATGTGTGAGGGAGGAAGAGAAGGGGTTGCTGAGGGATGGAATAGGAGAGAAGGAGAAGAGGGGGTTGTTCGATGTTATGAGGGTAGTAAAGATTTGATGATGGAAATCAAATGGCCGAGTAATGAGCAATGATGTTTATGAAAAAGCATAGATTCTGGAGTTTTGGATCCTTCAAAAGGGATACTAGTAGCTTCAACATATAACGTTAAGGAGAAGAATAAATAGTTCGACGCAGAGCAAAGGTTAACTCCATGTCTCCATCAATATTCGCCCCTGCTTCCTCAAAACCCTTCCCTTTCCCACCATTCATCCAGTTCCCGTCCTCTTTTCAGTTATATATTTGATATTGCACGCAAACTCTATGCCCACAGATCTAGCACTTCTTTCCATCGGGGAATTTTAGATTGACAACCCCGCAAGCGATATCCGTTGGGTATTGTACCCATTGCAGCAGTGGAGGTACTCTGTAGTATTATTGTAAGCCCAGGTCATCATAGCGTCACCTGAATATGCCACTGACTAATCATTCCGTCATATAGATATCAACTGTACATACCTCACACACATTTCACATCTTGATACCCTTCTCTCACACCTTGCTTACAAAAACGAAGCAACATTCTAGCAGCACTAAAACAAAGCAATTGTATTCGCTTGCACGTCTTTGTTCACAGAGCTCATTGTTCCATGTCAACATGTTGATACACCACAGCCGCTATACTTCTCACACCGAGGAACTTTCTTCCACTGTCTTCTCCTCGCTCATACCCGCCTCGTGATGCAGTGTCGCAGCCACCTTCCCGCTCGTCAAATCATCTGTATTCGGCGCCCACCACGTCAATATCACTGCCACTACCGAGAACGCAATTGTAGAAAGATACACTGTGCTATACGCATCCGCACTTGCGTCCTTATAAGCCCTTGTCCCAACAGCAAGAATTTGGTCGGTGATCCCGGGTACCATAGCAAACGCATCTCCGCCCAAGGTGAACGCTGCTAAAAAGTCTGGCACACTGCTCGAAGGGAGGCCTGCGTTGATGACTGCGGGAGGTACTTGCGCTGGAATGGTCTCACCGAGGCGATTCGTCATGATGGATACATAGATGGCGACAAGGACGGCGCAGATGGCTGCGCGAACGGAGCCGGCGGTTCCCCCTGCGACACCGATTTCGCGTTGGTCTTGGACAAGAATGGTTGAGTTAGCAAGGCAGATCGACTCGTTCCAGCCGATAAAGAAACAGCCTATACATATGAGAGCGATGGTTGTACCCATGTTATCGACGTTGGCAACAGCCGCGCCTAAGTAAATGTCAACACTACTCGATATATAGGGCTATTAAATGTAGGTTGCAAACTCACAGCCAAAGAAGATACCACCAAGTATGAACACGGCCATACACTGATAGCGGGTTTTCCCAATTCTTGCAGTGAGAACGCCGGAAGCGACCTGACCAGTGACGATAGCGACACCGACGATGATGCTCATGTAGCAGACTTTCATCGTGTCGCCATTTCCGTATAAGACTGCTGCTTGAGCAGGCCACACGATCGAGAAGGCGTAGTATACATCAGCACCTAGACCCAAAAGTACGACTGCGGCGACCCAACGACCGTTCAAGAAGAGGTGCATCGGTATCAGGGGCTCTTTGATAGGCGCATAAATCTCGTACAGAACAAAAATGACCAGAACAACGAATCCAATGATAATGGCGGAGATGACAGCAGCGCTTTTCCAGGGATAGACGGCACCACCCCAAGAAAGACCCATCAGGAAGACAATGAAGCCAGCAGCAAATAGGAACGTGCCCACCCAGTCGAAGTGCTTGAGCCAGTACATCTTGCTACGATTTGCGTCGTTCTTGTGCTTCTCGTCAAAGTTGGGCGGGAAATAAAAGGCCGTCCAGCAGATGAAGGCTACGACGTTCAAGGCAAGAAGAAGCCAGTATATCCCTCGCCAGCCGACACTAGGGTGGTGGACTACGAAGCTGGCAGCTATTGCGGGTGCCATACCGGAACTCCCGTAGGTAAACGCATATATTATTCCGATGGCGACGTATCTGTGCTTCATGGGCACGAGTTCACCGATTACGAAGTGGAAGCTGAGTTGTGTTGCACTAGAAAATCTATTAGCAGGCCTCGAACTACCTGTTAGAGAAGGGATAACCTACGTCGCTGCGGCAAGTAAGACATTGCCACCAATCGACATGAAAGTTAGAACCCAGTCTAATTCGAAAAGGATCAAAACTCACCAAAGCTGTAATACTCTTAGCAGTAACACAGACGATGCACCCTACAATCGCAACAACTGCACCGCCAACAAAGAAATATCTTCGACCAAAAATATCGCTTAATCGTCCAACTGGAGATAAGAATACCGCCAATACAGCATTGTAAACAAGGGAAATCCAGACGTATCGATCATCTGGTCCTATGTCCGCGTTGATGGTACCTAGAATGGGTGCTGCAAGACCGAAGGCAGCAGTACCGGACATGATAGCGAAACCAACAGCGAGAAAGGTTCCAATGAAAAAGGGGCTTCGGTAGTAGCCCTTGGGAAGAGATTCGTAATCGACCTGGAAACCATGAATGTCGTTAGTGAGGGTGTGTTCCAAGGGCGCGTGCTGCTCTATCTTCTCATTGTGTGTTGGCGCTGCCTTGGTAAATGCATTCTCTATGGAGGCGCGCCCCATAGAGTCGTGCTCATCTAACATGTTAATGAGATCTCTCTTCCAAAGCGCATTTCAAGGCAGTGATCTCGATAATAAAAGTGTGCTGAAAATGAGAGAGATCAAGCGAAAGTTCCGAGACTGGAGAAATGATGTACAACTGAGCATCGGTCGAGTCTTATACCTTGCTAGCCAGAAGTCTGGGGTAAAACGGGGTACAGGAGGAAAATGCGGAGAGGGAACCGAGCACAGGGTAACACTGTCTTGTCCAAACGGATTAACGCGTAACAAGCAGTTTAGTTCGATGCCTAGTCTATCTTGGAGCTCGAAAGCAACCGAGCTAACGAGTAATACACTGCGAAGCACCATCGCGTATACTCGGGACACTGCGTATACTCGGCAGAAACATGGAGAACCCTGGTCCTTCTGGCCCAATTAGGTTTAGCTTTGAGTTCATCCCTGTGGGGAAATGAGAGAACAGGGGCAACGAATATGGAGGTGGCGGATATCCATTTCCAGGGGATAAGACCTAGCATGCCAGTCCTGGGTTTTAACACCACGGACACGGAATCATGAGATTGACATTCGAAGAGCCGCATCTAACGTAGGATTGTGTCAAATCCACTTCCTAGTTTGAATAACCCGATAATCACTTGCTGCTGCTAAGCGGTATGTTAATTATGACCTGTATTCGATGAGGAGGGTTTACATCTTGACAACTTCATAAGATTTATGTCGAAGTACTTGAGATACCGAATTACTAATTGCTCTTTAAGTCAACACCCGTGCATGTTACCCTTTCCACTGCCCATTCCGTGAAATATTTGAGCGGCGTTGGTAACGCTATTGACTACGCCTGATGGTCTATTAGCTTGCAATCCCCTTCGATGCAAACCACTTGCCTGCTTGTGGGGACAAATTCGCTTAAGGCATGCATAGAACATGACGTGAGATTCGTGTGTCTCCTATAATTTGGGATCAGGGGCCAATATATCAAAGATTCCTTCCATGTCTTCCATGTCACACAGTGCTTGTCCCCTGGTAACTTGATTCTGAATAACCTGTAAAATTATGGCCGAGCAGTGCAGCTGATAAATCCTCTTTTTTCATCAATCGCACTGAAGCAAAGTTATGGAGAGAACACAGTACCAGCAGTGTGTCTGTGTCATGGTTGCGTCCATGTATGGCAGCTTCTTGAGATTAACGCTGATAAGTGGTCGGCTACTCTGATAACGCGGTTAAGCTTTTCTTGAGCCTTCTCAGGAACACAATTATGGCCAGGAAGAAAGTTATTAGGGAGAATACGGGCATGTTAACGCCACTAGTACATGGAAGACGCTGACTACTTGTGAATACGCTTTCTCTCCGCATTGGAGCTAATTTTCTTGATGGTCTGACAGAGGAAAGACATTTATGTTATTTTTTTTGTGCCTTTGCTGCTTGACAAACTTGTAGGGCTGCTCCTTAGTTTTCTATGTGCTATTACTTTGGTGAATTTGTAAGCCTAGGACGCTATATAGTCACGTGAATATGTGGCTGACTAATCAGTCCGTCATATATATTAGCGTACATACATACACACAAGACATATCTTCACACCCTCTCTGATAAACACCTTGCTTACAGATTTGGTGTATAGTCTTGCTGGACATGTTAACAAAAGGTTCTTTACTATGCTCCTTGGTTGTGTGGTCGTAAGTGATTTTGAGTATATGACTGTGCCGATTTCCTTTTTAATATAATCAAAAAATTCTCTGGGGTCTCTAATTAAGTTGAGAAGGAGCGGGAAGGTTTCTTCCTCTGACATGCTATTGAATACTAAGAAGGAGACATTGCTGCTAGTAACCCTGGAGATGTTCTTTTGACGAAGCTTGAAAGTGTCTATGTAGCCGCTGAAAGCAAGTACATCCTTCCATTCGATACTGTGTAGTTTTGTTAACATTCTGTTTGATTGCGTTGCCGTTATGTTAAAGCATACATTTTACTACCGAAAACCATGCGTAGGTGTAAGCCCAGGACACCATAATGTCACGTGGGTATGCCACTAACTAATCAGTCCGTCATATATATATCAGCTGGACATACATCACATACAATACACATCTTAACACCGTTTCCTCCACCCTTCAGCTTACAGTAGGTGTTGGAATATATATAGAACATGGTGATCACGTGGTGATGTTGTGATCACGTGTTTATCACATGAGACACTAGCGGTGCTTGGCGGCAAAGRGATGATACAACCTCCTGAGCCTCACCTCAGATAGACAGATACACGAATCAATACTTTGCTTAGGACCCCCCCCATTGCTATTGCAATAGCCCTGTGAAACCAACACTGATCAGTGGTTGAATTCACAGTCAACCACAGACAGCTAGGTTAAACGGAAGAGACATACCTTGAGGCCCAGGACTTTGCTGGTGCCCTCCGGACTGTGTGCTAAGGAAGGTCAGCCTATTCTCGCAGGCACAACCTTCAAAGAGCTTGATATCGCAGGGTTCGTTTTACTACGCCCACCCACGAGACCGAGTTCGCGTCCATCACGCAGAACAACCTTCTCTACGCTGTATCCGTCGAGATTCCGGCTTGTGCTGGATGTGGACACCAGGACCAGCGTCCGAACGAAGAAAACACGACTCCCCCCCCTCCTCAACCGAACAAAACCTTCAATCGTACACTGTTAAGATGGCATACGAGTTTCCTATGCGGTGGAAGGACCGCATTGACGAGGCCACATGGACTACAGTGCCAGACGTCACTATTGACATTGACAAGATCGACTCCAAAGCGTTAAATGGATTTGCAGCTTCCCGAATGGAGGAATATCGCTTAGGCAGACTCATTGATAACGAATTATGGCTGTGGTTTATGGAGGACTTTGAAGACTGGACAATAGCTGTTTGGAACAAGCTTAATAGCGACATCATTCAGGCCTTCCGTGCATTCCTTCGCAGGAATGGCGTTTGGATCCCAATAGACAACAAGAAGATCGCGGTCAACATGAGACTCGTAGTGGAACAAGAGGAGCCATACAAATGGGAGAAAGCAGACCTCGACCACCAGAACAAGCATTACGGCGGCCTCAACCCCTACTCAAGATATTACCATCCAGGAACAGACCTGAGCTCTCCCCAAGACCAAGGCCAAATGGATTCTGTCCCCAAGGACTGGTACCGTACTTCACTGCCTCCACAAGGATTCTCAGTCCCCAAGCCAACCAACCAGAATGTTCAATCCAATGACGAGCTAAATCAAACACCTGCTCAACCACCTGCTCAACCACCTCAGAACACATCCCAGCAGAATACGCAGCCCCGACAACAACCTCAGGCAAACACACAATTGCCTGGACCGCTAAAGCTTCTTACCGAGTTGTCAAAGTTGTATACAGATGATATGAGATTTAGCGGTGAATTGTTCAACGTTCTCAGCTCCAAATTAGTTGTATTCTACAATACTTGCAGGAAGGTTGGAATTAGCGCTGGCCAGTACCACAACGCTTACCTCGCCCAAAACGCCTCTCAGAACGAATTCAACAATGACCCCACTGCCTATTTCATCAACAACAACCCGAGCCAATACCTGACCGACAGAAGATACGCCCATAATAGGGCATATGGTCGCAGACGTGGTCACGGTGGATTTTGAGGCAGAG
Source organism: Beverwykella pulmonaria (assembly GCA_001599595.1). Taxonomy (NCBI): domain Eukaryota; kingdom Fungi; phylum Ascomycota; class Dothideomycetes; order Pleosporales; family Melanommataceae; genus Beverwykella; species Beverwykella pulmonaria. The sequence goes on along the minus strand of BCHH01000009.1, from coordinate 1,257,647 downwards.
ATGGATTCCAAGGAGATCGCCCACGAGTATCCTGACAGTACAATCATGAGGATCCTCAAGCCCTTGTATGGACTAGCAGAGGCTGGAACACACTGACCATTCAGCATTATCAGGATGCAAACGGACGACACCCTGATCCTCGCAACCAATGAATTCTCAAAGCTTGAGGAAGACGAGCTTGTTAAGGCCAAATTGATGGCAAAGCCAAAGGAGAAGCTGACGCCAAATACTCCCCTGTTTTTCAATGGCTGCACCGTCTCAATTGATGACAACGGAACAATATATCTCCGACAGAAAGACCAAGGCACTAAGCTTGCGCTTGTTGATGAGAAGCACAATACTCAAACTGTATACCGACAGCAGCGTGCTCGAGCTGCGTTCATCTCATCGATATGTCAACCGGAAGCTGCTTTTGATCTATCAACCGCTGCGCAGACTCAGGAACCTGGTAATGACGAGATCAAGGCCCTCAACAAACGCATCTCATGGCACATGGCAAATCTCGACCGAGGACTCCAATATCTGCCTATTGAGATCGAATCAGCAAAGCTATTTGTGTTCGTCGACGGCTCATTTGCAAACAACAAAGATTTAAGCTCCCAGTTAGGATATCTAATCGCCATTGCAAATGAAGCCCCCGGAGAGAGCGAGTTCAATATTACTGGCAATATCATCCACTACAGCTCTACCAAAAGCAAAAGAGTGACCCGAGCAGTGCTTGCTTCAGAGGTCTATGGGATGGTAGCAGGAGTTGATATCGCTATCGTTCTCGGCACGACACTCAAGATGATTACGGACCGATTGGAGATCCCCGAAATCCCGATCGTTGTATGCACCGATTCGTTTTCCCTATACGAATGCCTTGTCAAACTCGGCACCACAAAGGAGAAACGCCTTATGATTGATATCATGGCTCTTCGCCAGTCATATGAGCGACGTGAGCTCCAGGAGATTCGGTGGATCAATGGCAAMGACAACCCGGCCGACGCCTTCACCAAGGTTATACCAAACAACGCCCTCAAAACCCTTGTCGACACGAACAAGCTCCGCATACGAATCGACGGTTGGGTCAACCGTTCGAACGGTCAATCTAGTCAGTCACGTGTTTGATCCGATCAAAGTGGATGGGAGTTCTCTTTTATTTCTAGCTCAATTGAGCGTCCATTCGTTACATGTTTTTCTTTTCCTTATTTGATTGCAACTGGCAACGACAACGACAAGAGAAAGAGTTGCCAGTGTTGGAATATATATAGAACATGGTGATCACGTGGTGATGTTGTGATCACGTGTTTATCACATGAGACACTAGCGGTGCTTGGCGGCAAAGAGATGATACAACCTCCTGAGCCTCACCTCAGATAGACAGATACACGAATCAATACTTTGCTTAGGACCCCCCCCATTGCTATTGCAATAGCCCTGTGAAACCAACAGTAGGCGAGCAGAATGGACAGCCGATCGGTCTCTCAGGAGCTCAAGTGCGACTTGCACATCATTGATAATCACATAGGCCTGGCCTAGTGCTGTGATAGAGCTGATTGGACTATAAAAATCCTTGTGTTTTAGCCAGTGGTAGCACTCAAGCATGCTGCAAATTAGAACCAGAGAGACATTGATCTTGTCCTGTTAAAGCTCTAGGACGAATAACTCTAGGACGAATTTTGGAACTATATCCACGGGCACGGTCTTATATTAATTAAAGGCTAGGAATTTGATACCGACTCCGTTGCTTAGCCCTGCAATAACTTGACGCAGGACCGACCCGAATCTGTAAGCTAGTTTGCGTGAGTGGATGGATGCCAGCAGTGGCTCCGTTATTATGACCCCCACCGCTTCAGCCATGCCATCTCATTGTATACCTCTTGCCAAGACGAAATCTCATTGACGCCTTCTCCCTATTCTAGACTCTTGCTCCACGCTGGAAGCTCCAAGCTTATCAGGCCTCATGTCGCCTCCAAATAGTTCTGGTGACAGATCTTGACCCCGCCCACTTTGTTGACATTGTCGGTCGCAGATGCACTGAAGACACTCGCCGCCCTCCTTTTATTCTCGGTTTTCTTGACATGTGCCTTCACCTATCAAGACTTCTTGGACCGACTGCCGGGCTGTACTGAACGCCTATCTCTGCCTTCACCATTCATAACGGAGCACAAACTGACTCCTAATTCCAGGTGATGTCTCGCTGCTACCTTGCGTACGATGATCTACTCATAAAACGACGCCAACTGCGTCTGTGCTGATTTAAACTTCATGGCAGCTTTTGGGTTCTACAATGCGGTTAACTGTTCCTTGGTTGAGATCCTGCGATCCATCAACGAAACTTAGGCTGAGTGCCGCATGATCAGACCTACATATTGAAGGGAGTCGTCGCATATATCGGGAGACTGGCCCTGTTGATGATCGAGCCATCTCTGCGCATGCGAAGTTTGTATGGATTGATTTGTTGATCGACCTGTCCAGAGTATGCAACGATATCCTCGTGCTAGCTTGTATTAAAAGATATGCTAACCGGTGTTGACACGTAGGTCTCGTCCTTCGGAACGAAAGTGTCAGTTTTCATAGCTTTTCGTTTAGGGTTTAAATGTGGGGCATTTCACCCCACAATATCATGGCTAGCTTGAAATGGCTGTGTCGCCTACTTCATGTAACGTTACATGGTCGCCGAATCTCTGTACCATCTCTCTGCCCTCGCATTCTACCCCTGCATCATGATCGACCCCAAGTCGCGCTTGGTTGTCTGGGTTCTGATGGGACTTAGCGCCTGCTTTGGACTTGGAAACACATTTGCCACGATCTTCCAGTTCATGCCCATCCACTTCTTCTTGGCACAAGCTTTTATTAGCTTTGTAAAGCAATTTCACACCGGCGCGCACACTCACATCCAAACCACAATATATTCTACATGCTACCTATCTTTAGCATGTTACCTTTGCAACGACTACCCCAGAAGATCAATTTCAAACCTAATGCTTATACAAAACCTTCCAACAGCAGCTAAATGCAATGCACCAGCTCTCTCTTCTCTGTTTCATCAACCCCCATAAGCCACGAACAGTCCACACGATGAGTTCTATAGGCCCCTCCCGCATCACTGTCCACCTCCCCACTACTGACAGCTCTCTAAACCTACAACGGACCACCTCGGCTGACATCACCCAATCGCGTTTCAAGCGTTGCATAAGATACCTCCACGTCAGTCTGCTATATCTCTCTGCAATTCCCGCCACTGCGCATTCAGAGCTCAAACACTGGCTCGAAACGGCACATTTACATTTCCACAAGGCTCTCTAGCTTTGGGGCAGTTAATAATTCCGCGACACTTGTATACGTGTCAGGATAATACGCATCGAAGCACAGCTTTTCAGTTACCTTTGCTACGAAATGCAAATCTGGAGCTCCATCTATATGCTGCGCTAGATTCTTAGAGTGAAACTATCCCTTATATGTTTTTCTCCTTACTCCTTATTTACACTGTAGGTACCCACTTCGACTTACTTCGTATCCTCGCGCCATATATGTAGAACAGCACCGGAACTGGAAGAAATGCAACACAGATGAAGCCTAGTAGACTCGTTGCCCACGGCACCCCTAAGTTGTGATACATAATCGGCGTAAAGAGTGGAAAGAACGCCCCGAACACTGAACGGATTATGGTGTTTACGGCGATGGCGCTATTTGAGTAGAATCCGTAGCAGTCGATGAGATAGCTCATACCTTGCCAAAACGGCACCATGCATCCTAAACCAATAAGTGCCGTGGAGAGGACTTGAGGCACCCATGAGATGTGCGGATTGCTCGTCCAAGCAAACCAGAACAGACCAACGGGTAGTGCGATGGCACCGATAATCATAGGCGGGAGACGTTCTTCGGGGATGGATTTCCCGTGCAGGTTGTATGATTTCGTGAAGTTAGTCGCGGTAGAGTAGGCGATAAGAGAGGCGCCGAGAAGTATGCCTACGATGAAAGCGGTGAAAGGGAGGGTGCTGATGCCAAGAGACCAACCGCGTTCTTCCATGAAAGATATAGGATACTGAGACGAGTTAGTTTAGGTGCAGGGAGAGGACGGGAAGAGGACATACAGCTTCGAAAAGGAGGTATACGATGCCGTAGAGGAAGGACATGTATGCTGTGATGAGTGCAAGGATTGGTTCTTGGACAACCATCTTGAAGGGCCGGACAAGATAGATGGTCATGATGGTCTCGAACGTGAGTTTGTTGGCGTCTGCTTTTGCGCGGATCGTGTCGTCGCCCGTCTCCTTTCGTAGCTTAGCAGCGCGGGTCTGCAGAATCCTTGCGGCGGAGGTTTCTGGGATAACCAAAAGGCCAATCACGCCGAAGAAGCCTGCCATGATCAACGTGATCCACGAAGTCCACCGCCATCCGAGATGAGATTCTGTGATGAAACCACCCGCAATCGGTCCAGCTACAGGTCCAGCAAATCCACCAGCCGCAAAGACGCAGATGGCGTACGCTCGGGGGATAGGATCCCAGAGATCAGCGAGAGCGCCACCGACAACTGAGAGCGGCGCGGCAGCGAAGAATCCGCTGAGAAAGCGACCAACACATATCGTAGCAACATTCTGAGCAAGCGCCACAGGGATTTGGAATATAGCGAATAGCGCGTAGCCAAAGAAGAGCGGTGTCCTGCGTCCAAGGACCTCTGACATAGGGCCGAATGCGATGGGACCAAATACGAAGCCCTGAGTTTATTTATCAGCATTTTGTGTAACATCTGACGTGAGAACAACATACCAGCACAAAGAGCGCGACACCGAGTGTGGAAGCCACCGTCGATACATCAAATAATTCTTTCACGACGCCAATGTTGACACTAAAGATGGAGCTGGCAAAAGTAACAGTGAACACTAGTGAGCCCATGGAGAGCGTGATGGCCCATCTCCGCTTCCTAGTCCAGTTCTTGGGATTGCCAGGGTCGTTGGGTCCGTCAAAGTCGATGAATTCAGGCTTGTCCACTGGGTCATTGGGGCCTTTCTCGATGTTTCCAATTGCTTCATTAGATGCGGATAAGTCGTCCGCGCTCTTTCCTTCCTTTTCTGCGTTTGTGGCGTGCGCTTCGTCTATTGATGTTCGATTGGACGACACTTGAGAGTCTAGTATCAGGCCCGTGGGCGCGATTTCCGCGACCATTGTGTGTGGGGCTGCTGGCGGGTTTTGCCTCTGATAATGAAGGCTGAGGGCGCGCGAGGGGTATTTGTATCGTCATGGGTAAATGTTCTTGTTGCGAATTATTCCCGGGGCTATGATGGAGTTAAGCATCCTGCATGAGGTAAGGCTTAAGAATGCGATCTGTAGCCCGGATAGATGCGTGCCGATTGCCGGATGATACCCGTGCATCTGTACAAGGGCGATCAAATCTTATATTTTCCGGGATGAGTATTGCTCGTGAGAAACTAAATGCGGCCTCAGTCACCGAGCGGCTAAGGAATGGTACTGATAGAGCGAATAGCGCAATGACAGTTGATGATTTTAGCAGCTCTCGGTGAGGTTCGGGGATTCGGTTTGCCGAAGCGCGAAGAGCGAGCGTAAGCGGTCCGTGCACGCGGCGTCATTTCATTTTTTAAGCTTCATTGCACTACATCCCGTCGCTCATCTATCTCCGCACTGCGGCGCCCTTTACAACTATGGCACTTATAAATATAACTCACAGAGAAAGGCGGAATTTCACCTCCTATCACATCGAAAGCTGACTCCGAAAATGTGCAGTAAGTAGTCATCTATGCTGAGGGTTGGCACTGCATGCCTGGTCGCCCGCTTCTCAAACACAACGGACGTGTTGGTGCGATTGAGAAGGGTACGAAGAGTTTGGATACCTTCAAGCACCTTCAAATCGAGGAAAAGGCCGACTCAAACTCCCCTACGCTCGGTACACGATCCTGAAAATGTCTTACACATGGAGAGACTTCTGCTCTCACGATGGATCACCGTAGCCACTTTTACTTATGAAAAAGGCACGAGCGAATCTGAGTTTAACAGAGGTCGTCTAGTTCACGTGTCCTGGTGTCCACCTTTCTATCTTCCAACCAAACCTACGGTATTGCATTGAACATACCATGCTACATCATCGAACCAATTCCTGGACTCTTAGCAGACTTTCGAACATCCCAGAGACCGCACTACCACCCTTAAAGAATCCCACTTAGCCCTTTTGTAACGGTTTAAGCTTGTCCAGATGTAGTTAGTTGATCTTGGTCGGACAGCTTATAAACTGCTCTGACTTGATCTGTCCCAGAACAACGCAGTCTCCACATGATTGTCCCCATCTGAAAACCCTTACACCTTTGGATCCTTACACTATTGTTTGAGCACTCCCTGCTCCTTACTTGCTTGTCAGCGGCAGTCCTAACGATACGCCCAACTTTCTCTTCCGAAGTGCGCGCAGTGCTAGTAGGTCGAGGGTGCTTGGGATCCCACTCAGATTCATTCCAGGATGGATGAGCTTCACAACGGTATCAAGTAGATTACTTGGACGGATCTTTGCCATATTTACTGCAACTAGGGCGCTTCTAGCTCTCGGGGAGTGTACACTGGCTCAACCTTAGCTTTTCCTCGCCGATCGGCCCATCTCCAACAGTCGCAACCCCTACATTGTCGATAGGCTCTTCTGTAAGCAGCATGCTACTGCAGTTTTAACTCATCTGCTGTACTGTACAGCTAGCACTGCTTATCGCACCTCATCGAACATACACATGCATACCAGACGCACATAATACATCTTCATACCCCCTCATGATCACAACCCTGCTTACATCTTTAGTATTATGTTCGACATGATCACGCTTCACCACGCTGCCAGATCCAGTAATGGCTCAGTTTTCTCGTCTTTGTGCAGTGCCACTGCTGCTACCACTAGGTTTTCCGCCCTTCTTTCCATCATCTCCAGGATGGAATTTTCCTCCGGAACCGGATTTCTTGCCACGACGGCTGCCCTTCCCATCTCCACCTTCGACGCCACTAGGATCATCTCCTCCTTTGCCGGATATGGTATGTACATTGCTACTATCTCTTCTATTTATCACTCCGGCCTGCAGGAAGTAGGTAGTTTGGTTGTGGAACGCTTGTATTGGGGGCCAGAGCTCGTCTCGCCTCACGTAATTGAGTGATAGGCTCAGGCTCGTACTCAGGCTCGTGATAGGCCCCGTGAGCGTTGTGCTTGCCTTGAAGCTTGCCGTGAGCTTGGCAAGACAGGCCTATCAGAGTAGATATAGTAGAGCTTCTCTATCGATCAGTGAGGTGTTGATCCGCCTGAACGGAGACCGAGACGAAGCTAGGAGATGCTATCTAAAAAACAAAAACAAAAAACAATGCTGAAAGGGACGGCGGGTGGGTGATTCAAATCGTCGATCAAGCGTCGCGTGAGAGGCTTGATGAGATGAGCTCACATGAGGTGGATGTGATGAGGCTGAGATATCTCGTCGCGAGAATTCTTGTAGATGAGGTGCTTGGCAGCCTAGCTGTAAATAGAACAATACATTTTAGCAAGTTAATAAGAACAACAATTATAAAGGGGTGGCGAGAGCTCGCGAGAAGCTCGGCTGTCGCGGAACCCCCCTGAGAACATCGGTTCTACCGGCACCCCGACCCCCCGATAACCCATAAATATCCACACGTTTTTCACAGACGATTTCTAGCTCTCTGTTCCCCTCCTGTAATTCACCAACTTGTCCAAGTGGGTAGGCCCACTCCTATTGAAGTCGACATGCGGATGATCTTGGTACCGATGTCTACGCGTGCATGGTGTGAAATATCTAGTCCGAAAAATCACACTGAGCTTAATCTGCATGTACGTTGAAGCAGAAGACGATGCCGCTTCCGGGTATTATTCCACCTTTCTTAGACCCGATGAGCAGCAACAGCTTGACTTCTTCCACAGCGCGTTCTCATATGATACAATGACCATTCCCACAGTCGTTCAGCCACCAGAAGTTTCAGTAAGACGTAAGCCCGGAACGACAAATTCAGGATTATCCTGCCTCTCCAGAAAGTGTTGTGGGCAATGGAAGTGGGCAGAAGTAAGTGTGGTAGGCATTTAATGGGATGTTGCGAGCTCCAAAGTTTGATGTTTAGAAAGACATGAACTCGAGTGATATTTGCGGTTTTATATGGAAGCTTGACTCTGGTTGTCTGGGTATGAGGCTTCTTCGGAAGAATTTGGACAACCGTTGCCATGCCATTCTTATAGATGTAATATTGCGCGATGGCTTTGACGCTTTTTCTCGGTTGCGTCGTATTAGTTAAATCTATGACTCCTCCTAGAATTCTCCTTAGATTCCAGATATTTGGAAGAGAGGTCCGGGAGTTATCACGTGCCGGACATATAGATGCTGTAATGGAGGTACGATATGACAAGGGGACTGTGCTAGCACTTGTCTACGTGACCTAGAACACACTACAGCGAAAACTGGAAAGTTGCCGCACGACCCATCTTCTATCAACACAACCCCCGTCATCCACCATGCCAAAACTCTGCTTCAGTCTTTTCTACTCCCTTGCTCATCCGGGATTCATCAAATATGATTTTCGACCATGGATGCAGTCCGCTGCAATTGGGGCGACTATCCACTGCCTCACCTACTGACTGAGTCTGACGGCTTCCTCTTCTCTTGGGGCTCCCCAGTTTCAAAGCCCTGACCGCTATCTCCGAGGACAACATTTTGGTAGTGCATGTCAAGAACCTGGCCTTCGATTTCGGGAATTCGGATTGTCTATTACCAGCCAGAGAGGGTTTGCAGCCGCTTTTGCACATGGTGGGGTAGAGTCTAAATAGAATCTCCTGCGGATATTACGGTCAGACACCAAGGATATTCAGCAGTCGGTGGCGCACCTCAAGAATTTTAAAAGGTCCTCAATAGTGAAAACTTGGAAGTGGATGGAGTGGATGTCGGATATATCTGTGGTCTACTTGGTTGTCACTTCGAAGGGTTCAAATACAATAACAAATCACTAATCTACTGCACCGTCCCCACAGCACATGGGTGATTTGCATCGCTGTCCTTGAACAAGAAAATATGGTAATTGTTCTGAAAATTCGCCGTAAAGAAAGTGATATTCTCGTGTGTTCTCCTACCATATGGGGCCGCAGACTATGTGGTGATTTTAGTCCAATTGTCTGTATTCGCTGCATCTTTAGAGTCATAATTCTCGCCTCTGGCGTTGAGAAGTTCCTAAGGACTTCATACCTCTCGCTTCGAATGTCCAGAACCTCGCATGAGAAGGCAGTGGGACACAATTACGAGTCCAGCGCCAAATCATGAGGTTTAACTGTTCCATTCCCCCATCTGAGGTCTGACCATCGCCAGAAGTTTCGGTTACAAAGTCCTATCTCTGCCAGTTTTGAACAACTTCTCCAAGCTCATTCCTCACTCAAAGCAGCGGCCTTGATCTCGTGCTCAGCCTATAGTGTTAACTAACTAACAAGATCTAGAGTATGTAATTCGCACCTATCACAGAATAGTATCTAAGGACAGCTCTCTAAAGACATGCGTCGTCAACCTGTTCTATGGAAATTACATGGCCAATCAACTTTAGGTTAAACTGACAGTGCAAGAGGTTCGGACTCTGTAGTAAACGTATGAAAAGGCTATTCGTTAATATACCGTCATTAAAATATCAGAGCAAATCATGCATTCATTGCAGTGAGAAAGACAGTTACTACACTCGGCCTTCATCTAAACACTTCCGCAACTTGACATGTTTCAGCATATTGTCCTTCCTAGTGAATATCTTCGAGCAACTCGGACATTCTGCGTCCTTTAAGTTTAAATTATGTTGAAAATCTGCTTTGTGTACCGTGCACATGTGTCGCTCCAACACCGTTTTTAAATTGAATCCCACCTCCTTATATGGACACCTATCTCTATCGCATTTGAACCTTCGTTTATGCTTCAGGTTGACGTGCTTACTGGATTTGAATTATTAGCACTCGATATCGAGGAGCAATTCGACATTCCACACTCACTTCAATATGTACGCCTTGCTAAAGGTCATCGAACACTCCGTGCATTTGAAAGTCCGCAGTAAACTTGGGCTCGAGGAAGGCTGTGGCGATCTTGGAGTCGTGAATATCATGGACGAGGGTGTCGAGATCGTACTTCTGCCGCTCTTTTGGGGTAGGAGAAGAAAATCCGGGGTTGGGGTTTGGAATGAACAAGCAATATATGCTGGCTCCCGGCTAAGAATTTCCTGGTAAAAGTTCGACGCCCTTTCGGTCTCGTAACTTGGAGGTGAGAGAGAGGTTTCTAGAATAGTCTGTGTCGTTGTAGTATAGAGTGGATCGTACATGAGCTCTGGGAGTGTGGAATTCGAGGGAGTGAAATTCCATAGCGTAGAATCCCAGGGTACAAAGCTTTGAGGTGCGATGTCTAGTGGTGAGAGACTCGAACATAAGGAACCGGACGAGTCAAAGCTTGATGGTATGGGAATTGATAATGAAGAATGTGGTAACAGGGAAATCGTTAAAGTGAAGTCTGGTGGCTCCGCCTGGCCACCCTGGACAGATGTATGAAAATCATTGACCTCGCAAGTGGTTTTATAAGAAAACGAACTGTCGAGGGGTAGTTGAGTGTTCCCCGAATCGGGGGTGTCGAGATTTCTGCTAACCCAATGAAGATAGGAAATTGGTCTGATCGCGAAGGCTTACAAGCCCCCGCAATACGCGAAGGAAATACCAAAAATTGGAAAAGCAAATGCTAAATGGATCACTACAGTAATAGAAATCGAGAAAGGCACAAGACAGAAATACGAATGGGGAGAGGAGAACTTTAGTCCCGTGGGACCCAAAATGGGTCGCCCAAGGCTGGCAATACGAAGATCGAACCCTCGCTAGCTGCGGTGTGGTCGTTGACCGGATGTTGATGATGGATTGAGAAAAGGAACGGCTAGGAGTAAAACGCAAAGATGGGAATCGAGAACGTTTTATGGACGACGTCGCGAACGAAATGCCCAGGAGGCAGACTGCGCGGAGCGCGGGATAAATTATTGACCGATCGGCTTTTAAGAAATTCGTCCAATAGCAACGTGGAGGACGAATCCTTGCATGGTATGCCTCCACGTCAAGGGGGCTTAGCGAGCAGGAGGCATACGAGTGGCTGCGGAAGCTCTATCCACTTAGCGTCAAAGTTATGATGTCAGCGCAGTATGCCTCTGTTTGTCGCAGTCAGTCTCGCAATCAAAACTTTTGTTCATAGGGTCGGCTATGGAGAATATCGCGCCTATCTACGACCTTAGAAATTGCCAGATACGAAACCAAATTCTATCGGTTTTTGGCGAAGTACCATGCGCTGCCACCTCAGAACTTGGACGCTGGTTTGTCTGCCTCCTCAAGGTACAAAAGAACAATGAAAGAGGCAATCGCGAGAAACGCCATGTTTTATTCAATCTTTCTAGTTTTCATCTGTCAGCCCCAACTAGTTCAACGCTCTGTTCTCGTTCTCAATCACACAATGCCGGCCCTCTTTGTAAACACCACTTTATCTCCCTTTGAACAACTTCAATCCCCACAGCCAAGCACGCCCAACCCCCAAGATCTTCTCTTTAGCGTTATTGGGATTGTGCTTGCTGTTGCCACCCTTACAGTCGCATATCTTCACTTTCGCCGGGAACGAGGCCGCATGTCTGAACTAGGAACTACTTCTTAGACTCCAACGATAAGTAAGCTACCATCTATTCCAGAAGACTGAGCCATTGTACTGAGGTAATTACATGCCGAAGACTCTAGAAAACACTGAACAAAGCATGTGGCTAAACGCGGGAGTTAGATCGAAAAATTAATGGAAAACGGGGTTTGTTTGCCGAGTGTATATGGACAAGCTAAGCGGGAAGAGAAGTTGGAAGTGGGTGTTCTTGGTAGATGGGTATGTTGCTTAAGGATTGGGCGAGAATCCTCATACTCAAAAAGTAATTGGAATCTGATCTCCCGTCAATTGAACGGCCCTGGGCTTTATATTTTACCTAAACCAACAGACGTATTTAATCTCGTAATCCCATGCCCAATAACCCCAATAGCTCAATTCCTCCTAATATCCTCAAGCCTAGCAGTGTCTGGGTGCGAAATCAACGACAATCTTGGTCTGCGAGCTCCATGCGTAAAATTAATTCGAAATTTCCAATACGCAAGTTGCTCGCATGTATATAAGTCTTTCACACTCAGCTCTCAATTACATCATTGAATCAATTCACACGCCCAGGCCCTCGCGCGAACAGGCCTCCACCTTCTAACGTTATCCCGCCACCTATTAGCGAACGTTTCTACACAATAAACTTCCCTATCCCCCACATAATAACTCTTACACAAGGATCCACTACCCGGCCCCGTGCCACACCAATCTAAAGAATTCTTTTCTCAAGCCCTCGAACCAGCACCCTATATTCTCTCGACTCCACTGGAGCAAACAAAACCTATGTATCGGACTGCGAAAGACATAACCTCAACGCCTAGACTCAAATTGCAAAGGGCAGTTTCTGCTTCTCGAAGGGCTTTATGGAGGTGTAGAGAATGGTTCAGAGTAGTCGAGATCGAGATGATGATGTATCCGGTATCTACAGAGTAGAACAGAGCATTGGGTAGATATACTCTACTTAGTACCAAGTGCATTAATATAGTAGACATAAATATGGCAAAAGATGTTACATAAACAGCTGAGACACTACATTTCCAGGCCCAGTTGATATAGTAAAGATGCGATGGCAATTTAGCCAAAGTGGTCTTAGTCTAATATCGCGTAATTGTGTACGAAAGGCAGCAGGAAAGCAATGATAAGATGCACAGAGTAATTTGGTTTGCGGTGCAAAAATTTGGGAATACAGGATTTTTAATTTTGCAGAAGTAGAAGCGAAAGGGCTGGGTATACTAAGAAAGGGGCATGGTGCCGGTAATACCATCTAACTAGGTTGAATAGTAGAAAAAGATGTAAAGACCGACACATGTAGAAAAGACGCGAAAGGGATAAAGCAAACGCCTAGTCTATGGTATGGACGGTCTATAAGCCCAAAGAAAGGAAAACCGACTTCCCTCCGCCAAGATACTGGGGTACCATTCCCTACCAGCCCAAGAGAACATCATATCGACATTAGAAAAAAAGGTGAAGTGTCAGTAACAATGATCGAAAGAAATGTTTGCGATGAGAGAGGCAAGCAGATGACGCGTAAGATACCAACATCAAAAAGGAGTGCTTCCGCGCACGCTCAGTTCCGCCTCTTATCCCTCTTCCCCAACCCCAACCTCGGTCCATATCCTGCAATCTTATCCGCCTCATTCTCCTCATCCGTGCTCACGTAATCATCCTCGAACCCTACCGCCTTCCCCATATTCCGCGTAGCCTGGCGCGCACGGTCATGCGGTCCAGAGCGATCTTCAGCGGCAGCACGATTGATTACGGCCTCGCCACGTCGTTTCAGTGTGTGTGGTTGCTCTAGGCCGATGTTAGACGGCTGACGGACCTGTGGCGGTGCAGCCTGAGGTAGAGCTTCGCGCATGTTACGGGTGTCCCATGGATCACGTGGAGGAAAGGGTGGGGCTATGCCTGTGGCAGGAGCGAAAGGGTTCTCTTGGCTTGTGCGGGTGGGCGGCTGGGCGAAAGGGTTTTCTTGGCTGTAGGATGGGTGACGTGCGGATGGGGGACGGACGTATGTCTGTCCTGATGAACCAGGTGAGAAGAGTGGTGTTGGAGGGTTCTGGCGGGAAGAGCTCTGAGGACGAGTGGAATAGTTCTGCGGGAATGACGTATTGAGAGGTGGTAGGTTCGCCGGAGGAGCAGGCTGAATGATGGATACACGTCGCTGGCTGTTGGTTCGACCAAGACCCACAGGTGGAGCTGTTGACGGGATGCTGGGACGACGGCCTGATACGGAGTTCCGGCGACCAACGCCAGGCCCTTCGTTTGTGACAGGATAGCGGTCCCCACCACGAGGATCCCAGTACTGGGTTGTTGATTGCTGCTGACGTAAAAGAGCGGCCCTCTCCTCTCGTTCACGCTGCTCGGTGGCTTCCCGCTCTCTGGCCAACTGAGCTTCATCCCCAGCAAGCAGCAGACTGCGCTCTTCGGCCTCAGCCCGAGAAATGCTTGGCCTGCGAGAGTGGTGACGCTTGGTGGTGTGGTCGCGAGTGGGTGGCCGTGAGTCTCGCTTCTGCCTGACTTCAGCTTCCTTGATTTGTTTCTCCTTGCGTGCAATGTCTTCCTTCAAACGGTCAGCCTTCTCTCTCTTTTCCTCTCTGGCAGCACGCTCATTCCGTTCATCCTGCGCTCTGTGCTTGCGCCGCCTTGCTTCCTCCCGATCCTCGGCCCGTCTCTTTTCGTTCTCAGCAAATTGGGCTTCGTTTCTCTCCTTTTCCCTTGCCTCAGCACGGCCCAATTCGAATCTGACTTGTTTAGCCTCCTCTTGTGCTCTCTTATGCGCCTCTTCTTGGGCCCGCTCTTGTTCCGTCTGACGTTCAGCTTCCTGCTGGCGCTTGCGCTCTGCTTCGGTATTGAGTTTGCGAAGGCGAGCACGTTCAGCATCACGATCGGTAATTTCGGGAGCAGCAGCACGACCCGAACTAGCATGAGAGGAGCTGGAATGACCATGAAAGTCAGAGTAGTCGAGAGGAAACAAACCATCTGGGCCAATGTTGCTCCGAGGGGTAGAGTCATGTGGCGCAGCAATGTTGGTACGGTAAGGACCGGATGAGGTCGGCACAGGCACGGCACGTGTCTGTGTCGGTGATGACGAGGTGAACTCTGGAGGAGGATTGTGCACAATTGTTGGGGGGTAACGAGGTGCCCGTCGGCTAGTGGGAGAGTCGGCATCCGAGGTGGCATACAAAGAAGGAGGCTGGCTAGAAGTCGTGAAGGATGAGGCGGAAGAAGTGTGGCGGTGGTGGGTGTGTGGTACAGCAGCCCTAGTGCTGTAAGCGGGAGGCTGCTGATACGAGTTGGTCAGGAGAACCGGGGTTTCTGGGAGTCCAGTGCGAACGGTGAAGGATGCATCAGAGCCAGGAGATTCGATGGCAACGTCATTGGACCCAATCGACGATGCACCGATTGATGAGCGCTTGTAGCTGTTGACTGTGATGGCTGGGTACTTCTTGCTCTTGCCCTTTCTCGAGCCGAACTCGATGATGATCTCAGGCTTGATTGCCCGAGGTCCTTCTCGCGTGGATGGACGGCGTTCAACTATCGAAGGCCGTCGCTGCTGGACCAGGTAGCTGCCAGTGCCAGTGGGCGTGGGTGGATTGAATGAAGCTGGCGAGGCACTACGGTCACGGGTGACTGAAGGTGGTTGCGGGTGGTATTCGGTAGTCCTCCTCTTGACATTGGAGCACAACTTGCCGTGCTTGGACTTGTGGCATGGAAAGGGTTCTTCGAATGTCTGGCGGTGGCCATCCGCACGGATGTAGACGCGCTCTTCAATCCGACACATCGCGATGTCTGTGCTTGGTGTTTCCGTCCGATGCAGATCAAGTGGAATGTGTCGTTCTCAAAGGTACTCACCCACCTCAACCGCGCAAGACGGCTAAGTTGGGGGTGTTGGGGTGATCACGATGCGCACTAAGCCCGAATTAAGACCCGGAGTCCGACGTATAGTGAATAGAAGCACGAGGTCGGCAACAACGACGATGGTTGACAAGCGATTTGTTGTTTGGTGTGAACAATGGTACGGATTGTGTAGTGAAGTTCCGATGACTATATATACCTGGTGATTGTTTGATTGTCTGGGCGTAGAACTCGGGGCGGTGATTGATGATATGGGGACAGGTGACAGGCCGACTAAGACAAGGCGCAAATAGTCGACGGGAAGGACGTAGAAGAGTGATGGATGAAGAAAGAGTCAGAGAAGGTCGCGACAGAATAAAAAGATGTCGTGCAGGGAGGATGATGCAGGAGGTATGCACTCTGCAAACAAAAGTAGATGTGCAGCAGCCCTACCGGGGCATGGGTGATATATGAATGGTGCGGCGTGGATTGTAGCCTGAAGTGGGCGCTGCGAGTGGCCAGGGAGCAATGGGTGCAAGAACAAACTAGAACAGAGGGAGGCGCCTCGCAGAAAAAGAGAAGCTAGGCTGGATGATGGGCAACGTGCGTTTGCATGAACGGAAATCCGAGTGTCGTGGGGTCCATCAGGTCTTGATTGCTGGAGCAGGCGTGAAGCGTGCACTGCCTCGGGGGGTGTGAATGAGCCACAACGCGACCTGGAGCCCCTGCAAAGGACCGGTGTGCCTCTGTCTGTGCCTGCCGAAGACGATGGACGCCGAATGGGTAGCCCATTGTTGGCGAACTAGCAAGCAGAGGCGGCTGCTTCGAAGTCACTTGCGACGCTGTCTCAGACTCGGGCTTTGCCATCTACCACAATGCAAAGGGCGCGCTGGAATACGCCCTGCGCGTCTCTACAAGCCAGATTGAAGGGCGTGCCAGTGTGTGACGGTCGCTCGTGAACCCGCCGCCGATGTTGGTCGTGGACGGCGGTGGGCAATTTCGAGCGTTGTCGTGAGCTGAAGCTGCTGCGAGCACACGGTTGTGGAGGCTATGCTTCGCGACCCCTATCGCGGTCCTCACGCCTGGGCACTAGCCACAGCCTAGCGGCCCATGCCAGGCACAGCACCACATCGGCATCGTCAGCGCCCAATGCCCGACCATATTGCTTTTGTGGAGGAATGCGTGTCGCGAGCTTGGCCGCTCAACTGGCTACGGACCTCGACATGTGCGGCAGTACGCGGCGGGCGCTAGGGAGACCCGCCTTGGTGATCCACATCCACAGCGCATGCAAAAAAAAAACACTTTGACACCGTTCGCAGGCGGCCACCTCGTCCGAGCATCGTGAAGAACTCCGAACATGTTGGGGAACACCCTCATGCTCAGTGCAAACATCCGCTAGCTGTTCCGTCTGCTGCAGTCCCCTCCATGAGGGGCAAAAGTGCGGCCCGCGTGCGCATCCTCCGGCTTTGCTGCCTTGAGGAACGGCCGACCTCGGGAGACCAATTCACCACCAGCGATTCCAGACACCCCATCAAGCCAATCGAGGAACGAAAGCACGACGGCCGCCTTCCTAGCACCTGATCCATCACTTTCTTGCCGCCGGCCGCATCTGCAACCGCGACCGAGGTGCGGTGCTGACCATACCTCGATTAATCAGGCACAAGAGACAGACCCAACAAGCCGACTAATCTCCACAGTGTTCAGCTCGATTTCAGAAGTTGCACGAGCGGCTGCATGGCTGCTGTCAAATGTCAGTGTGGTGCGTATGCATGTCCGCCCGTTGTGTGTCCTACCACATCCGGCATTCTTGGTGGTTCTCAGCCTCACCGAAGCCACAGGTTACGCGGACAGAAGAATCACATAAGGGAGGTTGGGGGCCACACTTCTCGCGTCGTCGAGCAGCGCTTTCACAACAGCAAAGAAGCGTTCGCTTGATGAGGCTGGCACTATCCACTCAACGGGTGGTAACATCATCGACCGGCAAAATTGGGAAAGACGAATCCCCATCCGGATCGATACGTGCTGAGCCACACTTCTAATAAGCAGCCACAACTTGGAATGGTGTTGAGATCAGTTTGTGAGTTGCTCGCGGTGTGACACTGCAATTTCAACACGAGACGTCTGTGAATTACAGAGAAAAATTGCTCTGGTCACGCATCACACTAGCTGAACAGAAGGGGGCCAAATCTTCTTCCCCCTTCGATGAGGCTTCTGGCGTCGAGCAGATGATTTGAGGATCAGCCAAAAATAGCACCTCGAGTATCGAAACTATCGAAACACCAAGATCTTTCGCAACAAATCTCTCGCACTAAAAGATGACACTCATCACAGCACCTGAAACTTTCCTAATCTTGCCTCGACCCTTCACAAACAAGTTATTATCCAGAGTGAACCCGGGACAGGCCTGGAGTGCATTTACCGGCGGCCCAAGTGACGGCTGCCGCATTGGCCAACGAGAATCATCAATCAGCCACACTGCGCTAACCCCTGATTGGCCTAAGGCGTGGCACAGGACTTCACTTCACATCCAATTGCTCTGAAACCTTCCTTTCCCATGCATCGTCCGTCTCACTCAGCCTCGCCTCCAAACCCAATGTTCCGCGCTTCGAGGTACCCGGTCCTGTGATGGTCGGGAGAACATCCCTCAACAAGACTTGCAATGGCGACTGGTTTCCTTGACGAGATGATACCAACTCGCGCGGACTTGCTGAGGACGACTCCGACACAAGGCCAGTCTCATTGCTCCAGACAGACATCCCCACTGACCAAGAATTCGTTCTGCGAGTCCAACGCCTTGGCAGGCTGTTCGATGGCCGGACGTCGATGGCCGGGCACGGTAAGCGAGACGACGGGATATCACCCAACCCTCACATCTCCACGCATACGGCACAGTACAGGCTGTGAAAGACTCTCCCATCTAGAACCGGGGCTCGGTCACACCCAGTTCTACGCGCAAATAAGCGAATAGATCCGGGGATGTGGAATCAGGCCTCGATCACAGCACCATGCAAGAGTTACCGAATCGGCACGTCTTCACAACATCTCTCCACCTCAACAGCCGGTTCAAAAGTTACAGACTTTTCGCCGTCAGGCCAACGCCAGGCACACATACATTCACAACAAAATGCCTCATGCATCGACAACCAAAGAATTTGCCTTCCAACTTCTCAAGCGGCCCAAAATCTCACCACTTTCCACAAGTCCAAACATTCCGTGCGCTATCATCCCACCACAGCCTCCTCCGCACCGCGCCGACGCCGCATCGTTATCGATACTGCACAATATCCGTGCCCGAATCCTGTCGCCACACTTTACCCATGGCCTGTACATCAGATTTCTTCGCGCGCCTTATTAATCCTACTAGCGTCAGCCACGCGAACTGTGCCACATTCACCATTCACTCCGAAGCTCTCTCTTTGAGACCAATCACGGCCCGCTGTAGGATCGTTAAGCTTTTTTAAAAGACCCTGGTCAAGCTGAAGCAATGCTCCATAGCTTCAGAGGTCCGGAATTTCTCAGAAAGGGAGTTGCCAAACAAGGCTGCAATATGCACCTTGGTTATCATGGCGGGGTTGGTGAAGATTAAGGTATGGTGGATCCTTGTTCTGCAAGAGACCCGCATGAGCGTGTTTGCACCGCTTTTTCGTGCGTTTCCATACAATCCACCCTTTTCAAAACAAAATTTGTCCGTGGAGTGGCTTGCGCTACAAACCCGCTCATGAGGCCTCTTGTAGAGTGCTATGCCGTCCATGTAGTGCTTGGGGCGATGCCCTGTCACTGGGTCTAGCGTGACGTGCCGTTTTCGGAGGATTCATATATTCCGGCAAACGTAACGGTGCTACATAGCCGCCACCAGTCCAGTTGAGACGGGATAGTCGTATTGCACAAAACCCGATCATACTGTCTGGACAGTCGAGCGTTCAGATCCATAGGAGCATATGCTCTGAGCTGTCGAATGACCCCGAATATATCGTCGTTTGCTAACTAGCCTAGCATGCAGAATGCACTAGCATAGCTACTTCCTCTCAATGTGACCTGAATTGCACTTTACATATATGTGCAACAAATCCTAGCATGCACCATACAATGCCCAGTCCACAGTTCGCCGCCTAAAACGTTCTCTCATCCCCCGTTCGAGTCATAACTCCAAATTCAATCCTCCAACTTCTCTTCTCGGCTTTGTGTCATCTTTCCCCGGACACCCAGCATTGCTTCAGCTGGGCAAGCATATACAGTGCCACTTCAATGCCCGACGAACGCCTCGCGCTCGATTTTGACGCAACCGTTGGAGTCAGTGCCTGCCATGGTGTCGCGGTCTCACATGTCTTCGCTCCTGCCATATCAACACAGACCGGTTCTATCTCACATAATGCGGACCGCCACCATCCCTCATCATGTAACCATGTCATCACCTTCCCACGCGCATAGCCTATCTGGGGACTCCAAGAAAGAGTCTTGCTGCCCAACCAACGCCTTGATGTCCGCCTCTCCGCATTGGCCGTAGATAAGACATAAGAACCCCTTTGGTTTTGAGAAACGAGAAATAGTGAAGTCATACATATTGGTACACGTAACAGGACATTCTTCTCACGAGGGGTAATGAAGGTACCCATTGTGGGACTTGCATAGTCAACCTAGCTCAACAACAACAAGGAGTCAATAATAAACGGAGGCCGCAAGGCATCTTACCTCAGATTCTGACTTTGGAATACGCATACGACCGACTACGCTCTCACGGGTGCAATATTGTATGTCTGTAATTTCTAGCCTTGTCCGCTTCGGCATGCGCAGTGATGTGTAAGAGGAGCGAATCAATTGAGATGCCTAATCAGATCTCTGAAAATCTGCAAGGCCTGCCATCCTGGCCCTACCTCACCAAAAATAGCTCTTGGAATATAGTATTTGCTGCGGTGACTCGGAGATGCACAGATAGCATGGACGGGAACATTTGTGTCTTCTTTGCGTGCTCGTTGTTTCAAGCCTTTCCGCTATTTTTGTTCATAAGTTAACGCTAGGAATTCATAGGCCACCTTTCTTTCCCTACTCTTTGTTCTTCACTTGCATTGAAGATTAAAAAAAATCAACTTTGCTTATGCGCGCACACATGCATCTACATATACCTTACCTTCCTGGCTTGCACATTAAGAATATAGATATTCTCGACGGTGGTAGCGCTAAGCTACTTAGTCGCTCCTGCTACCATTCTTTTCGGATCTTTTTCAATAGTTTTGGGTCCAACTCCCAGACATGAACGGTTGGATATGCAAAAATAGCTAAAGCACTACTTCATAAAGAATCTCTCTTGAGATTTTTTGTCTTGTTTGTACAGGTCCAGTTCTATGCATGGTGGCATACTCCAGAGAACCTACTTAATATCCTACATCCATCCCACTCATACTCTTACCTCCGAGTAGGTTCACCGCTTAAAGAATCCTGCGCTACATCTACTTGGCCCTCCTTCTCCTTAGCCTTGGACATCTGCTCTAGAAAATCAGCCATCTTCTCCGCCTGCGAGCTCTTCGCGCCAAGCTCCTTGACCCCGGAGTTCAGCACAAGCCCGTCCAGTGCATCAGTGACACTTTCTTTGTGTTCGCGGTGCGGCGCTTGGCGATCAAATAGGCCCCTCGCCACCATTACCTCCTCGCCAACGCCTCGCTTCAATTTAATGTGCACACGTCCGGTCGGCGTCACAGACCCAAATTCCGGCTCCACAAAGAGCTTCATGCCGCCTGGTGTCTCCGTGTCGATGTACTGGACGTCCTGGGCCATGGGTTGTCGCACGGATCGCATGCCCTGTGACCGGTGCTCATCGTTGGCGACAAAACCTGCAATTCCGAGGCGTGCCTGGGTCTCTGTACTTGAGCCTGTCTCTCGGGGCTGCACGACTCGGGCAATGACCGGGGCGGGTAGGGCTTGCGGGCCGAGAATGGGATGGTTAGTGAGCGTGGCGTTGGCGCGGAGGTAGCTGAGACCTGCGGATGGGTGCGTGGAGCTGGGCGTGGTGTCGTTAGTAAAGCGGTGGTCGTTGCCTGTGGCGGTGTTCGACGTATCGGTCCCATATAGTTTTGACTTGAGTTCTATTGGTGGGAGTTGCAAAAATGGGATGATGAGCTGTTTGACGAGTTCAGATCGTAGTGGGTCTTGGGCTGTTTGGTGACGTAGCTTTCGGATGGCGGCGGCAATTTCTGTCTCGGTGATCTTCGACCATTCTTTTTGGCGGGTAGCTTGCACTTTTTCTGCTTCGATGGGGTCAAGCGGCAAGGGTGCATGCTGCTTGGATGAGGCGTCCACCCGTGCTATGTAGATCTGGCTCTTTGCATATTCCACAAGCACTCTGTTGAACTCTTTGCGCCGCTTCGACAGCTCTTTTGCGATGAAAGCTGTGAAGTCATCGGCGCTCATGCCAGGAAGCCAAGGACCGCCGTGTTTCCAGCGCCTATTCGCTCGTTGGTCATCCGATATTTGGGGCGGAGTATATAGTGTATAGACCCCTGTCTCCGTGCTGTGAGCATTCTTTATCGCATTTTGTTTTATAACCTTAAGGAACATGCCCGCTGCATCCAGTCCGTTGATTTCATCGTACGTTGTTACATCGGCATGCTTCTCAAACGCACTCTTTACCGAGTTGTTTGTGAGATCCTGGTCCGTCATCCGCCCTGCGCCCTTCATCATTGGAATCCCTAGCTCTTCCCATTTCTGACGTGTCCGCACATGGTCTGCTGCAGAGTCGAAGTCGGTTATGTGCTCGATGGTATCCAATTGCGTGATTCGGAGAACAGGGTCGCTCGTCTGGACGAGATATGAACGGGCAGGCAACGGCCGTTTGACGCCCCAATCTCCTCGTGCAAGAGACTTCGGGGTCGTAGCGATTGCTTGGTGGGTCGGATATGGAAGCGTGGCGCTAGGGTTCGATTTCTGGGTGCCGATGCCTGACATTTCGGAGACATTGGGGCGCGGGATGGGTGGAGGGAGGGAGAAAAGGCGCGAGTTGCGGAGCAAGTTTGCGGTGGGCGACAAGCTCTGCCGTCGGAGAGCCATGATGGCGGAGGTGGTGCGACAGCCGCGGGGCGTCAATGGCGGCCGAAGTGGGCGATGTTATGGTTGACGAAATGTTGAAGTAGCTCGGATCAACTTTGCGGGCTTGGCAGGTGCACGTGCATCCCTCAACTTTTTGTCACGATTGATCAAAGACAAATGGACATGCATTGCTGATGGAAATGGGATGGTAATCTCAACGTGTGACATGCTATAGCAGCAGTACGCTATATGATTCTCCCGCCAGATTATCCGAACACTGTTCAGTGCGTAGCCCAAGCATTCATCCTCTCCTCTCCCTTCTCTCCCTTTTCTCGTCTCAAAATGCCGACTTGCACAGTGCGGATGGTGCCGGGTTCTACTAGCACATGGCTTGGTCGCAAGCTCGACTTGCCAGGGATTCTTTTGCTGAACTGTGGGATGATGTGTTCAGGCCTAAGGTTCTGAGAGTAGCCTTGCAAAGCAGGGGCATCGTGATTTTCGCATCTGTTCATCCCATCTCTTCAATTCATCCCGGCAATTGCTTGTCCCAGTCTTGCGCGTCGTCCTCCTTTTCATCACTGCCGTGCACGGGTCTACTCGTGGATCCTGGAATATGCCCTTCAATTGCCATGTGTGATGGTCCAGATAGCTGGCTCGGAAGCGAGGGCGGCACCGGAGGTGTGTTTCCCATACGTTCTTTGATTTGGGCTGTGATCAGGTCCTTGTTTGCCTTGCTCAGACGACCGGGCGTCTCTCCGCGCTCTATCGCGAGATCTGCAAGGGCATCGTCACGGGCGGCCCATGCGGCTGCAGCATCGTCCTCGTCCTCTTGTGTTTTCGTGGGCAACGCACTTGCCGCTTCCTTTTTCAGTCGCAGAGGCAGGGCTTTATGGTGCTCCTCGGCATTCTCCACCATAAGCTCTATCTTCTCGGTAGACCCGCCCTGCCGGATCCATGCAGGCTCCTCGTTGAGTTGGACCTTGACATACAAGGCGCGTCTGGCGCAGTCGTCGGAGCACCACACCTCCAGCACCTTCTTGTCCACGATTTCGACGCCTTTGGCTGTGTCTATAAAGTGTTTTTTGGCGGTGGAGGGTGCCTTCCGCTTCGGCCGGGGACACAGCGCATACCCGCAACTCCCGGAAATGTTGCGCTCCTCAATCAGAGAGTCGTAGTCTGAGGGCTGGAAGGGCATTATGAGCTCTTGGAAGCGGAGCGCATCGGCGGCGGATGGACGGGTGGGGTCGGCGTCGGGTGCGGTGGGAAAGTCGAGAAGGATGAGGATGGACTCGAGCACCTCCTTCTCTACGTTTTTCTGCTGGGCGATGATGTTGGCATGGTGCAGTGCAACGTCGCGCTGGCGCTGCGTGATGGGCCTGGAGGTCGGGGGTGCGCTTGTAGAGACGGTGGGCGTTTTCAGTATGGACTTAGGCGGCATGCTGCGAGCGTGAGTTTGTGACAGCGTGTGGTTGGTGTATGAGAGAGAGAGAGAGAGGCGTGAAGGACGCAGCTCTCGTGTTGACGCCGCGGGAGCTCCGGCGGGCAGGGTCGCTTGGCACCCGCGGGGCACACTTGCTGGCTCTGCATGACGAGGACACGCCGGCAGTGCAACACCATTCACACCTCGCACGTCGCTCCCGGATCCCCCATTCCCCATCCCCACCACCCCCCAGCGCTGTATGGCCGCCCGCGGTGAATGGTGAGTTTTGTTTGTGCGCGCCCCGCCTCCCCGCACTCGCTGACGTTGCCACTACGCCTCAGCCCTACGTAACTGCCATCGACTTCCGCATTGCCTAGGCGCCCTCTGAAACAACCCTCGAGGCCTCCCCATCGCCCCCCCAAACGAGAGCAGCGGCTGCAGCCTTCTAGAACACCACCGCCCTTCTAGCCCTCTGTGGCCGCTTCGCAGCGCCCCTCTTCACGATGCCGAACTTCAAGGTGAAGGGCGTGTATGACTATAACTCGCCCGAGGAGGACGACCTCAACTTCTCTGCGGGCCAGATCATCACCGTCACCGAAGAGGAAGGCCCTGATTGGTACGTGGGCGAATACGTAGATGACACTGGCAACCACCACAGTGGTCTTTTTCCTCGAAACTTCGTCGAGAAGTATGAACCTGAACCTCCACCGCGGCCCAACCGGGCTTCTCGCTACAAACCAATTGAGCAGACCCAAGCTCCCGTAGCACCACCACCGGCCGAAGCTCAGCAGCCAGAGCCTGCCCCGGTAGTGCCACAAGAACCGGAGCCTCCCAAACCACCGCAGCCCGTCCCGGTGGAAATTCCTCCGGCTGCCAAACCCCAAGCGTCGCCCACTTCGCCGGTGTCCGCAGCTAGCACCAAGACTCGCGAAGCTACCCACGAGGCTCCAGCAAGCGCAAGCGCTTCTCCGGCTCCTTCCGGGGGCAAGAAGCCTCCGCCACCTGTCGCCGCCAAATCGAGTTCTTTCCGCGATCGCATTGCCGCGTTCAATGCCCCCGCGGCCGCGCCAATTCAACCCTTCAAGCCAGGTGGCGGGCCTCCGAGCACCTTTATCAAGAAGCCGTTTGTTGCCCCGCCTCCGAGCCGCAATGCGTACATTCCTCCCCCGCGTGAGGCCCCCCAGGTGAAGCCCTCGTATCGTCGGGATGAAGACCCTGAGATTGCCGAGCGCCAAGCGCAGGAGCAGCACAATGCAGAGAGAGCCGGGCTCGCTGCTGCATCCTCGAACGATGGAGATACAGAAGATCAGCCGCAACCTACCAGCCTGAAAGAACGCATTGCCCTCCTGCAGAAGCAGCAGCAGGAACAGGCGGAGCGCGCCGCTGCGATCCATAAAGAGAAGGCAAAAAGACCTCCAGTGAAGAAGCGGACTGAGTCCCATGATGGCCGGCCGAATGACGGCGACGGAGCAGCTTTGGAGAAAGTAACCAGCACCGAATCCAGGGAGCGTGGATCAATGGACCATGCTCGCCCGCCACGTTCTTCCCACGGGGTGAAGTCATCTGACACCGTACCACCCCATCGCGAACTTCTCAGTGATGCAAATGATGCGGACCAATCAGGCGCTGGCGATACAGAAGATGCCGAGGGCGCATCGACCAGCGTCGACGAGGATGATGACCACGCGAAGAACAGAGCATTACCGCCCAGGGCAGCTGCCGCGCCTACCAATGAAGCCGATGTTGGCGACGAAGAAGATGCCGACGAGGAAGAGGAAGAGGAAGATGAGATGGACGCCGAAACGAGGCGGAAACTCGAGTTGAGAGAGCGTATGGCAAAGATGAGTGGAGGCATGGGCATGGCAGGTATGTTTGGTGGCCCTCGAGGGATGCCAATGGGAGCCCCGCCACCGCCAAAGAAGAAATCGTCAGGGCCCGAAAAGAGGTCCACAGGAGACAGCGAGGAGCAAAATATGCCGCACCAGCGTATTGCTATGTTCCCGATGCCTGGCATGCCAACTGTCAGAAGTCCAGAATCCGAGGGAACTCAATTGGGGGGAGAAAGGGACGACATGACACCCCACTCCTACACTTCATCGCGCCAGGTCGGTGATGAGTCTGACCCCGAGGATGTGACGCCGCAGTCGGTGTCACGTACGCCCACTGCCGAACGTCCCTCCCCTGTCCTAACGGAGAGTAAGTTTTCTATTTCCTCGCAAGCCTGTTCAAGGCGTTCATGAATATTTGGACTGCTGTCAGTTATCATCATCACCCGAGACTGTGTCAAAGGCATACGTTGCTTCTGATGGGCGGTCAAAGTACGTGATGGCTATAAGCGTGTCTATGTTTCGGACGTTATGTCATACAATATTGTGTTTTGTGTTTCAACTACGATACTTACGATACTCAGAGCGGCCGGTGCCACCTCCAATTCCAACCGCTGATCGGCCAGCTCCCCCTCCTCTCCCATCAACCAGTAAGTACTATGCATCTGCATGTTTAGAGATTGCGTGTTGACCTTCCCAGCCCGTCCGTCCGCTCCGCAAATTCGCTCCCCAAGTCCTGGATCGGAATCTGGCGATGAGATGACAGACGCACCCCCCGTGCCTTTGGTTTCCTCGCCCAAGTTACCTTCTGCTATCAATACGTCGAAGCGGAGTTCTTATCTTGCCTCAGACGAAACGTCACAAGACTCGCCTGAAAGGCGCATGCCGCCTATACCATTAGCTAGTCCTACAATGTCACCAACATCTGCATCTCGTCCACCCCCGCCGCCACCCCCATCTGGGGCTCCTCCCCTCCGACAAGGTACCATGGACAGCATCTCGAAGAGGATCGATCGAAACGAGGGCGAGACTGACTACGAGGGCGATTATGACACCGACATCGCGCCCGGCGCAACACATAAGGACGCCTTGAAATCTCATGCTAGAGAACCCAGTATCGATGACAGCACAATGGTAGACGAGCCACCTTCATCAACTCGATCTCCAAACACATCATATGGAATGCCACCTCTACCACCATCGATACCGCGTGCTGTCCCTCCTCCCCCACCCCAACAGCCGCCAAGTCGTGTGTCCACGGATGCACCACGAGCTATCCCTCCACTTCCTCCAACTTCCCCGCCATCGCGGAACTTTCAAAATGAAGACGACGATGATTACGACCCATATAAATACATCCCAGGCGCGCCTCCTCAAGCTCCTAGAGCCGTACCTCCTCCGCCCCAGACTCAACCCCCGCCTCCGCAGAATCGGCCACCCCCACCGATGCCCCCTTTGCCACCAATGCCACCGCAACAAGCTGCAGAGTCGTCTGATGACGATGATGATCTTTACTCAGCTCCACCGCCTCGGAAGTCTCACGATCGGCCACCACCCCCTCCCCCTCAAGCAGCTCCTCATCAACACCGGCCTCCGCCTATTCCACAAGAACGTGCCGCTCCTCCACCGCCACCTCAGGAACGCCCTGCTCCACCGCCTCCACCACAAGAGCGTGTTGCACCACGACCTCCCCCCCCAGAGCCCTCTCAGTCGTACCGAGCACCACCTGTGGGACGGAAGTCTCTTGATGTAAATCGTGGAAACCAACAAGCACGAGCTTCTGTGGATCAGGCCCGCCCATCTGCTAGTGTAGAGTTCATTGCCAGCGACATTGACCTCGGTATTTCCTCGCACTGGTGGACTCAACCCAACATGCCACCTCCCTCCCTCCAGAACCGCAGAGACATTCTGCTGGAAATGAAAGAAGCACGATCTGGCAACTCGGTCGAGAAGACCATTTATGTTCTATACATGGACTATTCGCAGACCATTATCTCCGCCCGCTTCGATGCACACAACGTCTCCAATGTTGAATTTGAGCAAAACCAAGAACCTCCCCCTAATAAGCTACGTCAAGATCAACTCGAAGCCGCGCACGAGACCTTTGGGGTGCGCATCGCAAAAGACGTTGAGTCTAAACAGTTAAAAACAGTGGGTGACGGCACACCCCATGCGCTAATTCAGGAACTTCTGCTCCCATACAAGGACGCTCTTCCACCTGTCTCAACGCGGGCCTTCGGATCACTCGTCTACGCTAATCTTGCGAATGCGTCGACCCAACAATATGACGAGATCCGGCCGGGTGACATTATCACCTTCCGCAATGCGAACTTTAAAGGCAAGCATGGCCCCATGCATGCCAGTTACAAAATGGATGTGGGCAAGCCAGATCACGTGGGCGTAGTGATCGAGTGGGACGGAAGTAAGAAGAAGGTTCGAGTCTGGGAGCAGGGACGTGAGTCGAAGAAAGTCAAGCCAGAGAGTTATAAGGTGGGCGATTTGAGGTCCGGGGAAGTGAGGGTTTGGCGGGTCATGGCGAGGAGCTGGGTCGGATGGACTTAGTGCTTAGGCAGTAGGCAGGGATTGGAAAGTGAAATAGTAGAGTCGCATATATGTACCGGTGTGGTGGGGCTGATTGTAAGTAGCGTTTTGGAAGTGCGAGCGAGCAATGCATGACGTTGGACCTATAGCTGTGGGTGTACTTTCCGGCGTCCTTGGTGTTAGCAATCTAGCATATCGGCACCTATTTACTTGTGTATCAGCGAACTTTATCCTTTTACGAAGGGTAGTCCCATCATCGCCAGCCCTCCATGTCGCAGCCTACTTTATTTCTAAGCTAACAAGGTATTTAAGACGTAGGCCATAGTGCTTTCGGCAAGTTCAGCTCGTCTGCCCAATCCACGGAGATGTGCTGCTCGACTCAATACGATGTCCATGGAAAAATGATTTCCGCCA
This sequence comes from Beverwykella pulmonaria, assembly GCA_001599595.1. Taxonomy (NCBI): domain Eukaryota; kingdom Fungi; phylum Ascomycota; class Dothideomycetes; order Pleosporales; family Melanommataceae; genus Beverwykella; species Beverwykella pulmonaria. The sequence continues at coordinate 1,228,962 of BCHH01000009.1, read as the reverse complement.
TTTTCATATCTACTCTTAGGAAGACACACCTGCGGATCTCATTGCCCATCATCTTTTTTTGCTTTTTATTGCTCTCCATGCTTTCATACCGTCGTTCTTCCTTGTTTTACTAAATCGACTTATGATCTCGCTCGTTTGGTGGGGGGGCAGGGGGGTGTATGACGGCATTTCCCTGATGAAACTCGAGTATGTTATACTTTGTGGTTGAGAGTATGAAATTAAACTGAGGAACTAAGACATGTTCAGGAACTGCTTTCCGAATGAGCAAAAAACGCCTAGGAGAGTGTAAAGGAGAAAGCCACTGTTGGTATTGGGACTACTAGCTAAGATATTGGAGTATGGGAGAAGAAGAGAGAAAGAGGAAAGGTTGGGTAAGAGTTTCGATTTGTGATTTTTGGCTATTTCTTATTAGGAACTAAGGACTACCGCACATACCCTTGGTATCATTTATAATACTACATAAATTCTTTCGTCTTACTCTATCACCCTAGATTCTTCAATACCTATGCCTCGCGTGTCTGGGTCCGAACTTGGCGAAACCAACCAATAATCAGGCAATAATCTTGGTGAGCTCGAATTAGAAACATAACACCTATTTTCGCACATGGAATCAGGGGATCGGACATGTTGTGATGTGTCCTACGTACTCTACCACACTCTATTCCAGTTACGTCCCCTGGCATGGGTATATTTAGTTTTCGTGCAAGCTGTGAGCTCTACACGGCTTCATACTCTTCGAATATACATAGATTCTTCAGACAATTGACTGTCACCACCATACGTGACACGTATCGCTATCCTTGTTTGGAAACGCTTAGTTATTTTCGCCGCTGTCTGGTGCGGTTTCGAAGTAGGGTAACCCACTATCATTATGGCTGTGGGTATTATCTTCGTCGAGATATCGTTCCAGCATCAGAGGGCATCCGACGGGACGATGTGTGCGATTGGAATTAGGGTTCTCATGTGCATATGCAGTGCGCTGGCGAGGCTGACTCTGTGTACGAGAGGCATAGTCTGGAAATTGAAAAGGATTACTCGGCTCTGTGGAGGCGGTCTCGGAATCCTCTCCGTCTTGCTCTCGTTGGCTTATATTTCTTCATATAATCTTGATCACCTTTGTGGTCGTTGTTCCTCTTTGCAGAATCGAACAGTTCACTTGTAGGCTGCCGTAAAATCTTCGCCGTTTTAATGTTTTAAAGCAGTTGCTGGACTAACTCGAGGCTGACGCACTGAGTGTTGTGATGCTGTCGGGTGAAGAGATTGATACCTTGGACTAGGATGTGAAGGATCTTAATTTCTCTTTCTGCTTCGGTTTCAGTGGAAAGGGTTTGCGTCCAAGAGACTGTATATTTCTGCTATGTTTACGGATGACGTGAGACGAGCATTGTTCCGTAGAGATTTATATAACGCTCAATATCTGTCCACTTGATTTCTATAATCAGTAGTCAAGCTCAACCTCAGGAAGAACCAAACTAGTCATATTGATAAGGTCCCAGCCCGAGTATTTCGCTTTATAGTCCATGAGCAATACTCGAGATATTTCACATTGTCCGCGGGTGATTGTCTTGTTTGTAACAGAGGTTGTAGCTTTTCAAGCCGGGGATCGTATCGAGCATTGACTGAGAAGAAAGCAACATTACAGTGGCACGTTCGAATCCAGGATTAGGTACCCAGTAGGTGTTGCATGGACGTATGAATACGCAGATAACTCAATCACAAGAGCTTGCGGATTGGATTTGAACAAAGTGAATTAATGCAGGTGCTCTACAAAAGTTGAAACACCTTTTTCTATTTGACAAAATGATGGATTGCACAATCCCACTGACAGGATCAATTGGCTCATTCCTGTACAACAAAATTGATCGAGGCAGTTGTGTGTAGACGCCAGGAGCGTTCTAAGGTAGTACATGCTTGAAAGTGGTGAGTATATGGTCTCTCTTCCTGGAGAAGAGCATTAATATCCTTCTTAAAAATAGCAAAGATTCTTTGTGCTATATGGTCTTGCCTTCCAATCATCGAATTAAAGACAGCAGGAAATAGTAGATACAGCACACAGTACGATGGTGTCTACAGTCCCCTATCGCATATTTGCTTTTGAGAATCTCTCTTACCTGCAGATACACTCATCATATACCTTCTGCAGATCTTTCACCATACTGAAGGCCTCTGCTCAATTTCATCGCACCTTCATCTGACCTTGACGATTGCAGATCCAAAGCTACACTGTATTTCTATTCTTGGGACACATAGTAAAGTGCGAAAGCGTAGTCTTGCTCTCAAGCAATTTCAACATATTCCTGCGCAGCATAATTCCCTTATACTTCCCTGGAGGCGCGGGACGATTTAAAAAAGATGTGACCTGGGTGGTAGCAGGTGGATCGTGACCTTCCAGCTTGACTGCAGCAAGGGGAGGTCTCTAATTATGTCGAGGATGTGGCCTAGAAATTTGTTTTTAATATTTGTTGGTAGTTTTTTGTGAACTCTACGCTGAATACTAAGTGAACGCGCAGTGACGACCTGTGTTATACCAAGACCAAGTGGCAGAAATAATCATAGTTAAACTTTACAAGCTAAACACCAACAAATGTCGCACGCATACACCCAAATACGCGCATCACACTTCCTACACACACAAAAATTCCAACTACACACTCAAAACTTAAATATATCCCTCAACCGCCAGCCTGGACCATTAGAAGATCGTCCGAAGCCCGCTTCCGTTCATGTGGGCTACCACAACGGGCTATACCCACAAGCAGGGAGGAGGGTGAGAAAGGGCTGGATTGGCAAGGGATACTAAGGGAATAGAGAAGAAGGGGAAGTAGAGAGGCAAGAGCGGGAGGTTCAAGGGTTGAGGGAGAAATTGGGGGGTAATGGACGAGGTTGGAGACAGCAAAAGCTCGGGTGATGAGGAGCAAGAGTTAAGTTTATGCCCTCCAGCAGAGCCAGGGCAGTATGATGATAGCCCTGGACGTGCTGTAGGCCCAGTTCAAACAGTTCAGAGAAGAGAGAGCAGCTGATAAAGTGGCTGGAGGATAGGGAGCGGGCTCGGGGTCATGCTGTTTACTGCTGGAGGACCAAGCGGATTTGGAGCCCTGACTGGAGGTTTAATAGAAGTGGCTGAAGGCCATAAGGGGCTGGGGGTGCTCGTGGTGATGGTTTTGAGAGCAGTGGCAGAAGGGGGTAGGAAGGATATGGGGGCTACGGCCAGGCTGCTGCCATGTACAGGCGTGACATTGATGGGCTTGGAGGGCCTGGAGCTGCTGCTCCTGAGGTTTTGGATTGGTGGGGTTGGGGCGTGGTTGTGTGAAGCGGGAGCGGGAGGAGGAGTATGGAATGGGGCGCAGAAGATCAAAAGAGAGGAGTAGGATAGCGAGGGTTTATGAGCTAGGGTGGGCTATGGAAATGTCATTTGTGAGCTGGGGAGTGCGATGTAGGAGTCTGGGGGGAATTTCTTGTAGAGAAGGGATAGGAGGAGAAGAGGGGCCGATCGGGGTTTGAAAGCAGGGAGATAGAGGGTTAGGGGAATCTCTACACTTCTTTTTGCTTGTTTTGGTATTTTCTTGTATGCACATCACAATCCCCACTACGTGAAACATGATCGTATTACGTTAACATAGTACAGTCCTATCCGCTACAGGATGTAAGACCAATGCTCAAGTTTCCCACTTCTCCTTCTTTCCAAGATTACACTATTTCAACCACAAGCTCATTAATCCTGACCAACTGTCTTCCAAAATCTCCTCCATCCCTCTTCCACAATCTCTCTCACTCCCTCTGCCCCTCCCTTTCTTCAGGGCCTCCCTTAACATCTTCTCGTCATATCACTCCAGCGCCGGATCACTGAGGTCAAGCCGTACATTACTCAGCCTCCTTCTACTTCTCACTGCTTTCAATTTCTTGAAGTACAACCATAGATATGCGATTCCGGAGCCTATGGCGAAATTTTTGGCTGAGTTGATGAGATTAGAAGGTTAGAATATCAAAATTTAGAGGCAAAGAGCTCATATCCTTCGTATTTGAGGTTAAAGGAGGGCGAGAGAGTAGGTGACAGATTCAGATTGAGGGTTCCATGGTGGAAGACATCATATGCTAGGTTTTTACGTAAGCATTTTAAACGAGGTCGCTAAGCGAAGTTAATACAGAGGGAAGGCAGGGTTCGTGTGTAACATTCAGCCAGTTTATAGGAACAGTCTGCAGCCATTCGTTCTTCAGTGCTCGCACGAAGAGACAGCGTTCATTACTGGCCCAATCCTTAATTTCAGCTCCACAGCCTACGGGCCGTGTCACCTCTACGTTCTGTAATCTCTCTTGACCCTTACCAAAATCTTACACCAAATCCCAACCTTTTTCTTCTCGTCAACCATACTCTCCGTATTATCCTGATACAATACTAAAATATCCCTATTAAAAACTTTCTTATTCTCTAATTCCCAATACTTCAAACTCCTCTCCAACTCTTCTGGCTTCACCACTAAGTTAAGCAGCAAGAATATTCGAGGTAAATGATTACACAGATGCAGCAGAAATCGCCCCGCCACCTTCGGTTAGGTCGGTTCGTGGCGGGCCTGTGTTGAGGAAATAGCGGTTCTCAACTTTGAGGATGAAGACCAATTTCTCGCGGTTCATGCTGGCGTGGATGTAATTTAACATGTTCGTGAGGAAGTAGTGGTTGTCATTGTTAGGCACCATGTTGTTTGCATGGAGTGAGGGAGTAGTGGCGAGGAGATACGAGGAGGTTCTTTAAAAGTCAATTGTGGATGAATGTCTTGGATTGACAAACTGGGACGCGCGATTACTCTACATGATGTATATAGCTCAAACGAAGCCTACTTAGATTACGATGTGATTGATTGGGTGTCTCCTTAAAGTATTAGTTGACCTCATGTGAGTAACGTGCTGTGAGGATAACGTGAAGATTGAATGGGATTACCTTGGCCGGTTATTTACAGTACCTAACATGTGGCGATCTCGAATAGATATTTTAAATAAAGTGTTAAAACTTGAAGGTATGCAGATATCATTTCAAGTTCGAGTTGCGTAGTGTTTTGTTGCGGATATTCTGGATCTCCACATCGAAACGACCAAGTCACCTTTGGCAGATATAGCAGAGCTTTACAACGCGGGCCTGACGAATTTGACGCTTCGTCAGAATCAGTGTAGCTATATGGAACTGTTGTATAGAATGCCGTTTCTCAGCACCAAGGCCACTGGATCCATTGACAGGCGTGGATCAGTGCTGCATCATAAGATGGCTGCAGGTGGACTTACCGTACAATCGATGATCTCTTTCCATTTCGAGCCCCATAGGAAATAACGTGACACAGAGGACGCATAGAAATAGGCTTCTGAAAATCGTCCATGGCGATGCGGAGTTGGAGCTTTGCCTTACTTATGAGTTCGTCATTTGAACTTTTTCTCTTTTCACTTTTGATAATTCACTGAGCGCAGTAAGTGGGGAGTTACACTGGCACGCCTTATTGTCAGAATAGCCATTCCAGTCTTCTAGATTTTGGATTGTTCAATTTCACCATTTTCTTCAACCCCTTTCGGCCGTCCGAGCCCGGCCAGAGCATGTGACCGGCCAGTGCTCTGCCAAGAAATCGCTAGCGGCACTAGTTACGCGAACGTGAATGTTTTTAACTCGCACCTCCAATGTCGCCCTTTCATACTCAATCGACGACTACCCACCACCCAACGCCCGCGACATCCCAACTCCATCGGATTCCATCAAGGATACACGACCCTACATCAGATCCAAGTGCCCGCTGTTCGATTTGGCCTTGAACTTGACGGCTAAGTGCATTCCACGCTCGAGGCACGATGTCACCTGCTCCAATCACCCAAGGCGCGGCTGCCCCAGCTTCACCATCAAACTCAAGCCCTCCTGCTCCGCCTGCGAATCCAATGAGTAAGTTTAATATATTTGATTTGCACTTGAACATATCATTGACATATTGGGCAGAGTCCCCAGTGCCGCAGAACTTTGACGACATCTTCCACAACAAGTTCATGCAGATCATTCAGCAATTTCGGGACAATCCGCACACGGGAGCACTAACTCAAAAGGATCGAAAGACCTTCATTGATACAGCCTACTTTGAGACTGACGCTGCCTTCTTCGGGGGTCGCCCTCTCACCGACCAGGAGATCAAGATGCGTGCCCTCACCAAGGTCTTTTATAAGGTCCTTGCAGAAGAGCCATGGTCCGATGAATGGATCCGCCCTCACGACGTGGAGCGAAAGCTCTCGCGTTTCGAGTTGCACAAGGACTCTGTCGAGCTTGCCGCACAGCACGGTATTCACACCCCACGTGAAGCCGTTGCTGCTGCTCGCCGTAGTCTTGTCGCTATCCAAAATGCAGAGCCAAAGGTCCGCACTCTTCGCGGCCCGTGGGACGAGATTGAGATCATTTACATTGCTGGAACCGTGTCTTCTCATGCAACCAATGCGATCGACCGTGATAACATTTACCCCGTCTCTGTGTCGTCGGTCGCAAACATTCTCCACAATCATATCTGTCGGGATATGACTCGGCCTTATGCCATGGCTGAAATGTTCGTCACTTGTGCCGACAGCGAGAAGCTCACTCAATTACGGCAATTTGCCTGCGATGTATGTGACTTTGCTCCGCATCTACTCGACAATGATAATGTGAGCCTACTCATCGTGCTGCTCATATTGGCCCGATCTGAGATTTGCCGGCGCTTCGATAACATGGGCATCCGTATCGAGGGATCGACTATCAGCCATCGTCGTGCCGAGTGCATGAAAAACAAGCTCAATTGGAGGACTTCCGATGACCGCAAGCCTTTCGACAACGTCGCGACGGAGTTCCAGACTCGTGTGAAAAACGCATGCTTTCCGGCTCCGCGTGCTCATCGTGGTGCTCCTCGGAAGAATTCACGCAAGTCTTCAACGCCCGTGACGCCTGCCGCTCCTCCTATCGGATATTATGCGTCTCCACAGGTCCGCAATTCTATGGGCAACTTCTCAGGCAACGCTAATACCGGTATCAACATACCAGCACCCAAACCACCACTCAATTTCTATGGCGGTCCCCCTCTGCCTCCACTGGAGCACCTTAAGCGTGTCGTCGTTACAGTACCCACCGTCGTTAAGGCAGAAAAAACGCTTAACATGACGCCAGTTCAAACAATCGCCAAGACACCTATCAAGCAGCCTGCCGTTGCAGTAGGCAGTGACACCGAGCCAATGGATACCTCGTAGACATTACGTTTTGAGTGCGACTTCACGACATTGATATTCGAATTTAACAGCATGGTTCTGGCGTCTGGTTCTCGGGTTTCTTCTCATCTGCATCTGCAGGGCATTGTCGGCGGCAACAGTTTTGGCGTTTGGTCTATATCTGCCCATTTCTTTACTGGGCTACAATGGTGACGTCAGGCAGGTTCTTTCTCCAGAGAGGTATTGCGACTTGGGTTTGCGTATGAGAGCGAAGTTCTTTTCAATTTTAAAGGCCTAGGGCATCAGTTACTACATATTTAGACTCTACAAAAACGATGGCTTTTATAGTCTGTCTCGGGTATGAGCTTTGGCCGTCTTCGTTGAGAAAAGACATTGCCGCTCAGGATCTGCATTATTCGAGCTTTGGCGCTCTTTGTGTAAACAACACCCCAATGGTGTTTTTAACAATCTTCCTGCCTCATGTAGTCTAGATGGCGAAAACACCTCTTCATACCTTGATATTTTTAGCCTATATTAATGCTGACTGTGATGACTGTGAATGGGTACGGCACGTGTGCGGGGCTTCGGCTGTTTCACGCACCAGTGCACGGTGCGGCTCACTCGCTTGGCAATTCACCGCCTCGTCATTTTTGCCACACGCTCATTCAGGATCTCTATACGTCTCGCAGCCATCGCGACACTATGCCCAAAATAATTGGTACTGAGGAAACGAGCGCCGCTGCCTTTATTACTGAGAGCCACGTCCGCGACACACTTTCGAAGCTTCAATCAAGGAGCGAAATCACATCAACGGAAATGTATAGATTATCCGCTTACATTATCAATCGTGTTTTGGTCCAATACGACAGGTGTTGGGAATCATCAAGGAAACTTGTTATCTCTCAGTTTTTGCCGCACCATAATCAATCATCATGATGAAATGAGTTCCGGGACGACGGTCAGGAGGTGTACGTGGATGTTCTTCAACTCTTAATTAAAACTTCGTAGTCGTTGGATAGGTCTTTTACAGAAGAGCTTGCATTCCCCCTGTCAGCTAAACCTCCCACCCTGTTCACATCCAGATGAGCAGCCACGAAATTGACGACCACGTCTCGACGCGAAGCCTCGACAATGAACTCGCCTATCAAACGATCCACGAGGATGTGTCTTCCATCTTCCCTGGTTTCGAATCTAGATGAAATCTTTGCATTGTTCTCGGTTACGGTGTCCTCCCTTCAACAACAGAAGTAGATAACGGCTATTGCGGGCGATATGGGAAGTGCAGAAGTACGGCGGTACTATGAACTCCCTCAGAATAAACTAACACTTCCTCACCAAAAGCACAGAAAACATTAGACACAAGATTCGTTGTTGGAGACATTGTCGGACAATCGTTGGGTCGTTATAATCTGTCTTCAAGACATGAAACCCAACCACCTACTAGAGTGGCGTCTGAGGTCCTGCGCAAATACCATGGTTTAATTGTATGCAGAGTGTTCGTAAAAAGGTATCAAGATATGACGGACTGATTAGTCAATGGCATATCCAGGTGATTATACGGTGTCCTGGGGTTACTCTATCTATAACTATCTCATCGGAAATCGTATTCCTAAGGTTATCGAGGTCATTGTTGCGCATCAGATGATGACTTTATTAAACTTATATATATAGAGTAGGTACGAGAGTTAATAAGACTATGTCACCTCTTGGATATCAGATCTATCATTCATCATTCCATATCTTGATCAGGACATTCGAAAAGATATGATCTTACCAAAAAACTTATCTAGTAAGTTTTCGGGCTCTGACACCAATTGGTGGCCTTCACGTTTCAGTGCCGTTTCCAGTGTTGTTTTATTTCGCCGAAGACTCAGACCAACGACAACGCGGAGAGATACACCATTTTCACATATTGGGCTCGCTAGACTATCTTTCATTGACCCAGTAGGAGTAAGCCATCCTTCTTTACAGTAGTACAACGACAGAAGTCTAGTCTCGTAAGCGAAATCTTACCAAAACTTGCTAGTTCGATAAGCGAGCCTTCAAGACAAGCGACCCGTCCACCCCACCAGTATTCTTCTACTCTAAAACACAATAACTCTACAACGCGAGAAGATATAGACCATCTACAAGCTGCAAGTTAATCTACAGTAATTTTTGCATCTCTCTAAATCGTACCAATATTATGACTTGTTTCTTTGCAGAGGCTGTAGCGTGTCTGCTGCGTCGTGTTGCCACTTAAGCGCCCTACCTTGACACATTTCGCCCTTAAGCTGCGCATCAACATCCTTTTGAAGAATTACATTAGTGCCCTCTGCTCTTTTTAGGGCACTTTGCTTCTATATCTGCTTCCTTTTGCGCGCTTTATGTTGAAGGGCAGCCGGCTAGCTGAGACTGGGGCACGTGACATCCACGTGACAGGCACATGATAGGCACGTGACCAAGATGGCTGGGCAGATGTCCGAGTATATAGCACCAGCCTGGCTCTAGGTTGGCACCTCAAGCAATATTATTATGTCCCCTACCACTCAGAGCTCTCACATTTCAACACTTTATACTTTGTTGCAGTTTTATTTGCCTTTCAAAGAGAGCAACTTAGTCGTGTAGTATCTCGAATGTAATCTGCATGTGAAGCAATATAGAACTGCACGTCCTTGTGTTTCAATAGGTTGTCTTCGATTGATCGAAGCTAAAAGGAAGTGAAATGGAAGTTGAGCACATTGAGAGGATCCTCAGCTACTGGGTTGCTCTCATCAACTATCTTATCAAGTATATATTTATCCATATGATAGGGTCGCCCAAGCTTCTATCCTTTGCGTTTCGTCTTGTATTTCCTAGCGCGTCTTTTAGCTATTGGTATGCCATACAGTCTCCTCTCCTTGCGCCATTTACGACCCGTCGATGTGTTGATGCCATGGCACGCGGCGATTTCAGGTAACGTACGGCCGTCGCGGTTGTTCTTCCCAAGATTACCTCCAGGCGAAGGCTTCACCCAAAGCCAATTATGGTCGTCTAACTCTTTGCCCTCGGGATGGACGTGCAGACCGCCGAGCAGGTTGAAGAGAATTGTGATCCTCTCATAATTTGTGTGCGGGACAAGGCTTGTTCGTCGATCTCCATTCGGCTAGGGAGGGTACTTTATCTGGCGACTCCGATCTGGTGATATTTGATCGATCCGATGGCGCCCAGTCAAGGCACTATATGGTAGACCAAGCTCAGATTCCAAGCGCTCAATAATGAGAACCGACAGACTGTGACAGCTTTTGATGAATTGTACGTAAAGCTTGCATCTGTTGTTGACGACTTCAGGAGCTGGAAGAGGCGGGATGAGACCGAATACGTCGTCCTTACTCAAACGCTAGAATTTACAGCGGTCAAATGCACCGTTGTCGTAAATTCGACCAATAACTGCCCCTTTGTAGCTTCGCATTCTGGTCAGAGAATTTCCTCACGAAACTCGGAGGTTAGCCTATCCGAGGACAGTTCTATTCATTATCGAATACTCATTTTTGACTTCTATGTCCAATCCGAATATGTCCTTGGCTGACTGAAACATGTTATTGATCGCGTGTATCAATTCCGCCCCTTCCTTGGTGTTCTTTAGGTCAAGAAGAAACAAGCCGGTCGAGCAACAAATATTGTAGAGATTTTCTCTCTCTTCTGGATCATTCGAAAGAAGCTTAGATAGAGACAGCGTTCGAATAGGTAGCACTGGAAAATCTGGCGGAAAGGCTAGGAAGGCTACCGGCGTACTGAATGACATAGTGAAACCATGTAAACTGATCAATCCTATAGTCGACTGCTGGGGCATTGATATTGCTGCACAGCTTGAGGAAAAAATTCTGCATCATAGCTGCTGCGACACCGACTTTTCCACATCTGTAAAGCCGGATTGTGTAGGAAAGACAGCTGATATATATGGCGGACTGATTAGTCAGTGACACATCCACGTGACGGTACGGTGTCCTAGGGTTACAACATCTCTTCAAGATATGGGCTCGTAGCATCAAAGAAAAGAGTTGCGGTCAGCCTTCAAAGAGATTTTCGATCTTTCTGATACAGTCGCTCTTTAAGGAGGCAAAATCGGGAGACAGCAAAAAACATCCCTACGATGGAGATGGTTCCTGGGCGTGCGCAAAGTGGACAAGCTCTACTACTTGTTTCTATGGGGGATGGCATGAACTACTACCCAAAAACCCTGCATGGTGGAATGGTCGCTGTGCTGATAGATGGTGAGATACCTTTTCAAATTTCCCCTCTCCTAGATTGTCTTGCGGAAAGTATAACTCTTTTTGGCAGAGGCCATGGGCTTGCTTGTCTTTCGCAAGATGGGGGCTACTGGCGTAGGGTATGACACCCTTACGGCAAAGATAGACATAACATTGCGAGGCAGGGTTGAGACTCCAGGTGTGTGCCTCGTCCGAGCATGGGCAGATGACCAGGAGGCAGAGAGACAGGGAAAGAAGTGGACTGAGATGAGGAAGTTGTGGGCGATGGCGGCGATAGAGGATGAGAATGGTCGCACTTTGGTTGAGGCGAAGTACATGTTCATCCAGCCTAAAAGTACTGGAAAGCTGTGATATATCGAATTCAAGGACATGTGATGATGTTTCGAGGAGGGAGGAATATCAATTAGTACATTTGCCACTTCAGTTTGATGAATGAAATTGCAAACCTTTCAAGTTTGGAGCGGCACAGCAATGGGTGATGGACAAGAACTTTCAGAATGAGAGTTTCAACACACCTGCAACGAGCCGACATAACTTAGCTAACGAGATGTAGAGTGACTTTGTGCCAGAATTTCCCCTTTATCTCACCAGTATGCTGTTTTGTGACACATGGCTATCGTGTAGCAATCTGTTAGAATGGGAAGGAACATGGCCAAACGCTTTCGGTGCTTGAGTTGACCATTTGAAGACAGGCCCACAAGGGAGTAAGAAACATAAATACTTGCGATTAACCGATATATCGACAAGTAAAACCCTCAACCATGGCCCAAGTGAAGATCTTCAAGGGGTTCTTGATGATGAAGAGCAAGATTGTGTTTGTCCCATTCGTTATCTCCACCATCCTCTTCACTCCATTACTTAGTATCTTTATTGAGCGCATCTCCATTTTCCCTCCATTCATTTGGAGAGTTTGAGTTTTGAAGAATGATCCTATAGAAGCTCCAGCCCGTTGGGGGGCATGATTCATTATTGCAGCTCCATTCCTACTGTATACGAATCACATTTCTGACTAGACTCCATGGAAGCTTCTAGGACCTTCATTAATCTGCTAGCAATCGACAAAAGCACTACAAATATTGCCATCCGAGATGGGCTCACTTTGAGCAAGATTGCGTGTCAGAGCTTCGACCGGGGTTCCTATCACGATGAGTGGAAACAGTCAATCGTCTGATGGGTAAATGTGTATATAAGGAGTGTGAAACCCGTGACGAGCTGACTGCTCGCACGATGACCGTATACACCCATGACGGGGAGTTAGCTAGAATAGGACATATGGTAGAACACATGCGACACGTGCAAATAGAGAGCGAAGTGCAATGTTAAGGGTAATAAAAAACATTAGAAAGCTTCTTTATTAATAACAAATATTACAATCTGTTTGTACACCGCCTTTACACTGCCACGCTATTCTTACTACAATTTCTTTTACTCTACAATTTTTGGCGAAGACACCTACGTATCAAAAGACACGATACATATAATATCCATACATTTTATCTTCAATCCAACAACTTATTTCTATCCAATCCAGGCCGAGTCAAATTAACATTTACTCTAAGTGTTGTTGATCAACACCTACCCGACGAGCAACATGTGCCCCCAGAGCTATCTGCCATAATCGAGAGAACCTCTTCAAACAGCGACCGTGGACCGATGCGTGAATCTCACAAACAAGTACTCCTGCCTTGCCTCACCAAAATCTTGAATGGACACGGCAAGGCAGTCCAAGCGCTCATATAGTGTTATAGGTACATGGCAAGCAGACACTCAAGATCTAGGACACAAGAAACCCGCGGAAAAGTATATTACGGATATAAATAAGGATGATTTTATTGCTGCTTCTGCAGAGTGGTCAGAAATTCAAGTTAATCCTTCGAGCTCTAGCGAGAAGAAAACTTAAATAATGATTGTTTACTTATGGGGTATTCGCCGTCTCCATTTAGACCTAGTCTTGGAGATAGTCACAGTGAAATATGGCAGACAGTCAAGGAACGCGTTCTAAAGATTACATACTACCACAATGGAAATTTGGGAGTTTCCTTACACGGTTCCTGCACTCCGAGACGAGGCGAAGGCCAATATCGAGCACCTCAGTAACTCCTTCTCTGGGAAGTGGCGATTGGAGCTCTGGAAGTGGTCTTCTTTGATCTCAATGAGATGGATTTCTTCGAGGGGTTTAACGTCGCCACAACCCCAATTTCCATCAATTTGTCAAACCTATAGCTATTACATGAGAATAACAGGTAAGGCAAAGCATTCAACCTGTTCAAATATAATCGTTAAAAACTATCAGGGGATCGCTCCAGCCCGTAGCAGAGTGTCTAAACTGTGAAAAGAGTTGTCAATCTAACATCATCTATTGGTCTAAGGACTGTATTACAAGAACAAAGTTAATCCTGTTGTATATTAAAATTTGAGTCAACTTTGCTAGGGGCAGTATCTCGGAACGAGTACTTGCGTAGTCTGCATCACGAGGAGAGTGGATTCATGTTTTGTACCATATCCCCTCCGTCGCTAACATCTGCCGTACACGGACCACCTCAGTTTGGCCAATAGGAAGTTGATAGCTCTGAAACACTAAATCTAGCCACAATGACTATCGTGATGCAGCTGTGTAGAATTTAGCAGTAATTACTAGCACAAAGCGCAATACTGACACCTCTATCAGCTCGACTATTCGATAGCTCTCTTTTGTCAATTTTTATATAGGATTCAGGCCTATTTGCGGTCATAGAAAAGCGGGTGTCTGGTTCAGCGCATTTGAACGTCGTTTTTCGGTAGAAAATCGCCTCAACACTAAAAAAAAGCGATCTGGCATTATTCTAGCAGCTATTCAGAATCAAATCACGAAATCTCGCCTCAAAATTCGCACCCTACACCCATTACAATGCTGATTTCTTAGCAATCCTCATACAAACGGACATTTACGTTGGTGTTCGTGGCGAATATCCCTTTCATCCGATTCGTCACTAATAGGTGGTCCGTGTACGGCAGATGTTAGCGACGGAGGGGATAGGAAAATAGATGTATCTGTTGAATGGACTTTGCTAGCTAGCTTGGTGTTAGCAAGGTGAGCGGAGCAAAGCATGGTTTGCACGGTGTACACAGCGCGCGGGGATAGTAGGGTGGGCAAGTAACTGTTCGTTGATTCTGTTCTGTTCTGCTACGTACGAGGGGAGAGGGGCCACATATTGTTCGCGCTCGGTCCCAGCGCACTGGCCACATCACGTGGTCACACCACGTGATATAACCTCTGTAATATACAACGTCCACTGTTCGGACAGTATCAGACATTACGAGAAAGTTGGATGCTAGGTGATTAAATCTACACCCACGGCCAATTGAAAGGGAGAACAACGAAACAATCATTCGATCTAAGGTATCTGGCACTTCAGTGCTTATGGCAGTGCTAAAGCATCTTGACAAGTACTTTAAGCATAGTTGAGCCCTACAGATGCAATACACCACACCCACACGTTCCATTATTAACCATTTATTCCCTAGATAGTCAACACGCCTACTCAGGTCATTCAGCCAGCTCTCATTCGATACGGTCTGCTATCGGAGGATTAAGGCGCAGAAATACACACCGAGAGTCTAAAAAGGTTAAATGGCAAGGGAGACCCTGATTTGGAGCTACAGACAGCCGCATGCCAAGATCTCTGTACTGCGCCGCAGTTGCTACGGTAAAATGCATAGTTTATCTGTCTATCACACACTCAATGGTGCTATCTCTGCTTTTTCTTCTTCTTCTACATCGTTAGCTCTAAAGTTCTAGTGATATGAGAATTAGAGAGGGCGCTTTGACAATGAAGCTAAGGACTGGACTCTTAGGGTTACCTTTAATTATTGTGAAGATAATTTTCAAACAGGTTTAGAGCTTGCGCCAAAACAGCAAAACGGACGCTGATTTATGTTTCTAGATCTAATGTGATAACTTCAAGGGATTCAAGAATTTTAGCCTAGTATCCAAAGATTGTTAACGTGAGTCTAAAGGCTACTTTTCTATAGTCTAGCCATTAACTACAAACCAATTCTAGCGACTTAAGGAGATATACGCACGCTTAATAGATTATAAGATGATAGGAATATGGTTATGGAGCATGTGCGACACGTGAGAATTGGGCCGTGGACAGATTACAACTACTATAATTATACTATTGCTTTATTAATTGGCAATGTTGCGGCTAATGCGACCAAGTTGCGGTCTCTAAGCTGGATCTTAGCGCTCCTGATGCCAGTAAAGACCCTCTAAGATCTCTATGAGATTGCGCGTAGAGCCTATTTAAACATTACTAATAGTGGAAAAAGAGGACCATATCTGCTTTCACGGCCCCTTCTCTCCTATCCATAGCTCTATACCCTAGGCGAAAGTTTACTACACACAACCTTATAGAACTAGTCTAGTGTACAGCAAGCTTTAAATTCTTAAAGAGTACTTGATTCACGGAAGCAGTATCAAAGTCCTGCGCCTTAGTACACTAGATAAATGGCAAGCATATAACATAGACAATAATTTAGGCTTTGCATTGCAGCACTAGGAGGGCGTTACGCTAGATGCCTTGAATTTTAATTGGCGAGATGGGGACCGCGTTCCACCTCTTGAAGAATTGAAGCTTGGCAACTACTAGTACGATCTATTGCCCAAACAGTGTTGGATGTGGGCGGCATGTGCTGACTAGAGCCAACTAAAAAGATTGGACGTTGGCACAGGAGCGCCAAAGTATCACTTTGAATGCCTGACTGGGGCAGTGCCGTAGTTGGAAAGTCTTACTTTTAGCCCCTAATCCGCCTACAAATAGTTTGCGTTGGCAGTTACTTAGTTTGATGGACGGCAGAGCAGTTTGTTGATTTGCTAAAGATATATCTAAGGTTGATATAGTTGAAAATGGAGCTCAAATGGCAGCACGTAGAGGGTCAATGGGAAGATGCCACACTAACACTAGAGGCGAAGTACCAGTCCATATCTATCAAAAAGAGGATTGTGCCTATCTATAGCTACCTAAGCAGGAAGACCTAAGAAGATGACTACTTTAAGATACAAACCTCAAACCCAATAGAGTCCAATATTAGGAAATCAAACACGATTTTCATGGAACCTTGGGCTTATGGGTCACTACTTACCGCCGTCGCTGCATGTCTTATCTATAAGCGAGAATGTATGCGCTTTAATCTGGTAGTACTTGCTAAGAGAAATCCCAAAAATGCTCCGTATAAGTCGGTTATTACTGGAGGGGATCCCAGGTGGTCGACGGTAGGAGTTACGTACGGTGCTTCGATGTTACTGAATAATGTCGCGCTTCCATCCTATCCATAGCAGTACACGAAGTTCCGTTGTGACCCAACTTTTGCATCAGCGTACAGTCTTGTGTACGCATCTACCCCGAGATTGAGCTAAGTGCCCGCTAGCATTGCTAAATGACAAAGATTTTTCCTAGATGTTGGAATCTTTAGGACTGACCTCTGCATTTGAGATGGCGGAGCTGTCGAAGACGACACCAAATGTGACCTTTGGAATGATGCGAGCAACCAATTGTCTATTTGCATCGACGTGCCACTGGAACCACTAATGGCTTGTCTTCGCCTCTAACTCCTAATAGTCATCTTCAGATTCTACAACATCCTTCTCTCCTTGCGGAACGGGATAGCGCATTGAGAAGTCCCATTTCGCGAAGTTGATACGGTAGTCAGCGTTTCCGGACAAACACGTCAGTATTGCGGTGGAGTAAAGGGTGTGATATAGAAAATCATAAGGATAGAAGGCGACTCGCAGCCATGCGATGTCCGAAGCAACAATGCACTAAGAAGAGGGGGAGGATCAAGACCGAGGTTTGACAGTAGACTGTTGCAATTTCGTTATATCTAGCTACCAAACGAAAGAAAGGGATGTGTGATGAAAGACAGAAAGAAATATTCGTGATCTCGTTGGAGTGAGGTTCGTATGTTCGGTGGTCGGTTCGACTGTCGATTCATTCCATCTGTTATTGTTGATGCATCATTCATCGTTGTCCCCCGATGGAGGGGCGAGGTGTTCGGATACCCATATATATGTTGCGTTAAGTGATGACGAAGCAAGCAGCTGACAGAGAAACCAAGACCCATTCCCTGCACCATGCATCCATGCCTTCAACCAGTGCCTGAGTTGAATTCGAGCAAAGTAGCTCTTCGCTACAGCGCAGTATGTGGTCAGTGATTGACAGGGTGTTTATGACCATAGTCCTACATTTCTAGCGTGGCGTCTCTAGCGAGAGATGCTAGGATCCAGAAATCGGGTCCAACGGTCACAATACCTGGAACACGGAGACTGGCACCAAAGTTGTGAGCACCTATTGCTTACCAGTCACAGAAAGAGTCGATTGTGGCGGATATTCTATCAAAGAGCTCGACTTGACCTGTGTGAAACAACATCTTGCCTTGGGCTTTGAAGTTTAGAGAAGCATCGACTCGACCTCGTGTTCGAAACCATGCACTTGATGCCTAGAAAAAATTCAAGTTCCCAAGGTTTACATATCGTAGTTAGCACAAAGCTCCAGATGGTATGTGCATGGAGATCTATGCAATGACAGTAAGACCTGCGGCAGATCGATATCGACGGCTAGCTGCGTCCAAGCCTCTAAGTAAAACTCTTCGAAGGCGCTGAATTCAAGGCAACCCAAGCAATCGCATCCTTAAACATAGTTTTTCCCGCGTAATGGTAATTGTTGAAATATGCAAGAAAAGTAATAGCTGTTAACTGATGAGCAAGTACAATTGCCCTTGTAGCACGGCTCCGGTACGAAGGGAAGCGAAGCAATACTAGTGGATTGGAGTGGATTGGAGTGGAGGGCTAAGAGGATGGAGAAAAGACTGAGACGAGTCTTTAAGCAGAGCGCGATGTAAATTTTTTGTGCATGTTGCAAAAATGCTAGAGAATAGAAATAAATGTCTAGACATAGAGAACGGTGTTAGTGTGTGAGTTGAAAATGACGCAAGGAACGAAGTGGCATGGACTTGGGATGGTTCAGGTGGGGAGAGAAAAATGGGGTAGAGATGAGATAGGAGGGTAGGAGGATAGGGAAGTAGGGGTTCGGTTCGTTTCCGGGGAGTAGTGAAAATATATCTTACCTTCTATACATACTTGCAGCCCATATGTGTAGTGAAACCGTGACTACGCGTACCTCTTGTCTACCTATTATTATTCACTGCCCTGGCTTTATGTGACTCTATGTATCTAGTGCTCGCAGTCCGGGATATGCTTGTGTGAGCTAGGCTCTGTTTTGGGGGACCTGTGTTGGATACAGCTAGGGAGATTGCGGCCAGCGTACATACCTACACTTTGTAGGAGAGGAGAAAGGAGAGGGTGAGACCACGCGCGCCATCTAGTTTTAGATCAGCATTGTCCTCTGCTTCATTCTCCTCCTCGCGACCGGCCTGTGCATCCTCGTCTACGGGCGCCTCGTCACTTAGCACGGTAAACAGACACCCGCGGAGGCCGATATCGAGATACAGAACCAAGATCCTGCCAAGGACGACGATGTAGAGCAAGCCCCGCACCGTTATAATCATGAAAGAGTGAGTATCTACAGGGGAGCCAGGGACTGAGTCAAATGTACTGAATTGAATCTATAAAGCACTAGTGCATCTGCCTGACTGGATTTTGCGGTCCTCGGTCTTCCTACATAGATGAAGATGTATGCGAGAAGATAGTTTTCAGTCACTGAAGATAGGCGGCTGACTCTTTGGGAACATCACAATGCGCATGAGGAAGGAAATGAAACGGGTTGTAACTAACGAACATCACAAGCAAAACAATAAAATTTGATCGAAAACAGGAAAATGGAATGCATACATTGTGTAAAGGTCCTGCTAAGTTTAATCACTCGTGTATGACGAAGATATAGTGAAGCACACACGATGAAGCGATTGGACTAGTGACAAGATAAACCTACCTGGGCAATTATAAAGACGTAATCGATTCAACAATTGAAACTGTGACAGGATCACCGGCGATCCGGATTGAACCGAAAGGTACATCCTATGAGAAATCGTACTTACCTACCCTCCAACTTCCTACATCCCCCATTCCTATCAATCCAACAGCCTCGCATCACACCGACATCACAGCATAGGGGGGAAATGGCAATCAAGCATCATCCGGACCCCTCTCGAAGCCCAGATTCAGCGACACCTAGTAGGGGAGAAACCTTATCATTCACTCCTAACCATCCAGCTGGCGTGAACCGCACAGCATCGTCATTCCATAAACCGACGCAGAATACCCATAGACCATCCATATCCACTTTTCACCGAGCTAAGAAAGGAGAGAAGATCTACTGGCCGGGGCGACGGTTGCCGAAGCGCGGGCGCTCGACGACTTGTTGCTGAGCAACGGCGACGACGTTGACGGGGATGGAGTCGAACTAGAAGTCGAATCATTAGAATGGCGATGTTAAGGTGTGGAATTGGTGGAGGGAAGACGTACGCCCAAGCTCTTGAGTAGGTCCTTGGTTTCGGCATCGACATCTAGGGAGCCGCTCTCGCTGTTCTGGGTGAAGTCGAGGGCAGAGATCTCGGGGACGTATTGATCCTTGCGTTCACGCTCCTCTTCTTGCAGCTTGAAGGAGATACCACGGACAGGGCCTCGCTGAATACGCTTCATCCTAGGGACTATTAGCCTTAAACCAAAGAAGCTCCACCGGGGGGAGATTGGAATAATGGAAGCTGGCGTGAAGATGGACAGAAAGCGGATGTCGAGACAGGGGTCCAAATGCGCAGAGGAAAGTAGAGTCGGCGCATATCACCCGCGCCGAAATCTCTCGGTGTGCGCATCCACACCGGCTCCTTTTCCCTCTACCCATCCGTCTGCGGCCTCTCCTCCCTCCATTCTCCAGCCTCCCCAGTGTTCACGTACAAATGCGTAGTGTAACCCGCAATCTTGTTCCTCAGCCTCTTGGAGGCAATGATAGCGATCTCATCGCAAATGCGCTTGTTGACCTCAAAGTCCAGGCTGAGCTTAGGGTAGTATCTGCATTTCCATTAGCAAGTGTCACTTCCTTCTATGTACGATTATTTTGGTTGCGGACGGAGGGGCACAAACCGCTCGATGATAACCTTGGCGGACTTCTTGACAGTCTTCGTTCGGACGCGACCCATATTTGCGGTATTTAGATGAGAGGAGGTGTGGAAGTGGCGGAGAGGTCGTGGGTATGGTTGTCGCGGTGAGTTGTCGTTCTCGAAGATGAGTTTCGTAGGTTGAGGCGCGATGTCGAAATTCTCGCTTAGCGAGTGTGGGTGCGGGATTTGCCGTTTACGCTAGGATCCATCCTGGGCTAGCCCAAAAGCATTGACCATGACGACACAACAAGAATATGGACCGTATTGCAGTATTTCAAACTCCATTTCATTAAGTCCGGTATGTCTCGCTCGCTGAATGAAACACAGATATACAGATGCATCGCAGATGCAAGATGGACGCTCACTCGCTAAAAAGACAAAACATGCAATTTGAGCCATCTCATCCATCCAATCACCACTCGCTTACACAATGTCTTCACAATCCAACCCATCGCATGCTACCCACACTACCAGTATTATTGCGAGCAATCTGACCAAATAGGTGACTTTTAGTGCCCTCCCTCTGCGGAGGAAGTTTCACTACCATGCCCCGCGGGATTCGGGTAGAAGAACGCGCAAACAGCAATGATAACGTAGACCAAGATGCAGAGCACGCCCTCAAGATAGTTGGACTTTCCGTCTCTCAGGAAAGATCCAACGACGAGGATGGCAAGGATCAGAGCCACGGAATCGAAGATTTCGAAATGCATATCCATGCCAATATTCAATCCCCAGCCAACAATGATGACGAGGGGAGTGTTAAGCAGGGCGGTTTGAATGGATGCACCAAGGACGTGAGCGAGTGCGAAGTTCATCTGGTTGTCCCAGGCTTCGTCGATGGCCGTAAGATGTTCTGCATGTTTAATCAGTATGAGGTCGTGAAAGCAGGAAATTAGATGCGAATGTCTTACCTGCAAACTTCTCAACGAGAGGAACAAGGATCAGGCCCACGAATGCATCCCTGACATGCCTCTCATTGACCATAAACTCAACCTCCAGAACTAAGAATACAGCGATCAGGGACACACAGGTAAGAGCGATGACAAGAGCAACGATGCACTCGGTTAGCGTGAGCTTTTCTTTTGCAAGATCCTTGTGACGGTCGGCATCCTTATGCTCATCGGACTCAAATATCTCGGCGAACAAGCTATCATGTGATTTGGACTGGAAAAACATATAAGTGAAGAAGGCAAGGAGAAGAATGATGGCCACGGCACGGGAGATCTTTAAAGCCTCGTTCAAAACGAATTCTTGGGTGAGATCGGTTCGATTGGCGAGAGCATTGGCGAAGACGGTTGGAAGAACGAGACCCACTGCATCCGTTAGTATATGATACGCCCTGCAGACGGCATGAACAAGAATCAAGCTTACTTCCAGCAACCAGCATCAGCCCGCTACCAACCTCGGAAATGGCGTGATGGAAGACTTGATCTTCCCGTTTGAGCCCTCCGACCATGAAACAAAACCCTAGACACAGCAACAAGTTGGCGAGGATAGAACCCAGGATGGCTGCACGAATGACAGGTACGTTCTTTTCGCCGCCCGTTTTGAGCAGGACCATGAACAGCACGATCTCGACGATTGATCCGAGTGTAACCTCCACGATAACACCGATGGCTACGGGTAGCTTGCGGGCGAACTCTTGGCCGGCGAAGCCAACCAGATTTGCAGCGGGGACCATGGCGATATAGTTGGTGATGAAAATCGCGAGATGCCATTCGGGACGGGCGAAGTGCTAGAGTCTATTAGCACTAATTCTGAGACATTTCCATGCAGTTGAAAGGTCATACCAGAGCAATAGCAACGGGAACAATGGGCCACAAGACATTGACCATCATGGAGACCTTGCTAGAGCTCCTGAAGCAGATCTGCAAGAATTTGAACGGATGGATGCCCTTCCTGCCGCTCTCGCCATCAGGCTGGATGCCCTTGGTAACTTCATGTCCATTGTGGTTGAATCGAGGCAGGTGCATGTGTTTACTGCCTCCAGAGTGTGGAGGAACTGTGGCCTCAGACTTGGAGTCTCTCGTGTAATCTTGAGGACCGAGGTCTCGCGAGCGGCGACCCATGGTGGCGTGTGAAAAGAGGTTGTGGTGAGATGAGACGGGCGTTCAGGTCAGCAGTCTCGACCAGCGAGCATGAACAGGCGCGTCAGGGAGGTGTTTGGCGTTTCGGGGAGCCGTGTGTCGTGGTACTGAACACAACGAGAGCGAAGTTAAGGGTGGAAGTGAGGAGAGGAGAGGATGGCGGGGAGAGAGAGAAAGAGAGAGAGAGTGAGCGTGGAGGTGAGGACGTGGACAGCGAGGGAGTAGCGATTGGGCGTCATAGCGGAGTGGTGTTCAGGGTTTAGGAGACAGGCCTGTGCACTCATTCGCTGCCGCTAGCGAGCCACGATGCAAAGGCAAATGGACCCCGGCAGCCCTGCAACGCATTCTTTCTGCGACAATTGATCCCTTCAGACTTGCGTTCAATGCCTCTAGTTGCGCGCTTCCCGAAGCCGCAGTCCACAATGTGTATCCGTGGCGGGCGTCACAAAGCTTCGTCGTCTCGCCAGCGGTGCTTGTCTCTCCATCATTTCTCTCAGCCCTCACTTGGCGATAGCCAAACGCCATTAAGAGGCGCCCAGCACGGCCAAGCAGAGCCAAGACGTGTTGACCAAGTTTTGCGCAGTTGTTCCGCGATGTGACATCACGGCCCGTTGCGATGGCATCCATGATGCGATTCAGAACAGTCAGGGGCGTTGCGTTGTTCCTCGCTCACGCCGCCGAGCGTGAGCTCAGTGTCGTCGTTTGCTCGCCAATTGAACCGCCGTGCTGGCAAAAATAACTCCGATGCGGGACTTGAAACACTCCCGGCGCGATCGCGGGCGCTTCAGCTCGACAAGGGGCTGCGATGGAGATGGCGATCTGGACCTGTGGCGGTGCTGGTATGAAAGCCGGGGTAGACCCAAGCGATGCTGAGCCACTCGTCAAACAACCTCGACGCCAACATCTTTTATATCCATCTCCATCAAATTCCGGCTGTGTCGCGCAGCGCGTTACCGATGGCACAAATACCCCCTGACAGCGTCGTGGCATTCGCAGTCCTAAAGTGAAGTCAGCAAGCAAGACCCTCTGATATTGGCTCGAGGCAATATTCTGAAAACGCGGGGATGTTCCAGAGTCAAACGCAAACAGCAACACTTTCTTTCTACTTCGCAGCAATGCCGGCTTTCCTTGTTATCCAATCGCGTCTTCGACGCAGAAGGCTCCCGGGTATTTCCGATCAGGACAAACACAATACCCTCTCTTGTTCCTTATTTCCCTACCATTGGTTTGTCTTTGCAGCTCGAGCCTACAGATTCGCATCCGACGCGAGTTGCTCGAGTAGATATGCCGACTGAGAAATTGACCCGTCATTCATACCATCGTCTCTGAATAACACGGAGCTTCTCCAAGAATCTTCCAGTTGTCTAAGGGCCTTCGGAGATATCATCAAATTCAATCTTCTTACTTGGTTGTCCTTGAACTATCCTCTAAAGTGCTAATATGCCGTACTCTGAATACCCATTTTTATAAGAATGACTATCCTCGGTTATTTGATTGCTAGCTGCCTCTTCCACTCTCGAATTCCCACATCAGACGTCTGTTGAGATACCCTATGATACACAACATCCTACACTGCCCCTCCATCAGACGATCACCTAAAACTGGTCCCCTTGATGCCTTTTCGCGTGTGCAGCCGTCAGACGGCTGCTCTGATCCCGCCATCTTGGGATCATCGTGGCTGCCTTGGAAGTCGTCTTCCGCCAAAGGACTGCATTTCTAACGCTGAATGTAGAGTCCTCGTTTATATTCCCCACCCTAGTCTAGTGAAGAGATGCTTCTACCTAGCACGCTCAGCGCTTGATACACTCCTAATAAGCTCACTCTACACCACTTCATTTCGGCTGTATCGGGAAACTGCATTTCTGAAGTTGGTTCTAAATCATTTTCAATGCCGATTTCCATACAACAAAAACTTGCTTCAGACGCGCCGTCTCCGTACATGATCCATTCTTAACCGGCGGCCAGGACGTCATGTGTACTTTTTTTAAACTCGCTTCTACCAGGAGTCGGCTCTCTGATGCTTTCCCTAGCCCAGCGAGCCGCTTATCTTCCAATGTTTCTTAGTATTGCCACCAGATTCGTACCTCTACCCGAAGATGGATTGGATTCCCGTCTCCCCGTCCTACCACCACCTTTCATGTCGAACTTAGCGTGTGTCACTCAGTAGTCTATATCTGCTTTCCCCTAACTCACACATTCAGGCTATTCTCACCGCTCTTTCACCAATAGCAGGAGCCCCATGTTTCTCCGTCTTCCAATATCCCAACCCGCGTTTTAGCATCTTCGCGAAACTTGAGCTCACCCTACTGGCCGTCTGCATGTTTCTCTTTAGTAGATATGTGTTTGCATCCCTTTGCGGTACGGAGTATCAGTCTTAGGGCTCTTCACTGGCCTCAAAGATGGATGCAAAAGCGACCCTTTTCTCACGTCCAAGACCATTCTTTCGTCAGTCATCTCACCTCACCTCCTAAATGCTTCCTCTAACTCCTCCTCCCTTCGGGACTTTGAGCTTTTGCTTGTATATAAGCTATTTCCATCTTGTATCCTCGTGGAGATATTTGATTTACCACGACATAGCATTTGTATATATTATGAAGAGCCCTAAAATACGCATTCATCATCTGTAAGTGTAAGCAGAAGTGTGGAGGAAAGAGTGTCGAGATGTGTATTCTATCTATGTAAAGTATGTACAGCTGATATATTGCGCCGTAGCAAAGTGCTACTTTGCGCGAATATACCACTAGCATGGGTGGAAGGCTTAGATGCATGGTGCAGGGAACAGGTCTTGGTCTCTTTGTCAGCTGCTTGCTTCGTCATCACTCAACGTGGTATATATATGGGGACCTGAACACAACACACATGTATCCATCGATAACAACTGATCATATCTTTCGGAATCAACACCCATCGCAAAACGATCGCACCGACCCCCAACGAGATCACGAATGCTTCATCTATCTTTCCTCACTCTATCATCTTTCATTTGGTTTGGTAGCTAGATACAACGAAATTGCAAACAGTCTACTGCCAAACCTCCATCTTGATTCCTCTCTGTCCTTCAGTGCATTGCTGTTTCGGACATCGCATGGCTGCGAGCCGCCCTCTTACCCCCGTGTGATATATATTTCTATCACACACACCTTTCCACCACTGCAATATATGATGGACTGATTAGGCAGTGGCACATCCACACGACGGTATGGTGTCCTGAGCTTACACTAAGGCTTTGACCAACTATATCATGAGGTGAAGAGCACAGTGTATAACGTTGAATACATAAAAACAGATGGTGGTCGATGAGGCAGAGTACTGACAATGCTGCTCCATTCTTTCTTGTCCCATCTCTATTATGCATATTATTTATTTCATCTATCCTTCCTCCCCTCTATCATGGCTCAGATCTGCTCGGCTCTTGATCTTGTCACTTCTAGACACGCTCCGATCCCGGCAAGAGCCACGTCAATCCAGTGCAAGGGCAAACATATCAAACTAGTTCTAGAAGTTTTTATGGTTTCCGCCTACAGGGATTCCTCAAAGTATAACTAGATCAAATGCACCGCGGCGAGACTTACATTTGACTCATTCCTTTCATAATTCCTTCCTGATCTTCGAAATCCATCATAAAGCCCAATACAAGTGTTAGTGGCCGCGATGCCGACAGTGACATGTCTCCCAGAGCCAGAATGGATGGTATCTAGGAATGACAGATAATCGCTCAGTTCAGATTGTGTAACCAAAAGGACGGAGCAGCATATGCTGTTCCGAGAATTTGGCCTAAACCATATCCAAAACCATTCATTCCCACCCATTATCTTATAATGGAGACATATATATACGATTAACGCCCTTCGACTATATACGACATATTCTGAGGGAAGAAATAGCAAATGGACCACCGGTCCCAGGAAGCCTCCACGATACTGAGTGTTTTTTTTTTGCCTAGTAAACGATACAGATAAGTCTCCAGAGTAGCTCTTCGAAGAGAAGAAGTCCAACAAGCTAGCCACAGAAGCTTGCCACAGTAACAAAATCATCGAACTGTTTCATGAACCCTTCCTTGGCGGAGCCTCATGTTCATCGTCAGCTTCCTCTTGAAGATCCCAAAATGTGATCAATCACGCTGCTGTAACGGCTATGAGTCAGCGGTCAAGACTTAGCAATTTAAGGGAACGTGGAAGTCTTCAACTTACAGTTCATCTACATCTTGCCGTTCTCCCTCTGACTACAAAGTTCTTTTCAGAATTACGCACTACAAGCTCTCCCAGCTCTTTGGGATGGACACAGCCCCAGGCGGAGACGGCCGATCCGCAGTGGGAAGCACACAGAGAGAATCGCCCACCGTGCGGCGTTTCATCTCTTCCAACGAATTTACGATTTGTCTTTTTGATATGTATCCTGCCAAGCTATTACAATCCCCGTTCTAGTTTTTTATCACAATCTTCTGTTTGTGTCTACCGAGACCGGGATTAGTACCACCCATGTCAGCAGATGAAATGGCCTCATGTTTTGTACAAATACAACTCGGGGACATCCCCGATGATGATCTCAAGGATTAGAACTCTTGCTTTAAACATGGACACACAAGAGGCCGCTTCCGATATTACCACTTTTCACCCATAGATCTTATTGGCTAAGTAGTCCAATACAGCAGCGATTCGCGATGTTTTGTCCGTATATCTGAACAGGTCTTCTGATGGCTTTATTTCTGGTTATGCGAGCTCGACCGCGGATTCACACAAGATACTCCATTAATACAACGGTTTGGGGTCTTATATACTGAGACACCCTTTTGAATTATATATATAGTGGTAAATGGCAAGTTCCATCTATTGTCATGATGAGTGGAAGCAGTCAATCGTCTGGTGGGTAAATGTGTATATAAGGAGTGTGAAAGCTGTGACGAGCTGACTCCTCGCACGATGACTATGTATACCCATGAAGTGGAGCTAGCTAGAATAGGACGTATGGTAGAACACATGACATCTATCCCAAAGCCATCAGACGGATTAGCGGCTGCAATTCTATTAGCCATTTTGAAGCTATAGT
Organism: Beverwykella pulmonaria; assembly: GCA_001599595.1. Classification (NCBI taxonomy): domain Eukaryota; kingdom Fungi; phylum Ascomycota; class Dothideomycetes; order Pleosporales; family Melanommataceae; genus Beverwykella; species Beverwykella pulmonaria. The sequence goes on along the minus strand of BCHH01000009.1, from coordinate 1,201,319 downwards.
AGGCACGACCCACTCCGATATCCCGCACCTCAGAGTTTAAGAGGCGAACTGGGTCTAGGCTGAGAGGTGTTATATGAGTAAGGTGTATTTGAGTTGCAAAGGATTCTCTGCGGGAAATATGTTACCTGTAAATATCTGGCTGGCAGATCCAGAACGGATTAGTAGCAACATGATTGTCCTTTTGCTGCCTGATTGTATCAGCTTGACCGTCCTAGAGATTATATTTGGAGGTGTGTGGTCTGTAAAAGATTTCAGTACCTTGTGTCGATGAACCTTTTGCTTGGGATGTTTTCAGGCGGACTTGATTGCTTCATGAGTGCTTCATTCAGCTTCCTTAATGTTACAACACTAATTGATTACGTTATCATTAGATCATCCCCACCCTCCTCCTCCATCCATCCCCTCAATCCTTCAACCCAATCTTGTCAGCAATGAGACAAAATGCCATAAATCCCGCATTTGTATCAATAATATTCTGCGTGAACTCCTCCGCTGTAGGATAAAAGTTTGTCGGATATCCAAACTCCATCGTGTACCCATACACCTTATTAACCTTCTTATTCTTGTGCCATCTAGAAAATGAATAATCGTCACTCGCCCCGCTCGTGGGATACAATCCCACCGACTGCTGCGGCACATACGTTCTCCCACCGACAGCAATCATGGCGTCCGTGGTGCGATTGGCTTGTAAGGCGACTTTGTACCAGTCCTCCTCGTCGATACACTCTTTGTATAAAGAATCTTGAACGACACTACGCTTGCCGTCGTATTTGGAGTTGAACAGATTTTGGCTCTTGTCCACGGATTGGTTGATATCGTCGCCCCAAGAGTATAGCATCGTTCCTGCGGCAGAATGGACATCGATGTACCACCTAATATTCGGAAATTTATCATAGACTGAGACCATATTCTGGGTTTCGGGCTCAGAGAACGGCGCCGTGCCATAAAAGGCGGAGGAGGCCGGGTTGCTGGATGCAGGTGAGACGGACGGATCGAAGTACTTCGTGTAGTTCCAAAGGAAGTCGAAGTTGCGGTTCAAATCGACACCGACAGAAGCAGCGTCTCCGGCGGAGGCGGAGGTAGGGTTGCGGTTCTTGCGCCAGAGGTTGCTGTTCGCTTGGTCGTAACGCACGCCGTCAGGGTTGAGGAGGGGAATGAATACGATGCCCGTACCCAACGCCTTTTTGACGTCACTATTTGTGTACGAGACGTTTCCGTAGGTGAGGCCGATATGGTGCTCGTTCGCATATAAAAGGTCGGAAATGAAGTAGATCAGAGTATCCGGGCCGCCGCGCTCGCGGGCATGGATGCTGGAGGTCAGATAAATGTATTGTTTATCCTTCTTTACTTTCTCTGCTTTTGATACGGTAGCGCCGTAGATGGATTGTCCTTCGTAGGTTTTGTACGGCGTGGTGAAGGTTTCGAGGTTTTTGTACTTCCTCTCCAACCTTTTGAGCGCAGAATGCACTTCATCCACGTTAAAAATACCCCCCAAATCAAAGGATTCCGTCTTCTTCCGCACGCCCAGCCTTCGGGGGTCTATCTTCCCACCCTGGAATCGATCGCCCTTTCCAATTGGCGCGGTGGCAGTCTGCCGCTTGTTGAGGCTCTCCATCATATCGATGCGCACGTGTTCGGGGTCGAGGGTGCGCTTTAGGGATTCTAGTTGTGAGGTGGATATTACAGCGTGGAGTTTGTGCTCGTTCTCTAAGCGCTAGACCACGGGCCGGCAGCCATAGTCGAGATCAGTGTGTCAGCTAATGATCTGGTACAGGTGGCTTGCTTCCTTCGATACTAGAGCCACGCTGAAGACGTCTGATGCGAAGGCGTAGGCTGGTAGTAGATTAAGAAAATAAGAGACCTTCATCTTGCGTTCGGGAGTACGAATAGGTGGAAGAGAACCGAAAGGCCAGGAATGCGGATATATATACGTGCGATCCTGGCATCGTACCCACAGTTCGGTACATTCGAAATCTTGGATCGTGGGCAGATTTTGGTTGTTTGCGTAGTTAGGAGCATTGGCGTAGTACAATTCTTACCGACCTTCCGTTTTGGGACTGCAATACGTGATTTATCAACCCGGCATTTTCTTGGCTGATCTTAACTTGCTTGTTCAGGGTGTTCAGCTAGCCACCAGACCTTGGGAACAATTTGTACCTTAAATACAAATTCTCTAGGCCCAAGACCTATAGTCTCATGCTAGAGCTCATTCTGACTATATATACTAGAAATCCTTCTTGCATAGTTCTAAACCTCCTTTTCGAGGCCTTTATACTCCTTGTAAACTGTGTTAAACCTTAAAAAGGCCTGTGAATGGGCATCAAGTTACTTATCTTTTTACCAAAGCCCTGTCAAGATTAGTAGCTACAGGTCTTGCTTTGGAGGAGTTTGTATGGAGTTCAGAGCGTGGATGGTTTGGATTTGCAGAGGACCTCATCGTGAACAGTGGAATGCTTCCAAAATACAAGTCTCCCTCATGTGACTATCTTAAGCAGATGATACTGAAGAGATGAAAATCGGGAGATTAACTTGCTGATATCGTAGTCCCAGAAACGCAGAGACTAGAGAGGGGGAAGAAGGGAGCCAATAAGTAAATTGTCCTTTCTGGCGCAAGAACCAACGCAACGCCAAACAACCGAGCCCCCTCCTTTTCTCTCTTACACAAGCCTTCCTTCCAGTCGATTCATAGCTTCTTGCCTCGAGCTATTTCTCTCTCACCTCTCTCTGACTCGCCCCCATACAAATCCAAATTCTCAAGCCGGCCCATCTATTCCATGTTTATCATCCACTGCCGTCCATAACCTCCCCAAGTCTGCTCATAGTGATGTGAGAACAAGACAGCAGGGAGATTCGGCGCAATAGAAGAAGGACGATTCCGAAAAGGGCCAATGTCGTGCGTAGGTGGAAATCAACCTGGATCCTGCGTCAGCGGGGAAGCTGTTCTGAACTCGGCTGGAGAGTGGGTTTGAGATGGCGATCGCGGCTCTAGCGGGAAAATATCTCCATTACAAACAGTCGCCCAACTATTATCTCAGTTCTTTTCTAGCGGTGAAACGATTCTGTCAATTTCCAGGAAGGCCTTGGCTTGGAGAGGAGGACTAAGTAGAGATGCCGAAACACGACGATTTAGCTCCAAACCCTCTCGCGTCTGAGCCCGAGTATTCTCTGGGTGTAGAACACCTAGCTCGATATATTCTCGACGATTGGATCGGGTGAGAGGAGCGGTGGTGCTGAATGCGCTTGCAGTAGGCGTTGTAGATAACATACATCCCGCTCACGGCCACGACGGTAGGGCCAGTGACAAGTATAGCGATGAGGAAGATGGGAGGGCCATTACTAACTCGTTCAATAGCTGTTTTTCCAACACTCTTGACGATGTAGGTTGGATCAGACAGTTGGTGGTGTAATGCGCCAGGTGGGGCACAATGGGTTGTGCTGGAAACGAGGGGTGGACGGGTGATATATTGGGGATGCTGGCGCATATAGGAGTTGTGTGGTCTGGAGAGCGAGAATGAGGTTGCGAGTGAGAGCTTTTGATATTGTCTGTGAATTCACTACCAATCTGTCACTAACTTCTGACCTACGCAAACACCCCGACCCAAACATCCATGCACCTGACGTGCTGCACGCCTCCTACAGCAGTGACGGCACTCTTTACACTGTCCAGCATACCTTCTAACAGCGAGACTACAGGCTCTTCTTGGATGTGCTCTCGAGCTCGCGTTAAGAAGGCGCTGCTGCCGTCGTTTTCTTCGTGCAGCAGCATGCCGATTTCCCACCGCGCATCGTCGAGCCCTACTGCTGGCGTAACGAGCCGCTCACTGTTGAGCTTCCACCCCGCCTCTGCTGCGAGCTCTTTTATACCCGTTGGAGAAATCGGGGTGCGGATGTTCTGGTCACTGGTCGGAATATGCGCTTCACACGTCGCTCTAGTGAGCGCGGTGAGAATGTGCGGATACGCATTTGCATTCGCCGGTGAGTCTTCCTCCGCGGTGCCAGTTGACAAAGCCCACTCCGCTACACATAGTTGCTTGCACCTCCTTCTTGACGCGCTCAATGTGTTCAAGATCTCAGTCTTGGACCGGAAATACCAGAGACTGTGGCAAAAAACAGCAAAGTCGAAGGAGTAAGCCTCTCCACCTTCTGTCGCTGTTTCGACGGCAGATGTGGATATGAATTGCACCGGGTCCATGCCGTGAAATTCAATATATTTACCAATATCACTCTTTTTCAACCTTTCCTGCGCCTGGCCCAAAGTCTCCGGACTTCCATAGTCGAGCGGCGCAGGATCAACGGCAACAACACGGATCTGCTTATCCTCTCCGGAAGTGGCAATATGGTGTGCGAGGATGGCGGTGAAGTCGCCCTGTCCGCAACCAATTTCGAGAATCCTCGAGGCCGTTGGGATATTGAAGTGGGTCAGGATTTGAAGGCGATGTGCAGTTTGGGATTCCAGCAGGCCATACTTGGTAGCTAGAGCCAAGGGGAAATCAGGATCCATTGTGGTATAAATCTTTGGTTTTGACGACGGTAAAGGGAAAATTAGAAAACGTTAGGAGTGAAATTACAGGACGAAAGAGATATAGAGTGAGGAGGCCGCAAAGATGACACTTAGGGTGGGTGTAGGGAAAGCATGTTGAATGGATGAGTCATGCAAATGGTGTATGCATGTAAGCAGTAGGCAACTGGTGATGCAAGCTGCTGAAGGTAGCAGCCCCACAACTGCATCAATTTGCAATTTAAGTTCAGATTCTGTACTCTTTCTCCGGCTGTCAATGCGTGTGAGGGTTACCCGGAAGTACTTCAACGCTAGAGATGCAAGTAGGATGCGAGACAGGACATGGCACACCCTCCTGAGGTCTACCCATAAGCGTCCATTCACCGTGCAAGGGCATGTTCCAATGGATAGATTGGGATCGTGAAGTCCATCTTGGATATTGAAAGCTAATGGATGATGCATGGAAAGTCGTGAACGCGTCCATGTGTTGACTCGAATGGATGAATATTTGGCCGAGGCAAGCGGCTTGGCGGGTCGGCGGTAACGGAGCTTGATGATGTCGAGATTTATGGTCGCTGATCAATTCAGACGCCACGCCAAATTGTTCCATTGCCTTCTATCCCAACCCGCACGCCTGCATCCACCCATCCGCTCCTGCCTGACACCAAGGGGCGTCTCGGGCGCTTGCATTATCTCCCCTCAAGCTTCGCAAGCTTCCTCACTACGCGACTTCCGCTCGATCCAGCTCCCATCATGCTTCACGGCCAAAACCTCCCGTGGCGGGCAGCCCTTCGCCAGGCCTCACGCTCGACCTCACGACTCACCACGTCTCGAACATCACCCTCATTCCTCCCTGCGCAATGCACAGCATCTACGTTCGCGCCATGCCTACGTCGATATTCAACGCCTCCCGCCGCCCTCTTCGCCTCCCGCAACTTCTCGACATCACTAAGAAAATACAAAGAGAAGGCACCCAAGCCACCGGCAGATGCAGGAGAAGAATTGAAGGAGGAGACCAAGGATGAGCCGGCGAAGCGGCCCAAAGTGGAAAAACAACCCGAGGAGGCCGAGGACAAGATCAAGTCGCCAGAGCCGATAGCATCTTTAAAAGCTGGCGAGTCACAAGGTAGCGCTGCGAGAGAGAGTGCATCTGGGACAAGCAGCGAGGGTGGAAGCAGTGGCAAGAAGCGCAAGCAGCCTGAACGATCTCTCGTAAAGCCCGCGATTCCAGAAGTCTACCCCCAAGTCATGGCGATACCCATTGGCAAGCGGCCACTCTTCCCAGGTTTCTATAAGGCTATCACGATACGGAATAAGGAGGTTGGGCAGGCGATTGCGGATATGGTGAAGAGAGGACAGCCATACATTGGCGCCTTCTTGCTCAAAGATGACGATGCCGATAAGGATGTCATTGATGATCCAAATGAAGTCTACGACGTGGGAACCTTCTGTCAAGTCACAAGCGCATTCCCTGTCGGCCCTGATGACAACTTCGCCATGACATGTGTTCTCTACCCCCATCGCAGGATAAAGATGACGGGCATGAAGGCTCCAAGCTACGACAAGCCACAAGAACCCTCCGTAGCCGAAGTCACAGAAGTTGAATCCACACCAATGGACGAGGTAGTAAAGGAGCCAGAGGCGGATCAGTCCAAAGGAGATGTTGTCGCAAGCTTCGAGGAGAACAGTGCCGATGTGCAAAAATCGCCACAGTACTACGAGGCGACCTCCTTTCTCAAAGACCGAAAGGTCAGCATCGCAAATGTCGAGAATCTTACGGAACTACCTTTCGATTTGAAGACTAACAGAACCATCCCCGCACTCGTCAGCGAGATCGTGAACACCTTCAAGGCCGTCGCCCTCCTCAATCCACTGTTCCGAGATCACATCTCAACCTTCTCTGTACAAACAACGATGAACGTGGGTGAGGATCCGGTGAAGCTGGCTGACTTTGCGGCTGCGGTAGCACAGGCCGATTCGCACGAGCTGCAGGAAGCCCTCGAGGAGATGGACATCGAGCAACGATTAAGCAAGGCCCTGATCGTGCTCAAAAAGGAGCTTATGAATGCAGAACTGCAATCGAAGATTGTCAAGGATGTAGAGACCAAGATACACAAGAAGCAGCGTGAGTACTGGTTGATGGAGCAGATGAAAGGCATCAAGCGAGAGCTCGGTATCGAATCCGATGGCAAAGACAAGCTCATTGAAAAGTTTAACGACAAGGCAAATAAGCTCGCGATGCCTGAGGCCGTGAAGAAAGTCTTCGACGAAGAAATGAGCAAACTCGCCCATCTTGAACCCGCCGCATCCGAATTCAACGTCACGCGCAACTACCTCGATTGGCTGACACAACTTCCTTGGGGTCAGAGGAGTGCAGAGAATTTTGGTATCAAACACGCACGTGAGGTCCTAGATGAGGATCATTATGGGCTGAAAGACGTCAAAGACCGCATTATGGAGTTCATTGCCGTAGGCAAACTGCGTGGTACTGTCGAAGGCAAGATTCTCTGCATGGTTGGTCCTCCTGGTGTTGGCAAGACTTCTATTGGAAAATCGGTCGCACGAGCTCTAAATCGGCAATACTACCGCTTTAGTGTAGGTGGTCTCGCTGATGTCGCTGAAATCAAGGGCCATCGAAGAACATATGTTGGTGCTCTGCCCGGTCGCATCATCCAAGCTCTCAAGAAATGTCAGACCGAGAACCCGCTCATCTTGATTGATGAAGTGGACAAAATTAGCAAAGGTCATAACGGAGATCCTGCATCGGCGTTGCTAGAACTACTGGACCCAGAACAGAACAACAGCTTCCTAGACCACTACCTTGACGTCCCTGTGGATCTGTCCAAGGTTTTATTCGTCTGTACAGCCAATATGACCGACACCATCCCGCGACCACTGCTTGACAGAATGGAAATGATCGAACTGTCGGGCTACGTGGCAGACGAGAAGATGGCAATCGCGGAACGCTACCTCGCACCTGTTGCCAAAGAAATCAGTGGACTGAAAGACGTCGACGTGATTCTCGAAAAGGAAGCTATTGTCGAGCTCATCAACAAATATTGCCGCGAATCCGGCGTACGAAACCTGAAAAAGCAAATTGAGAAGGTATACCGAAAATCCGCACTCAAAATCGTGACAGACCTAGGCGAAGAGGCATTCCCAGAATCCGAAGCCCTGACCGACGAAGGCAAAGCCGCGCAAAAAGAATCTGAAAAAGATGAAACTAGTGTCAACGAAACGTCTGAGAACATCGAGAACCAGACTACAGAGAAACCCCGCACAGCCCTCAAAGTTCCTGCAGACGTGCATGTCAGTATCGGAAAAGACAACCTGAAAGACTACGTCGGACCTCCAGTCTTCACATCCGACCGTCTCTACGACATAACCCCCCCTGGTGTTGCCATGGGACTGGCATGGACATCGATGGGCGGTGCAGCGCTTTACGTAGAATCGATCCTTGAATCCATCATAACTCCACACTCTTCCCCTGGCCTGGAACGCACCGGCTCCCTTAAATCGGTGATGAAAGAGTCCACTTCAGTTGCGTACTCCTTCGCCAAGGGCTTCCTCGCGCGAGAGTTCCCCAAGAATAGATTCTTTGAGCATGCACGAATACATTTACACTGTCCTGAGGGTGCGGTGCCGAAGGACGGACCGTCGGCGGGTATCACAATGGCGACGAGTTTGTTGGGACTCGCGCTCAATACAAGGGTCAAGGACGGTGTCGCAATGACGGGCGAGTTGACGGTTACAGGGAAGGTGTTGAGAATTGGGGGGTTGAGGGAGAAGACGGTGGCGGCGAGGAGGGCAGGTGCTACGATGGTGCTGTTCCCGTATGATAATATGAGTGATTGGCTGGAGTTACCTGAGGTAGGTTTTACGCATTGTTCTTCTCTTTTCCCTCTCCCAAGCCTTCGTTACAATTTACTGATGGTACAACTTGTAGAACATCAAAGAAGGCATCGAAGGTAAACCTATATCCTGGTATTCCGAAGTCTTTAACCTCGTGTTTCCGGACCTCGATAAGGATGCTGCGAGCAAGCTCTGGGAAAAGGAACTAAAAGCAAAGAAGGGCGAAAAGGATAAGAAGAAGAAAGAGCATAAGAAGAAGGAAGAAGAGGAAGAAGAGAGTGGGGACGAGGATGATTGAACACCTGGCCTTTGAAGCCGAACAACCCAGTAGTAGCAAAGATGGGGGTGGTATTTGCGAGCGGAGCTGTATGATAGATAGGCAGAAACGAGCTGCTAGGGACAGAGATGGGCAGACACGAAAGGCATTTTTGGCGCTTTGGCTACTGCATTGTGCTCTTGCATAGGGGGTATGCGTCGTGATGACGTGAGGTGGTTGCATCTTCTCTCTACCAATGTACATAGAGCGAGCCATGACTTGATCGAGCGGCACATGTGTGCATATATAGAAATATCATGGCATTGTACAACATCTGTCGACGAGCACGTGTGGTGAACCAATTAACGTCAGTCGTGACGATTCTGTCATTAGAGGAGTGACATCAGTATGAGTTGACTTCGGGGATTTACAAGCTTCTAGCATCATCCCTTCGCTATCCTACTCGACCAAACGGGTGCCGGAACGGTCCGCCATGGTACAAAAGGTACGGTAGATCCACGAGTTTGCTCATGCGTGCAGAGAGGGTTATGCTTGGACTGAACCCCGTACCTCTTATCCTCTTTGGCCTCACCTTATCATTCTCTTCTCTTTAGGACGCTAGCCCGACGGATGCCGAACGTATTCTCATCATCCGTAATTCGTGTAACCCCACTTCAGGACCTCGACCTGCAGTTCTAAAACGTGACCAAAATACCCCTCACCTCTTGGCTCTCCTAACCCCTGCAGCCACCATGCAGATGGCACTACGCCATTCTCGCCATTTTCGCATACCCTTGTCTACACACAAGATACAATCGGTCAGATAGATTAATAACGGTGCGGGTGGGTCGTTTGCGGCGTCGACGTGGAGGGTCTTTTGCTTTTGCCGTCTTACGATTTGTTTTTGCCGTCTTACGACTTTTCCAACGTTGGGTTGGGGTGGTCAGCCGACAGGGCGTATGTTGCTTTTACCATTGCGAGGTTGCAGGAAATGGTCAGTGAGATGTGGGCAAGCGCAATTGCCCCAAAGTACAAGATGGCAAGTTAGTCGATTGGGAAGCAGCTTTTGTTGGCCCCGAAACCGGTCTGAAGTTGCGGTGGTTGGGTGTGCGGATTGGCGGCACACGCGCATGAACGGTATTGACGTGTCAAGACAGCGCAGAGCGTCACGACGATGCGAACGTCCGTCAACCACTAGTAAAGAGGGCTAGGGCGGGTGGAGGCTGGCAAGCTTCACTTTTCGGGTTGCGATACGTGGTGATGATGGGAGAGGGCTGGATGTTGAGGTTGAGTGGAGGTTGGGAAAAGGTTGGTGTGGGTCATGGGTGCCTGAGGCTTTTGACACTCTTGACATCTCGGGATGCCGAAACTCAGGGACCCGACATTCAATAATGACGGCTTCTCGGATGGAGAAATACCCTGCCGTTTGTGCGAGCCGAGCATCGCCATTCAATTGGTTTTGAACTGGCTGTGGGAAAAGGTTCCCGGGCTCCGCTTCGCACTGTAGCAGCAGCCATGTTTAGATGTAGAGACCAAGACGAGGACGCGACGTTAGCGCATGCAGCTCGCCCAGACGAACAGCACGACGAGCCCGACGGAAGGGCACTGTGCGGTGTGGTGAGACGAAATAGGACGGTCATGTAAGAGCAGAGGGTTGGATTGCAGTGGCAGGTGGGGCCTCATGTATGTTCTGTACATAGCCGGAGGTATCTGAACAACTGCGGGTGCGCATGTGGTGCAGCGTGTTGGGTTGAGAGAGGCGGGCTAAGCATGCTGGGCATGTAGACGCTGTTGGAAAAGGGCATTGATGTGCGTCACGAATTGTGCCGTGAGGTGATGCTGGGAATAGGAAGAATGGCAATCGTGATGGACGTTGGAGGGAGCATCTTTGATCTCACTCAGACCGCCGACCGCAACTGGAATTTTTCGCAGTTTCTGCATTGATTTGTGCGACGCTCACCGTATTTGGGCACTGCACCAATCAGCGGCCTCTCGTCCATGGCCTTGCTCGCTCTCCCTGCTGTGATTGCTGGTGATATTGCTGAGGGCTTTTGCTTTGGCAGCGCTTGGGCTGCGGCCTGTCCAGTGTGAGTGTGTGTGCGCGCAGCTTGACCGCCACACTGGGAGAAAAAGACGCTGCTACAATCTCCTCCTGAGCGACTCTGTCTCTGCATACTCACAGTCTGGTGTATTGCTACTCATTGCCGTGTCACTCATCGGCCTCCTTTTGTGCGCTGCGCTGTTGTGGTCTTCTGTAGTCCGGCGTCTGTCTGCCCGTACTGCAACCCCTGATTGGGTACAAACCCTAACCCCAGCCTCGCATCTTACATTCGGACTCATCCCACACTTTACGGACCCGACGTTACTCCACTTCTCGTCGCCACGCTCAGTTCCGTCCATCACGCCCTCCTCAGCTCGGGCCCGGCCTCCCCTCTGTCTCGTCCCAGACAGAGCCTCATCTGCGGCATCCCCATCCCATTGTTATCTGGCAGTGTTTTGCCAGGCGCCAACCGTTTTCGCTCCGGCGTCACTATCAAACAACAGGATACCAGTGTCTCTGGTGGGAAGACAGACAGGGCACAAGACGGCGTGCAGCGACGTGTCGGAGCACAGACAGGACATGCACTAGATGGACCCAGGACGCCTCTGTTACACACGACTCCACGGCATGCAGTCGGCGCTTCGATAACCCAGTCACTTCATCCACTCTCCACTACGACGCACCCAAGTCACATCGCGATTGTCTGAATTTGCTTCTGCTGAGCCTTTTCTCCACGAACCAGTCCGCTACCCTTTAGCACATCCAGGGAGATAAAGGGCACCGCACCGCATCCCGAGCTGAGACGGCACCGCACCGCATCCCCGCGGTGAGGTGTCCGACGAATTGAGACCTGAACATGCCGAACCTGCTTGCTCCGGACGCGGACGAGTCGAGTCGATCCAGAAGCAGGCAGCGTGCCAGGACCGAGGCCAACGAGCACAGGAGCATGTGGAACCGTCTGAGTCTGCAGAAGATTGGGAGTTGGCTGAAGAGAGAAGAGGAGGAGCCCCCCCCACCACCGCCGTACGAGAAGCTCGAGCGCCACGTTGAGGAGGAAAACAAGGAGAATGGGAGGCCGCATTCGAGTGGCGAGCATCACGGACGCACGGGACGATTCTTGAATCGAAGGACCAGTCGGAGGGTGGTTCCTGGGTTGCCTAGGCCGCTCACGTTCAAGAGGATGAACAGCGAGAAGAGGGACAAACTGCTACCGGTACCGGTGGATGGAGAGCAGAGGAGGGCTGCCTCAGCCGACCGACGGGAATCTACCGCTGTCAAGCGGAATCTCTCCGTGCCTCGAGTATGCATTCCTTCGTCGTCTGCACCAGACGTTTTGAGCCCACATGGCAGCGACAGCCACCAGAAACCCCAGCCGACAATAGGTGGCGGATACGACTCGAACATACCCGCTGGTGCGCGCCAGGTTGACTATACCATAGACGAGAGTATCGACTGTCTCTCCCCAGGCAACCCACCCCCTTTCTCCATCGCAGGAGATTCGTACTACGAGAAGGACTCACAGCGATCTGGTTCGGACATTGATGAAATACAGCTACAGGAGGAGCTAGAGGCAAAGTGGATACTCAATCTAAGCATGCACTTCCGCGACCTCTCCGATCGAGAGAAGTTCTTCGTCACCTATGCCGAAGAGCCAAACAAGTGGAGGAGGGTCACCGTATCCTGCGATTACCGCGAGCTGACCCCCGACTCTCTCGAAGCCGATCTTAAGAGTCTCCATTATCAGCGTGATAAGAGTGCAAGAATCTACGAAGCCATCCGCGACTCTCTCCCGGATATCCAGTTCTACGACACCGTCACTAACCTCAAGCTCCAGACTTCTGACGGACGTCTCCATGTCCATGTTACCGAAGACGTCAACGAAATCATCCCATATCCGTCATTATCTGCTGTCGAGCATCTCCAGTGCAAGAAGTTCAAGGAGAGCGCTGTTAGTTTTGATTCACACATATCTGGCTTCGTGTACAAAGTTGGCGTCAATCAGAAGGTCTTGATCAAGAAGGAGATCCCAGGACCCGATGCCGTTGAAGAGTTTCTCTACGAGATCAATGCTCTCTGCAGCCTCCGCGACTCCAAGTCCGTAATCAAATTCGAGGGCATCATCGTCGATGAGAAGAATGAACTAATCAAAGGCCTGCTTATCAGCTACGCCGACCAAGGCGCGCTTGTCGACCTCCTCTACGACTTTAAGGATTCAGATCAGATGTTCTGGGAGCGCCGCGAGAAATGGGCAAGGCAGATCGTGCAGGGACTTTCAGAAATCCACGAGGCTGGGTTCGTGCAGGGCGATTTTACACTCTCCAACATCGTTATCGATCGCCACGACGATGCCAAGATCATCGACATCAATCGGCGCGGTTGTCCTGTCGGTTGGGAACCCCCCGAGCTTGCCAAGCTCATCGAAAGTGGACAACGTATTTCAATATACATTGGCGTCAAGTCGGATCTCTTCCAGCTGGGCATGGTGCTTTGGGCGCTTGCTGAGCTGCAAGATGAACCAGAGCGCCAGGAACGACCGCTCTATCGAACATTCTCTAAGCACAGCACGGTCCCGACGTACTTTCGCGATGTCGTCAGAGCTTGTCTCAGCGACTCCCCACGCGATCGGCCAATCGCCAAGGAGATCCTCGCCAAGTTTCCCGATGAACCTACGGACCTGCTGAAGCCGGTGAAGACCGACCGCCAGAGCGTGTCCACACGCCGCTCCGATAAGGAATACATTGACCCGGCTACGGCGGTAGGTCTCGAAGACATTTCACAGCACCGTCAACGGTCCCGCTCCTCGTTCTCTAATGTACACATGCCGTCCACGGAATATATTGGCTCCAACGGCTCGTATATTCTACCAAATCCCAACCCCCCGCGAGGCCGATCCCCCGGAGCTCTCCGAAGCAGCTCCCAGAATCGACAATCGGACTGTTCGCCTTACCCTGCGCCGCGCTCTATCATGTCCCTGGATGACAGTGAGTTGGAAAACGAGCTCGCGAGTCTTCCAGCGAGCAGAGAGACGAGATGGGAGCAGATCTATGTAGATGGAGACACAAAGTTGGTACAAAGGGGTGGCGGCGAGATTGACACGCACGACTTCGCAAGCCAGGATCCGAAGGACGTGTGCATTACAACCCCCCCGAGCGAACTAGATAGCTCGTTCATTGGAAGCAAGAAGAGCGATGATACGCCTTTAAGCTTGAGTACGGTCGCGGAGATGCTGCCCACTAACATCCAGCAAGTATCACCGGCTGCGGAAGCAATCGAGGAATCAGGAAGCGGAAACATCTTGGGCAAAGACCTCGATCATCAAAGAGTTCCATCCAGCAAAGCATCATTCAGCGACCGTGTCCATTCCCTCAGCCAAGCCGAAAACCCCTCCCACGCGCTCGCCGACCTCGAAAACGAAATTGCAATGGACGCTTCCATGACCAGCTCTACGGCTCCTACCCGCGTCGGAACCGGTTTCTCCATCGCAGAACGCTTCGGATCCCCCCTACACCAAGACTCTGGATTCGCCGAATCCGATCGCGTGTCCTACGAATCCGAACGCATTCGACAATGCCTTGAGATCGACATGGCTAATCTCGCACAGGCCTATGGGCAGGAGGAAAAGATTGATGAGAGGCTGTGGGATGAGAAGGATGGAACCCTCTTCGGCGAAGGCGTCAGAGGGAGCGAATTGATGGTCAAGCCACTGCCGGAAGCGGAGCGCAGAATCACAGAGGAGGTGGCTAAGGATATGAAGCTCGAGGAGAAGGTATCGAATACTACGATTCGACAGCCGAGCATTTTAATCCCGGAGTTCCATCACAAGGGCGCGCTGGCGGTGGATATGTCGCCGCAGAAGAGGGAGGATTCGGGAATGGGGATGCGGCGGGAACAGAGCGAGATGAAGGAGAGCGGATCGAGCGACACGAGAAGGAGCGATGAGATTATGCGCGTTGTGGATTTGATTTGAGTGTTCGACTTGACGCTCACGCACACTACCAAAACTTTACTTTACTCACTTCGAAACCCCTTCTACGACTGAGGACCGATTACCACTATAAGCAACTACTAACATCACTATAAGCTTTAACTTTTCTATTCCTCTCTTCTTTCCGCCTCGTTTTCTTGTCGTTTTCCATCTCGGTCTTGTCTTGTCAACTGCATCTCGATAGGATGCATTTATGATGGAACCAACTTTTTCCAGTTTTTTTTTCTGTTGGCGGTACTTTAGCCTCACGACTGTATAAGATCTTCTTCGGACGCGTGTTAGCGAGCAATCACTGTGCAAAGGGATATAAGGAGGTTCGGTCCTCAGGTCCTCGGATTGCTCTATGGGATACCAGGCTGTGCAATGCTAGGCGATGGGGCCTAGAGAGTGCGATAGCATACCAATGATAAATGTTTCGTGCGCTGAGGTGGTGTTACTTGGCATGTGAGGTGAAGCCACCAGACGTGTAACGATGCTAGATACGGTGGGGATGCTGAACGTGTTGAGGATGATTTCAACGTAGCCATGGCCGCACCTTTCCATTCGAGGTTGCCTTGCTGATAAGAAGAGCGCACAGGAAATTTACTGGGATGTATTGGGGCAGCGTTGACGGTTGTGCCGATGGTGTTTGTTTAGAAGGCAGAAGAGATTAGGCGTAGGAGTCGGTTTCTGTTGGGGTCTACGTATACCATGGGGAGGATGTTAAGCTGCTGCTCTGTGGTATAAGATTCGGGGAGGGTGGTGTCCATGAAGCGTATAGGTAGAGTGTAAGGGTTTTGAGGCGGGAATAGGATTTGTGTGCGGATATGAGATTCATGCGGGTGGGAATAGACGTTTGCCCGGGCGAGTGGACGAGAGTGCATGCTAATAGAATAAAAGCGAAGCTCTACTTCGCCTTGATTAGAAGTTTCGCGACGTGAACGCATAATGGAAAAGGCATGCTCTTGGTTATTCAGACATTCTGTACCGCTGTTTGCGACCCTATCATGCGGGTGCTAGCTATCGATCGTTACTTAGAGATACTATGAGGACGAAATGTCGTTGAAAAGGGAAACGGCACGGGGCAATTATCAACGGCTGTCATTCTCGGGGCCGAGAACCACAGTATATAGAAGTTGTACTATGGTTGCTAACGGCCCATCTTAACAAGTAGCAAGGCGCCCTTTTCAGTAGAGACGATGGATGTGACGGGCGGCCGAGGCCAACGCGTTGCGTCGTGACAGCGTGATCAACCTGGTCCTTGCGCCGATCTCCGCGCTTGCCAAAGTTCCGCGCCATCGGAATTAAGAAGTGCATCACCACTCTGAGGCATCCACTTCGAGCTCTCCTTTCATTCCCACAACACGACGTCTCTTGTATGGCAGCCCTGCTGCCGCGGGCAACATGCCACCCTTTGTGCCACGGAAACGGCTTCGTTCGACGTCCCCAGCGCCTGAGCCGCCATCGAAACGCGCCGCCCGCAATCTTCCAACTCGCCGAGCGAAAGAATCTGTCTTCCAGACCCTGGACGCTCCACCGACTGTATCACGCACACTCTCCCAGACCAAGGCACTTTTAGAGGCAGCTGATGACGACAGCGATCTCAGTGAGCCAGACAGCAGCGAGGACGAGTTCGAGGATGTGGTTATAAATGGGTCCAAGCCGAAGGGAAAGAGGAAGCTGCAGGAGGACGAGGCTAACTCAGGGAGCGAGGCGGAGGATTGGGAAGACGCTCTTGGAATCCACCACTCGAATACTGAGCCCGTCATCTCTGGAGACATCGCGCTCACCATCTCGGCCACGCCCGCCGCCTTCGCGAAGCCGGACGGAAAGAAAGGACCATCGAAAATCGAGCGCCACATACGGCACATGACGCATTGCCTTCATGTTCAGTTTCTGATGTTTCACAATCTCTCGCGCAACGCGTGGATCCAGGACAAGCAGGTGCAGAAGATATTGGTTGAGAACCTGACCACCGGCTGCTGGAGGGAGATGGACCAATACTGGAGAGATGCCGGGGTATCGGATGGACATGAACGGGTCGTTGACGGCGCATGGTCAAAGAAAAAAGCTCATGAGATTCCAAAGAAGGTCGTGCAGGATGCTGGGAAATGGATGAATTCTGGCAAGAACGGCGTGAAGGTGTTTCAAAGCCCCAGCAAAGGCGGTGCATCGAAAGCTGGACGCAACGCTCAACCCACCAGTCCAAAGGACGAAGACGCACAGGGTACCAAGAGAGGTCAACGAGACTGGGGTGCTGCATCCGATCGGCTCGAGCCAAATACGCCCAATCTATCCGCAGGCGATCCTTTATTGCGATTGCTCAAATACCTATCAGCTTTCTGGAAAGCCAAGTTCAAGATCACAGCGCCCAGTCTACGCAAGCGTGGTTACCTATCTCCCGCTGCACTTGAAGCCGAGATCAACGCATGGAAAGAGGACCCATCGAATCCAGCCATCTTTGGCGAGCGAGTAGAGAGTGTGGAGGCATTCCGCGAACTGGCCCGGAAATGTGAGGGCAGCAGAGATGTCGGACAACAGCTATTCACAGCGCTACTGCGAGGGCTTGGTATAGAAGCTCGGATGGTGGCGAGTCTCCAACCTGTTGGTTTTGGATGGAGCAAAGCGGAGGAGGGGAAGCCTCAGCCTCTGGAAAAGCTCAAGTCCAACCTCAAATCTAAACCTGCCCAAACTACTCTAGCAAACAACGGCACAAGCGACTCCCCCATCCACCTATCGGACTCAGAAACTAGTGACCTCAGCAGCGCCATTTCCGTTTCTTCAGACTCCGAGATGGAGACCGGACCTGCTTGGCCGCTATTAAAACAACACTCTGAACTTCCGTACCCGACGTATTGGACAGAAGCCATCTCGCACTTGACGCAAACACCTATTGCAGTTTCTCCTCTGCCTCGAACTATGATCGCCACTTCATCCACTCCAGACGCCCTTTTGGGGTTCTACTGTCGGGGAACAGCCGCCGACAATGTAAAGCAGGTCTTCGCCTATCTCATTGCCTTCTCTTCCGACGGAACGGCCAAAGACGTTACAACACGCTATCTTCCAAAACATCAATGGCCTGGTAGGACAAAAGGCTTCCGCGTGCCCATAGAGAAGGTCCCCATTCACAACAAGCGTGGGAAGGTCAAGAAGTGGGAGGAATGGGACTGGTTCAAGTCAGTTCTGCGGCCCTACGCGCGGGACAGAGCGCATCGCAAACCTTGGGATGAGATCGAGGACGAGGGTGATCTTGTGCCGTTGAAGCCAGTCAAAGTGAAGGAGACGGTGGAAGATGGTGGGAAAGAGACGCTGCAAGGCTACAAGAACTCCGCCCAGTACGTGCTCGAGCGGCATTTGCGGCGCGAGGAAGCATTACGACCTGGTGCCAAGATCGCAAGGTACTTCACCACTGGCAAGGGTGACAATGAGAAGAAGGAACCCGTCTATCTACGGAAAGACATTGCACTATGCAAGACGGTCGAGTCTTGGCATAAAGAGGGCAGAGAGGTCAAGGAAGGTCAGCAACCGCTCAAGTACGTGCCCATGCGCGCTGTTACTGTAAACCGAAAACGCGAGATCGAAGAGCGAGAACGACTTGAGGGGGAGAAGGTCACCCAAGGACTGTATTCCAAATCGCAGACCGACTGGATCGTCCCGGACCCTATTCAGGACGGCAAGATTCCCCGGAACGCGTTCGGAAATATCGATGTCTACGTTCCCACTATGATACCTGCTGGCGCAGTTCACATCCCACTGAAAGGGACTGCGCGAGTGTGCAAGAAACTTAAGATCGACTTCGCGGAGGCGTGTACTGGCTTCGAGTTCGGCAAACAGCGCGCTGTGCCTGTTCTGACGGGCGTTGTGGTCGCGGCTGAGAACGAAGATCTGGTTATCGATGCTTGGGAGGCTGATGAAGCGGAGAAGATTAGGAAAGAGCAAGAAAAGAAGGAGAAATTGGTACTGGGCTTGTGGAAGAAGTTCTTTATCGGATTGAGGATCGTCGAACGCATGAAGAGAGAGTATGGAGATGATGCTGAGCTCCCAGCTGCAAGCACCAAAGCGAACACTACGGCCCCGAAGAAATCTGAATGGGAGACATTCAAAAACCACGAGGACTTTGAAGGCGGTTTCTTGCGCGAAGAGCCTGGACCTAGTGCACAGCTTGCAGGTGGATTCATTCCAGACGAACATGAAGATATGGCAGGCTCACTTCACCCCGCTAGCCAGGACGAACCCCCAGTTCAGAACAGTGAGTTGACCATCGATCACGGAGATCAGAAAGAAAAGGAGCAGCCCACCAGGGTTGCCGACAATGCTTATCAAACACCTATATCGCTGCATTCCGCGCTACAGCAGCCGGTTGATGACGATGGCGAAGCGTCAGAAACCGACAACGAAGACGAAGTCGAAGGCCCAGTGGCACCTACACCCCGTACAAATCATCGCACTAGGGGAAAATCCCAGCCAACGCGTGCCCGCGGACGTGGCCGAGGCGGCAAACGTACACCCCTCCAACGCCAAGCTCTCTCATCCTCCCCCGAAGACGAGCAAGAGGAACATGAATCTAGCCTATCCGAAAAACTTTCCAGCCCCGAACCATTGGATGAAGGAGATGAGCCACCGTTCACATCTCGACGCAGCAAGCGGAAGGTAACCACTCCTCCGCTCGCCAGAGCACTGCCAAAACGGAATGCGGCAAGGAAAAGTGAGGCTAATATTAAAAGTCACTTCTTTGCGCATGGGAGTGATGAGGAGACGGATTTTTCGCCTGTTAAGACGACAGCTGGTACAGGTAGGGGGCGGAGTAGGGGACAGGGAAGGGGCAAGATGAGAGGGCAAGAGGGCGATGCCGATGGTGTTGGATGCAGTAATCGGTCTAAACCGTCTTAGATGAACTGTATTGCTGGGGGTATCTTCTGGACTGTAATGTTCTATTGACTGATCAGGAAGCCCCGTACATTAATATATATAAAAATATCCACCAAGTCTTCCAAATGAGAGGATGCCCGACGTGGAGCCTCGCGAGGCTTTCACCACGACTAAACCGGTGAGCGCTAACAAGGTGCTGACTGGAAACGAGAAGGCGAATTTAGCAGGCGCAGCTTCCTTGCTAAACTTAGCCTCGCCCTTCTTCCAACTCGACACCGCCCTTCGACCTCTCCCTTCTGTTCTTTTACCTTTCTGACATTCTTCTTTACGCTGTATTATATCGTTGCTCTCTTGTCGACTTTCATTACATACGTTGGCAATGCAGGTGTCTATTGTCATTTTTTAGCACAAGGCTGAGCCGATATACATTACGGTCCAGGCAAAATATTATTGACATTCAAATTGTGTACCTCAGCGGCACACCTGATTCTTTTAGCTCGGAGCGGCCGTGGACGTGTTGTGCATTTCCTGATCTCCTGATTTCCAAAGAATTGTCGGCCTTGTGTCGATTCGAAAAGGGCCCTCCTAAATCACGGTTCCGGTAGAGGAAACGCAGCTTCCTCAGCAGATACGTACTAGCATGGAAGAGCTTTCAGACATCGGTAGTACTAGAAATTCGGAGAAGGGAGTCGACGAGCTCGAGATCGATATGGCAAAGTCAGAGCCTGCAATCGAGGAGCCTGAGAACACCGCACTAAAATCGCAACAAAATATGAATGGCAACACAGTACCAACACCTGAAATCCTTGCTGGCCTAGAACAGTGGCCTGCATTAACTGAGGGAATGTATTTTCTAAGCCATGAGGATACGGCGCTGTCTGAGCAGGCGCCTTTCGACCCAGTGATGTGGCCTCATCAGACCCTAGACTTGGATGATTCCACCTCGCCGGGCTCAGACTATAAGCAGCGAATTCCGAGCTTGCAAACTGCGATTGAGAGTGAGGTTACGGGTCCAATCTCTGCTCGTCGTCACCTCCTACGACATAGCATACATAGGGAGTGCGCTCCAGTATTTCCCTTCTTCAACATGGACAGCCCTGCGGGCTCAACATTGAACATCGGATTCAAATGGGCTTTTCCAATAGAAGCTGAAGACAAAGAACTGTTGGACCAAGTACAAAGGGATCTGGGTTCCGTAACAGAAGAGCATTTGCACAAGGGCCATCCATCTCGGGAAAGTGCGCCATTGAACATTGAATACTTGATTGAACAGATATCTAATGAGGAACACGACGCGGTTTATCGTGATTTGGAACCCGATGGGTTCACCAAACTCAACTCGATGAAGGTCGACCAATCGGCTACTGTCGCCCAAGACAATCTTATCCAATCCGGCCAGAGACCCATCGACTTCGACCGAGAGCCTAAAGCGGTAACCCATAAATCCCCCAAGTCTGTCAGATCCTTCAAGTCTGTGAAGTCAAGCAGTACCTACTACTCAGCTTCATCTGGGTACGAATCAAAAAGACAGATTCCACTGGGCAGACTTCGAGAGTAAGCTAACTCCATCATACATTGCACTCTATATCAATTGATTACAGCCTGACCACATTTCGGCTATAGAGATGACGCATACTCAAAGCTCCTCCTATCCAAGAAACTTTGGCCAGTCGATCCCATGACCGAAAAGAACTGGTCAGGCAGAGGCCAGCACGCCGAGTTCCAGAAGCACGAAAAAGACCTGGTCAACAAAATACTCAATGTTCAAGACGTACTTGGTAGTACAAGAACGGCGTTTGTACAGAGCGTCAAGTGCAGAAGAATTCTTCTTGCTCGCAAGACAATACGATGTAATCGGAATTTGACCAAGGAGAAAGCCATCAACGAAGTTGCTCATCTAAGTAAACTCAATCATTCCCACGTAGTACAGGTAATCGGTACTTACGTCATGGGCAACGAACTTTCCATCCTCATGTATCCAGTCGCTGAGTACAATTTAGAGTCATTCATAGATGATCTGGACCCTCGGTCTCATCCTGAGAAAGATTGGGACAGAAGGCTTTTTGCTCTCAACTCTTTCATTGGGTGTCTTCTATTTGCAGTGGAATTTCTTCACTCAAATATGACCAAACACAGGGACATTAAACCGAGTAATATTTTGGTCCGGCGAATGTCGGCCCACGCGACTGCTTCCTTCGGGGCGGAATTCAAAGTCTACATCGCTGATTTTGGAATATCACGATCATATGCCACTTTAGACGCTACGGAAACAGATGGACCAACCATGTTCACTCGGAAATATGCCGCTCCAGAGGTTGTTGATAGACAGAAGCGTGGACTATCGGCAGACATCTTCTCTCTTGGCTGCGTTTTCGTCGAGATTTGCGCAACGATCGACTATTTGTCCGGTCGAGACTCTTCTGGTTTGATCTTACCACCATACTTATCATGGCGTAGTGAGGGGGCCATGGGGAAGATGGGAAACGAATATTTTCACATATCAGATCCTGGTATGTCCGGTTGGGATCTGTCATCGCGCTATAGAGAGGCAAAGAGGATTAAAGGCGATTTTGATCCATTACACAACGTGCGAGACATAATCAACTTAAACAAAAATGGGGATACTTCATACCAAGCAAACAGAGATGCAGTATGCAAGATGATTGAAGAAATACCGAGGGATAGAATTTGGTTTGACTCTGGGCCGTTACGCATCCTTGGGGAGATCCCACGAATGCTTAATCCGGATCCTGCAGATAGGCCCACAGCCGCCTCGTTAACTCCTCCTGTTATCGCTCAATGGCATTGTTGTAGGGCTGCCGCTGATCCACTTGAGGCAGCCTTCTTAGACTAAGGAGTGGAAAAAGGAACATATCAGAAATGTACCAACTCGAAGATAGGGAAACCCCAGGAGAAAACGTAGGTGTTTATTGATCAGGACTATTACATCTTGAACAGCCGGAGCAGTTTGTGGGAAAGTTTAGGGCTTGATTAAGAAACACCAGCGCTTCAAGGTCTAACTGCAAACTTATATCTCGATTGCATCTTGGAAACCTGAAGTTCTCGGTACAGTCAACCTTCACACATGGAAAATGCAAAGGACACATCAAAATAGGTCTGTAATTAGCCCTTTAAAACATTGCAAAGTCGTACATGGATTGATGTATAATGCTATTACAAAGGGACAATCCAACAATACCGATACAAATGCTTGAAACCTTCAAAATTTTCCGAAAGTGACGACAGTCTCTTACAAAATAACCTTGAAAGAGCCTCCTCTACACGCACTGCGAGTAATAGTCCCCATTCGCCTTACAAGTACTCCCTGATGCACAAACCGTGCACCCAGTATACGTCTTCCCACCACACTGGCCATACTTGGCCACAGGCGTACAAGTCACAGGTGGGGTCGATGATGGTGCGGACGATGGTGCGGCTACAGCGCTTGTGACGAGTGTCGTCGGAACTGTGGCTGGTGGGTTGGGGTCGGTGGGAGTGGTGCTGCCGCTGCCATTCCAGACAGCGGGGCCGGGGATCGTATACGTAGTTGCGGTCTTAGCGGCGTCTGAATCGATGTTGAAGGCGATGCCGGGGTCAGTGGCTGAGTAGGCGCCCGGGAAGGAGACGAGGAAAGAGGAGGCGGGGGAGGTGGTGCCAGAGCCAGTGACGGTTAGTTGGGCGCATTCCGGGTAGACTGCAGACTATCAGTACTCGATGAAGATTAAGAGGTTTGAACATGGGAGACGCACATTGCGGGTTGTTCGCCTGGTGTAGCGCAAGCAACTCATGACGGATGAGATATTCGCCTGCTGCGAGAGAGGAAGGAATCGTAACGACCCATTCGAGGGTATCAACGATTTGATCACCAGCCCATTTCCCGGCATTCTGGGTTCCGCTGACGAGACCTTCGTGTGCGATTTTGAACTATACAAACAATATCAGCGTCTTTGTTCGTACACTTCATATCCGATAGAGGGTTAGACGTACCCAGACTTTGCCAGCACCATCCCAGCTGTTGCATCCCGAGCTGGGGCACTTCGCCATGTAGATCATGATGGCGGCAGGGCGGTGCGTCCATTGCGTCCACTTGGTCTTGATGGTGGCGCCCGCTGCAACGGGAGCGGTGAGGCCGGTGCCGAGGATGCCGGCGTTGTTGCAGCGAATGTTTACGGTCTGTGATGTGTTAGTATAAGTGGGGAGTGAGAGATATGGAGAAGAAGCTTACTGTGAGATCGGCGATGAGAAGGGGGTTGAATGATGCGTATTGGCGCTGGATGGAGGACTGGCCTGAGGCCGAGTTGTATGGTTGCCATCTGGAGAGGGGGTCAGTCGACGAGACAGAGAGGAGAGAAGAGCAATAGAGGGACGACATACCCTTGGTATGCAGTCGTCCCGATAGTGTACACGCCAACACCACCATGTGCACTCGCCGTCGCCAGCAAAGCCGCAGCCGTAGCAACAATTGAGAACTTCATCTTGATGTTCCCTTGATATGTCTTGACTTTTCTGATTCCTGAAGCACACTAAAGTGTAGAAAATCTAAAGTCAGAAGAGAAAGTGAATGCAATACTCAAAACCTGGGGCACCGTCGCTCTTCATATAAGTACACCCACACCCTCCTTTTCGCTACCACTTTTTCCTCTCCCTCGTGACGTCGCCGGATATTATCGCCCCCCTCAGGCTTCGAAGTGCTATATCAAGCGTCTGGTATGACATCGTGACTGACTCGCATGCCGACTGCCTCTTGCATTTGAAATCTCGTCCAGGGCCCTGGAATCCGGGGTTCGTACGACGTTGATGTGCCCCGGGCCCAGGCCGTCTTCGAGAAATTAGACAATGGGGCGAATGGGAAGTAGAACTTTGGCAGAGAGTTCGAGCAAGCAGCGAATGAGGTGTGAGCGTTGGCCCTTGGGAGAGCGGAATTACTGTCGGGCCGGCGGATGTGGTTTCCGTAAGGGTGCGCTGTTAGATGAACAGCGCAGGGATTCATATAGCCGGAGGGCGGAAGTAGGAGGGTTGGATAACGTGCACACCATGGTTTTTGAGCGGGTTAGATGAAGGCGTGGGATTGTGCGGGATTGTGGATAGTGCGTTGGGCGCGTAGGTGGTGGCGGTGGGCATGACGGTGGAAATGAATGCAAAAGTTGAGACGAAGGTGTACCTGAGAAGACGTAGGAATGTGGAGATTCGAGGTGAAGTTTCTGAACTTAAGGCGACGAGTTAAGCACCAGGTCCTGGGGTAAATCCTCAACGGTCAAACAAAACAACCACCGGCCACATGTAGAACCCGCAACCGCAGCGAAGCCGTTATTCGCTTGCCTTGCACGCGAAATATTCACGGACACGCCACCAGAGGTCGCGGCAGAGCAGCCTACCTGCATATTGCGGGGCAACCTTGTTCGCTCCTCGTATGCACCCGCTTTTGGTCATGCGAAAACCTGGGGAAGTGCTCGGCGCTGCAGAGTGTGCCTGGTCCGGCTGTTCGTGTGCAACGGCCGAGAACAATAACGAGCATGCAGTCGGACGTTATTTGCCTAAGTGGAAAACGAGATTCGGGTTGCTAATTCGGTCAGTTTGCAGGAGAGGAGAAGAAAGAGGTGTGTTGTGGTGGTGGTGGTGGTGGTGGTCGGGGTTTGAAACGGCGACTGCATTCTATATTGAGGTACTTGGTACTTTGGTACATATTAACAAAATGGTAGTGCCATGCACTGCTGCCCACGCCCGTGATCTGGTGTGTACCTAGGTATATTGGCGTGAGCCTCAATATACGAGGCCAATCGGGAGCACACCCTCCGCAGAACGTGACAAGAAGAGAACGGAATTCAGAGTTTGGCTAGCTTTCAGGCTGTGGCGACTGACGCGTAACATCTGAGAAGTCCGGAAGGCTTAACCTTGAAGAGACAATATGCTTGCGCGATGGGCTTTGATAACTTTGCCATTGTTCCATGTAACGTAGGACCTCGTGGGAGGCTTGGGCTTGTCCCGGGAATCTTTGCAAGCCTAACGAGTGAAGATAAATTGGCAGAAGCTTGTTCCTATACTTTTAATGAACTGTTAATGAAATGACGTCGATTGCGATGAGGGTTGATGAGTATGCGTGAGGAAAGCGAAGTATGGAGAGTTTGCTGGCTTAGTAATCCATCACTCATTTCTAACCTTCCATTCCCTCCCGTGACTTCACGATAGTTATCATCTTTCCACCATCAATCGCCCTATTCGCATGTTTTCAGTACTGTCTGCCGTCTTTGAAGAAGCTTAGGCAGGTCCTCTAATATATCTCTAGTGAAAATTTACTTAGGTTCGCGCTGCAACGTTCAAAAAGAGCCACGAGTTGCTTCGCCACTACATGATACCAACTCGGATGCCCCAAGCATCGATAGCACGTCGACAATTGCATCGTGAGCGACTACCATCTGTAATCATATTCGTATTTTTTGGTTTCGGCCATAACGCCTTGTTCACACACGATGCTGTCGCTTTACCGGGTCGTATTCGCATCACCATTCCACTCACACTTTATGCGAGCCTTTCTGTTGCTGTGGAAGTTCATTCATCGTCTCACAGCCATTAAAATACACCCATAGCAGTGGTAAATCATTTTCCTAGTTTGGTACAACCCTCAACCGCTCACCCGGCCGCAGCGAACGTTTCTTCTGAAACTATACAGTCACAAGGTGGCTGAGACACCGAGCTAGAATTTTGGCTTAGAAAAGTTAAGTTATACTAATACATGACCAATTCAGACTGATATCTATTCAATTTCTTAATTCTCCAATCTTTTCCATCAATCCACATCAACTAACCTAACTTCATCATCGCAAACCCAACCAACCGGCGACTCCCGACCGTAACGAGTAATAACAAAAACAAGATGGCAATCACTCCCCGTAATCTCCTTCTGCAGCCGAGCTGTCCGATTGTCAGCCAGTTGTTTTATCCACTGTGAAAAATAAGAATTGCTCCATCTGTAAGCGCAAGTATAACACTGTCGACGACTCAGGTGGTCCAAACGAGCTCCACGAGATTCCAGTGCAGGTGCATCCATGTGGGCACTTCGTCTGCCACCGCTGCTTGCAGGATTGGGTCACTCGAAATCGTATTAATCATCGCTGCCCTTACCGCAGCACAAAGCTTGCCGTAGAGTACACCCAAAGGAAGAGGAATCTCAGGGCATGAAGATGTTGACTTCAAATGCCAATTTATGGTGGTTTGAGTGAAACGAGGAGCTGAAAATAATAGCCATGGAAGAGCCCCAGGAGCTTCGCTTGGACTTTCTCCAGAGGGACCAGATATATCATCATACTACCATGACTCGGGACCTTTGCGCGTCGAAGGCCTGTGCTGTCTGTGTGCATAGTAGGATGTAACCAAGGTAAGGAAGACACAAAACAGAAGCAATCTAATTTTAACTCAACACAAGCTACCGCCCTTCCATCTCCTCAAAAAGGTTACGCAGACACACATTGAAGGAGATTAGGAATCGATTCCCTCTTTGTGCTGTGGTGGAGCAAAGGGATGATATAGAAATCAGGAGGGTAGAGGGCGACTTGCAGCCATGCGATATCCGAAGCAGCAATGCGCTGAGGCAGGAAAATCAAAAGTCTTGAGTGACGTTCACAAAGAAGATGAGGTTTGGTAGTAGACTGTTGCAACTTCATTGTATCTAGCTACCAAAGGAAAGAAAGGGATATATGCTGAAAGATAGAAGAATGATCCTGGTTACCCCCTCGGGGTCCTCTTCGTGTGGTCGTTGTCGGTGGGGCGAGGTGTTGGTTTGGGTGATGCCGGATCCGATGTTCGATTGCTCGATAATAAGTATATATTATGCTGGATGATGACGAAGTAAGCAGCTGAAAGAGAGCCATGAACACTTCCCTACACCATGCATCCAAGCTTTCAACAATCGCCAGAGGTGGACTCGAGCAAAGTAGCTCTTCGCTACAGCGCATTGCATGGCTGCCTTATGTAGTAGATTATGAACTGTGGTTTAAAGTAGCCTAGTGATTGAATAAATCTAGTTTGTAACTAGATACAAATCTACATGGGATTGAAACTTGTATGCTTCAGAGATTCCCGAATTCGTGCAATATGTCAATATGTCAACTTTGCCTCCCTCAATTTTATTTCTTGTAGATGTTAACAGCTCTGCGCGAAACGTATTTCAATGGTTTCCTGAGTAGGTTTATTTTTGTTTGTTTTTATTCCTTCATTGGTTGGTCCCTGGAGGACGAAAATGTGTGAATGCTTGTACAAATTTATAAGTACAGTCAACTCTCGTTAGTACGATCCTCTATATGGCGATATTTTCGATATTGCGATATGATTACCTGCCAAAATTCGTTCTCCATACAAATTCTGTTACTACCCCGATCACCGATATACCGGCTGTAATTTGAGGATATCGGCTTATTGAGGTGCTAGGGGGCCTAATTAGGCCTAATACCTATCTTCCTTTCTATTCTTCTATCATTGCGTGATCCGGATCCGTCAAGAACCTGATTAGGCTTTCTTGATGTTAAGATCCGAAGTTCAAGGCGAGCCTTAGCGAGCCTTAGCGCCGCGCTAGGAAAATCCTCTGTGGACCGTCTGATTAATGAGATAAAAAGAGGCGGCCTTGCAAGCTGTCACTTGTACCTGACAGCGTCGGCGCCCGGCAGACCACCGAAGCCGCCGCATCCGAACTGGTCGAGAGCTTTTAGGAAGCGCCATCCAGTAATCCAGGCAAGAATGGTTACGGCGCTAGACTGGAGCCGTTACGAGAAGAACACTTATCTGAAGATTACACACTGGTTCGAGGTGATTGGAGCAGTATTACAAGATCCAGCTATCCTAGCGGAGAATGTCTACAACATGGACGAGACTGGTGTTATGCTATCTATGCTAGGCCCTATTAAAGTCCTTGTAGGTAAGGATGACACGCGAGACTACAGGGGTGCGCGCGTCAAGCGCACGACAATAACTGCCACCGAGTGCATCAGTGCTGATGGTAGGTATCTAAACCCTATGATTATCTGGCCGGCCACCACCCATCGGAGTAATTGGACCACGTTTCCTACCCCTGGCTGGCAGTATGCATGCAACGAATCTGGATATACTGATTCCTACATCAGCCTGCAATGGCTTCAGCGTATATTTGACCCCGAAACCAAGGAACGAGCTAATGAAAACCCTCGAGTACTAATCTGTGACGGCTTCGGTACCCATGAGACCCTTGAAATTCTTGAGTTCTGTCTTACAAACGACATCATCCTATGTCGGCTCCCCTCCCATACTTCTCATAAGCTTCAGCCTTGCGATGCTGCTGTATTCGCCCCACTCAAGGCAGCATATCGCGAAGAGGTTGATAACACCTACTCTATTTACCGTCTGTGAGGTTCCATGGTAGTTTCCGGAAAGAAGTCGAGGAAAGGGTGGTAAAGTAGCTCAAGCTGTAAATGATAGCTTTGACAAAATTATAGAGCTTCTTTAGACCCCTTTTTTGAATAGTTTGCCTGCCTGCCAGTCACTGCACAGAGCGTGGCGTGTTCACTCCGTGATAAAAAGGTAGCTATTCCCAGCAACAACTCCGCCGGAAGATTTAAAAGCTGCGTCATCTCACGTATTGAAGTAAGAAGGTGTGCGAGGTGGAAGGTGTGGAGAATCCTGACTTGAGAGCTCAGACCTAATACAGTTAATGCTGGCTGTGGGTAGATAGGTTGGTTCGGGGGCGCTAGGAAGTTCAGCAAAATCCGCTCCTAGGATAAACATTCCACTGGGTACAAAGACTTTGCTTGCCATTTGGTCAACGATCCTCCCAAATGTATCCTCTGAGAAGACTTATGATATCCGTCTGTCTTGAGAGTAATGCTCCACCGGTGGACACCACCAAGCGCCTCACAAATTCCGTAATGACAGCGAAATTGCGATAGTAAAAGTACGTTGCCGAAATCCCATTGGCTGATACGACCCGCTAAGATGAGATCATTGTGAATATTTACTGTGTTGATTGTGGATGTGGGTATGATGAAGAGTTTTATGGATACCTAGCAGTCTCCTTATGCTTCTTGCTGCATCACGTAGCGATGTCAGCATCAACTAACGGCACAATGTCCTCTTCTAACACCGCTCCACTTTCCACAAGCACCATCTCATCAATTCTGCTCATGGCATATTCGACCTGTTTCCAAGTCCTCAAGCTCCCAATCTTCGAATCGATTTCCCAAACCCGCGTCCGTCGGTGAAATCGTTTTCTACCGAACGAACAATATCCCCCGAATCCACTGCCACCTCCATAGCATAGCCAAGGACCGGGCTGAAAGGAGTTGTCGCCATCCTGCCGCATACGTTGTGGTAGCAGAGCGCAAAAGTCATTCACGTGATCGTGCCCGCAGCCTAATGCTGATATGCCTCCTTTGACCAAAGCGTCGTAGAAATGGGAATTGAGGCTAGGGCTCTCAGTCGGTTCCCTCCGGTGGCCGTTGCGTATATTAAGACGGCGGTCTCCAAACTCAGGAAGAGGGATGTGTAGGAAAGCCAAAGACAAATGAAAGTGGTTGTCGTTATCGTCCTTCTCACGCGCGCTTCGTTGCGCTTGGGAAGCATCTACGAACCAGTCAATTTGGCTTTGTTTGATAGTGTCGTAGTCAGGATTGCGTATCAAGCTCGGTATTTGACTGTGCGAATCCAGGAAATATAATGTCGATAACGGGAGCTGTGACGGGGCAGGAGCCAGGACTTGAAGGTAGAAGTTGCCTATACCGTCGACTTGCTCTGGGCCTGACTCACAGAGGCTAAAGGGCAGGTTTTGAAGTATTGACATCTGTGCCGTGCCTGTATACAGTTAGGATTGCATAACTTTATGAAAGAAGTTACTCACGCACAATGCGTGGATGCCTTCACTATCATGATTGCCAAAGACGGCTGCGAACGGGATCGAACGCTCGATGATAGGGGCAACCACTTTGAAGAGGGCGGATTGGCTGTCAGGGATATCGTGGTGCAACTGATCTCCAGTGAGAATCACAAGGTCTGGATTCTCAACATCCAAAACGTTTCCAATGAATTTTACCGTGAGTGGGTCAGCCTCGCTCTCTGGCAGATGATTTCCATGGGCATCAATAGCATCTTTGCAAACTCCGACGCCAGTGACCATGTGCGTGTCGGAGATCTGGACAATCTTGAATGTGCCGTCCTCCCTGACTCTCAAAGTCGCCCGAGCGTCTGGCTTGGCCCTGCCGCGAAGAACGCTGAGTCTTGCAACCGGTACCTTTCGCTGAGCGTTAAGCTGGAGTGATGATGACATAAGAGTCCATTGTGGTCGTGGGTCAACGGCATCCACACCAAAGAGAACGTCCACCTCTGTCACAGCCTGGTCAATCTTATCAGAGAGCTTGCTTCTCAGCACCCAGATTCCACCAGGTCGACTCTCCCACGAACGATCCGGCGGCTCGCCGATTTTGATATCCGTAACCACTAGGTCCCCAGCTTTGAGCTCTTTCTCATTCGCTAGCGCTACACACAACCATGCGCTCTGCTGAGATGTATATAAATAGAGATCTTTCTTAACGTGGTGCCATATGCGCGGGTCCAGTTTACAGGTGGAAGTAGCAGCTGTCGGAGAGAAGACGCACACGGTCAGATCCGTGACAACTGGGTGAGCAACAACCGCTGTGGTATGGGAAGTGGATAACGTCTCCGCCATGGGGGGGAAGAAGAACCGCCAAAGTGACATGTGAAGCCAGCGTTAGACTCTGGTTCAGGGTGAAGTGTTACAGATGCATATGTGCTGACTAATCATAATATTAGCTTCTTAGCCCTAATTAGGTTGCTAGCGCCAATCTGATAGATCGATAAATCGATACTGCGATCAAAATCACCTGCCCAGCTTTGATCGTACTAACGAGAGTTGACTGTACATGCATAAGTTAAACGTTTATCAAGAAACGAAATTGTTCTTCCAGGCCTTGGAACGAGGCATGTAAAACGGGCGCTTTTAGCAGCCCACATATTATCCTTAGGTTCTTCAGAATGTCATGATCCTCATCTACTACATAAAGGAATATCTTTAATCAACTTACTTTACTTAGCACTTTTTTCATCCTTTCACAACTCACTCGAAATGCCTCTTCTCAATATTTCTACCAAATTGCTCCAGATCATCTTGCGTGAGTCGTTACTGGCCAGATCACAGAAAGTTAAGACTTGTCAACCGTATGTTGATATAAACATATTGCCCTGTCGAAAACTAACGTACTTGAAGGGCTGTTCACGAAGAAAGTCATGCAAGCGCTGTATTCAAGCTTGAGACAAGTTCTTCTTGTCATTATCCGCTTATAACCCGCGTCCTTATCTTCGTTTCGTCGTATCTTGCACCGTGTTTAGAACGAAGTGTCTAGCGGAAAGCCGACACTACCTTGCATCCGGAAAGTTGCCGGACACGTAACGCACAAGAAAAATATTCGTGACCTGGAAAGATACGATGTTCACGATGACTTAAAGACGCTGTATTGCCTAGCGACCCAGGAAAAAATCGTATACGAGCCCGAAGAATGTCCAAGATCTTCCAGAGGACAGACAGAACTAAGGATCAGGAGTTAAGGGTACATTTCTTGGCTACTACAGTGCACACAAGTACCCTGATTATCGTGAAACGGCTTATTGTCAAATTTCTGGAGTCTCAAGAGGACAGCTGGATGTTCGGAAATCTAGTCGAACTTTCTAAGATGCATTGCAACCAAAAGATTATCGAGCTGCTGATTCACACTTGCATCGTATGGCCAAAGTGTAAAGTCAACTGAGGTAAAAGACCCCGAAAGGATTGAGTAAACTTTAATTAGAGTGCAGCAGCATGACATACTATTTCGCAACCATTTCTCGAAGCCAAAATGTTCCATCAAAATCAGAATTGGAATCTCAAGGGCAGTTCCGAGCCTTTACATGCTGTACATGTCTCATCAATCATGTATGCGTTTTCATCTTCTCCATCCTCTGCTTGACCTGACTCCTTGAAATTCCGATTAAATATTTTAACAGGTTCAAGGAGCATGTATTCATAGTTCATTATACCTTTGTCATCTCTTTGTAGGTCAGATGGTTAGAGTGATTTAGGAATTTTCGTGCCACCTGCTTCCACCCCTGCGTGAGCAAATGTCAGCCTTGTGTCGCACTGGTAATGGCACATGTTGTTGGGTAGACAGGCTGTTTCGCCTCAGGTCTATGTATTTTCGTTTGACGCTAGCTAATTCTTTGATAGCTGTAGATAGAGATATTGAAGGTGATACTTAAGACAGTCTTTAATTTTTGATCTGGCAAACGAAGCTTGCTAGAGCAATTGAAAAATTGGGTAGTGGGAGGATTTGGTAAAGAACTATGGTTGCTTGTTGTTGTTGTTGTTGTATTGATTTACGTCCTATAGACTTGGCCGGGGCCTTTATCTACAAGAGCCTCCCGTGGGGCATAAGGGACGCGCCTCTCCCCGTGAGGGGGAGACGTTTCATGCAAAAGCTACTCTATCAGTATAGAGCCTGTCGGTTCTCCTAGACTCCTCCATGCGAGTAAAGTAAGAAGTTCTGTTCTGTGTAGCGCCGTAAGCGTTAGGGTCTTATCCAAAAGAGGACACATTTGTAGTAGTTAAAAGGTAAGGAAATAGTAAGGAAATGGGGGGTAGGGGGTTGCAGAGGTGCTTAGTGTGTAGCCGCAGAACAGTAACTAGCTGGTTTTCCTGTTGCTTAGTGGCCCCTAGAAGGGCAGATCACAGAGCCTGTAGTACAAGCTAGTTAGGTGCAGCAATCCTTCTTAATACCCCCTTAGGGCTCATGAGCCCTATAAAGGTGACAAAGTCCTCTAGGCTGTTAAGAAGCTCCTTAAGGTACTAAAGCCCCTTGCAGGTGTTGGTTGGTGGCCAGCTTAGTTAGTGGGGCCAGCTAGTAAAGCGTCTGCGTGCCCTTAGGCAATAGACTATATAGCCAGGGGCTTTCTCTTTCCCGCATGCGCAGTTAAGCTCTGCGTCCTTGTGTTTAAACTTCCTGTAATACTAGGCGTAGTCGCCGTGCATAGTCCTAGTTAACAGCAGCTTGGCTAGGATTTGCTAGCTAAGGCTAAGCTCTGCCAGTGTAGTGGTGCTTGTATAGGGTAAGTCCCATTAGTTATACCATGTGGAGAGCGTTGTTTTGTTTTGTCTCCACCACTCTATTTCCGCAAGCCAGCGCTTAACTTAGGCGTTAGACCTTAGTCCTATAACTGTAGGTTTAGCTGCTTGTAGTGTTGGGGGGTAGGGGTTGTAAGCCTCTAGATCTGCTAGGCAGTCTGCCCTTTTGTTCCTAAGTATGCCTATATGTCCTAGGGACTAGCGTACCTTCACCTCTACAGTCTCTATAACCTGCTAGTATTAGAGGAAGGCCCACTAGGAGGAGGATAGTGCGTTCCCTTGTAGGCACTATATAACTAATGTGCTGTTAATGCACATCTAAATTTGCTACATGCGGAGGGCTAGGTCACGCATAACATGTTCCAGCCCTTGCCATGCTCTAACAGCCTTAGCGTCAAATACATGTAAGCAAGTGTAGAGGGAGCCTCTGCTGTGGCTAACTTCCCTTCCTCCCTAGTATATAGCATATCTATATGTGACATGCTTGGTTCCTTTAAGCCTCTGCTCTAATCTGTTAGAGAAGATAGTAACTTTATTTTGTAGGAGGCGTGACTACTACTCTTTAAAGGCCTTAGCAGCTGCTCTCTTCTTTTTACCCTCTGTTAGATCTGTCTAGCAATTAGGCAAGTAGTAGGGTGTTGTAAGAACTAGTCTTAGTACTAGGTTAAGTAGAGAGCCTACACGTTTAATAATAGTCCTAGGCTACTGTGTACTGCCTGCCCCTCTGCCCTACTAAGTTTGTAGGGGGTGCACCCTTTCTGTAAGTAGGTAGCTTGTATCTATAGTCTATAGGTGTACAGCAAATCTAATCTTTGCCTCTTTAAGGGCAACGTGGCCTAAGGGCAGGCTAGCATCTTAGAAAAGTGTAGCTGTAGGGGCAGTCCTAAAAGCAGGCAGGACGCCTTGTACTGCAAGGGCAAGCGTCCTATAGACTATAGCTACGTGTTTACTAAGTCTAGCACTAACCTCTAGAGCTGCTTAGGCCTAGCATCTAACTAGGGGGGGCTTTGTGCAACCCCTGTACTATACCTCTGCCCTATAGAGAAGTTGTGGGATAACACAGGTAATAACAGCTTTTTGTAGTAAGGTTGCTAGGGGGCCGCAGGTAGTTTAAGCTAGGCCCTAGATATAGAGGGCTACTTTGCAGGCTTTAGCAGCGTGCTTAGCAATATACTGCTTAAAGGTAAGCTTTTAGTTAAACTATACCCTAAGCTACTAGAGTGCAGGCTGCTTTGGCAAGTCCTGTTCCTGTGTAGATAGGTATATTGTTAGTGTGTCATTTATTACGCAGGGGGGCGCTGTAGGTCCTCTCTAGCGTGTAAGGTGTATTATCTTAAGTTTTTCTAGTGCAAAGACAACTTAGTTATCCACTCCCTACTAAATAACATCCCTAACGTTATTTGCAATAAGGTTGTTGCTGTAACGATTCGAACAATCGTTCCATCACGTGACCAAGCCGCTCCCTGCCCAATCCCGATACAGATCCTATTCCTACCCGAACTGGTGGGACTTCGGTTCCCGACCTGCTCCCCACTCAACTCCAATACAGGCTCAATCCATATCCAAACCTGTATTACCTTGGCTCTAGACCAGCGCCTGATGCAACTCTAATACAGGTCCTTATCTAAACCTAGAGTACCTTAGCTTTGTTCTTTCTTATCTCTCTTTGTGTATATAAACCAGTCGTGTCGTTAGTTAGATCAGGCAGCTTTTGAATATCCTTTTGTACCCAGCCTATAGGTGTTAATTTAATCTTGGGTATTTCGTTCTCACTCATGCACTCCTATATGCCTTAGTAGTAATTCGCACCCAAATCTAATTGTCCTAATATCCTACGCTGTTACATTATATTCAAAAGCTTACAACAGCCAGTGACGGCCTCTTAATAATATTGCAACAATTGTTTGTTTGATTACGTCCAAGCCCCAAGACGCGTCTAATTTAGTTGTACAACTTACACACTATTATATTAAATTATTTAGTTATAGATTAGATCCCTAAGACCTCTAATCAACCAAAGCCTTTAGGTTTAGAACTTCCTATCCTCTGCAATTAGGATTGCCTTTAGAAAAGTTACAAAGACTGCGCCACAGTAGAAACTTAGAGACTACTAATAACCTATTAGAATTAGATACAACACTAATGTCTGACTCCCAACCAACCCCAGGACCTTCTACTAGGTCTAGAAATTGCGCCAGCTAGAAGGGTAAAGCAACCTAGCCACGCAACAAACCCCTACCTCCACTGCCAACAACTAAATCTGCACCTACAAAACCTAAAGTTAAAGAATTATCTAATTTAGAGTTAGATTAGAGACATGCCCAACTTGTAGAGCAAATTGCCTGTTTAGAAGCCTAGCTAGAGCGTTTTATGCAGACGCAATCTGTCCCCCTAGAACAACCCCTACTAACTACTAAATTAGCTACAATAAGCGCCTAAGTCTCTCCTACTCCTCCTGCTACAAGATCCCCTTTAGGCACCCCAGGACTATCTTAGATTAAACTTATAGAATAAACGCCTAACATCCTTAAACTCTTAGATAGCAAGAATCCTACGTTTAAATAGTGGCAAGCCTTAATTATCAACTAACTAGAAATTAATGCAGACTATTTTCAGAGTAAACGCGCATGTATAAATTTTGTATAGGGACACACTTCTAGAACAGCTACAAAGTATCTAGAACCCCAATACCTATCTAATTTGCCTAAGAATAAGTTCTAAAATACAAAACAGATAATCTCCCTACTCTAATCCTATTTCCTCTCTAGCAACAAAGAAGCAGAGGCCTAACAGGCTTTCTAGAGACTAAACATAGAGAAGAGTAAAACCTTTCCTACTTTTAAAGCTTAATTCCTTAGTACAGCTATTAGCAGATCTGTATCTCCTTTAGAGTAGTCTTTCTACCTATAGGAGAAGATTACCCCTAGCCTAAGGATACCCAACCTTGGGTTCAAACACCTATAGGAGGACTCCTTTAATAAGATAGTTCACCACCTTACAGCCTACAATATGGAACAGCGGCACAATCTAACAATAGACAGGATTTTATTAATGTCTTCCTCCTCTACCTCCTGTTCTAGTTTAGATAAGAATTAGAAGCCAACTGTAGTAGCTCCTAAGGTTGTGTACAGCGCCAACAACTCTAAGCCTTTATATGTGAGCTCCGCAGCGCCTTAGTCTACACCCTTTATCCCCTAGCAGCCTAGTTAAACACCTGCCCCTAAAAGGCAGCTAACCCCTAGTACCTGTTACAACTGTAGTAAGCTAGGACATTTCACAAACAATTGTCCTGTACCTAGAGTCTGCAAGATTAAAGTTAAACAACAGGAACTAGAAGATAAGTTTGTTAATGCTAAAGAATTTAATCCTAATGCATATTAGGTGGGAAATAGAGACGCCTAGGAAAACTCTCTGTCCTAGGCTTAAACAAGTATAATCTAGCAGGCATAGATCTATCAAACTTGTTTAGAGGAAAACATTTCTAAGTCCTAATTGTTTTATGTTTATAGGGTGCTGGCGTCTAATTACGCTTGTTACTTGATACTAGCGCACAAGGTTTTCTTTTTCTAAATACAAAAATTGCAAAATCCCTATCCAAATCCCTTTATGTTCCTATCCAACACCTACCTTTTAAGCTTGTAGTAAAAGGGTTCTAAGACGCAATTAAGACCTACGTTTACTAATACATCTGCCTTTACATGCAAATTAACAGACGCACTATTTAGAATTGCCCTTTTGTAGTAATAGATCTTAGTTCTCAGGATTGTATTATTAGAATTAAATGGCTACGCAAATTCAAACTCCTACTTAATACAGACAAAAATTAGATTGTCTAGCCAACTAAATATCCCCTAACCTATAAGCCTTCCCCTCCCCTTATTATGCAAGTTGACTGTCCTAAGCAGGATTATAATGCTAAGGAGGATATAAGGCAAAGAGATCTCCTATAGGAACAAGACAGTTATTAACAGACCTACAGCCCCACAGTACATTGTATTTAAGGCTTACTCCAATTTCTAAAAATTAACCAAATTCTAGTCCCCTACCTTCTGCGAACACTACAAGCACTCCAAACTAACAAGAATTAGCTAGAAACAAAGACTACTCTAGTTGTTATCTAAACAGCCTTAATTACTATAATTTCTGCCAACGCCTTCTATTTTAATATAAAGAGAAAGGAAAACAAATTCTTTACAACCTCCTTGTATAAGATTAAACAGGTGTTAGAAGAGAAACAGGATGTACTTGTGGACAATCTAGATAATAAACAGTTGTTAAACAAATAACTGCTAAAAATCTATAGTTTGTATTATAATTTGTTTAATTAGACAGAGGCAGATTAGCTTGCAGAACATTACACCTATAATTACAAGATAGTGCTTACTAAACCCCTTCTAAATTACTACAGTCCCTTGTACAAGTAGAATGTAGAGGAGCTTAAAGCAACTAAGGCCTATATTATAGACAACCTTGCAAAAGGTTAGATTAAAGCAAGCAAGAGCCCTTTTGCATCCCTGTTGTTGTGTGTTTAGAAGCCTAATAGTAGTCTACGCATCTGTGTGGATTATTGCAAATTAAATGCCTTAACCTGCAAGGATTCCTATCTAATACTGCGTATAGACAAACTGCTAGCGCGACCTACTAAAGCCAAGATCTTTACTAAGGTGGATATTTGTGCAGCTTTTAACAAAATTAGGATTAACCCTGCCTCTAAAGAGTATACTACTTTTTAGAGCTAATACAGATTATATAAGTGTAAGGTCCTACCTTTTAGATTATGTAACAGCCCAGCTACTTATTAGCGTTACATAAACAACGTGTTAATTGACTATCTAGACAACTTCTGTATTGCTTACCTAGATAACATTCTAATCTACTCTAAAGACAAAGCTACTTATGTTAAATATGTTAAGAAAGTATTTAATTAACTTTGCCAAGCTGGCCTCTAGATTAATATCCTAAAAAGCGAGTTCTACGTAACCTAGACCTAATACCTAGGGTATATCCTTACTAACACTAGACTAGAAGTTGACCCTGCTAAGGTAGAAGCCCTACGCAATTAGAAAAAGCCTACTACAATTACAGGCGTAAAATCCTTCTTGGGCTTCTGTAGTTTCTATTAACAATTTGTACCTAAGTTCTCCTAAATTGCAAAACTAATCCTCTTATTGCAAAGCCCTGCAATCCCTTTTGTATAGACTTTAGAGTGTAATGCAGCCTTTAAGAAGCTAAAAGTAGAATTACTTAAGATACCTACCCTTTGCTATTTTAACCCTTTATTAGAGACTAAGGTTAAAACAGATGCCTCTAATAGAGTAGTAGCAGGAACCCTCTTGCAGAAACATGCAGACAGAAAATAGTATCCTGTAGTGTTTTATAGCAAGGTCCTGTCTAGTTTAGAACTTAACTAGAAAATACATAACAAGGAACTATTTGCAATTGTTACTGCCTTCCAACTATAGAGAGCTAAATTAACCTCTGTTACAACTAGGACCTAGGTGTATTCTAATTATTACTTGTTAAAATATTTTATAACTACTAAGGTGCTTAATTTACAACAGGTCTAATAGGCAGACGTATTAGCTTAGTATAACTTTTAAATTGTGTATACCCTAGGCAAGGATAATGCTCATGCTAATATTCTTAGTTGTTGAGAACAGGACATAGAGAATCTAAGATTAGCTTAAATTGACAACTAATTACAGGTCTTACTTAGTCCACACTAACTCAACAACTAAATTAATGCCAAATTGGCCCTAGTATACCTTAAGCAGACCACCACCTGTGTAGCTATGTTAAACACTATTTAGGGCGTAGAAGAAGCCATGTCTTTAGATTTGCTAGAGCTAATTAATGCCTTACTTTAAGAGAACTGTGCCTCCTTTAACTTAGAACAGAAACTACTGCCAAAGCAATATTAGATAGAGAACAGACTATTACTCTATAGTAACTAGTTGTGTGTCTTAGTGGACTCCCCTATAATTACTTGTCTTATCTAAGAAGCACATAACCAACTGTTATTAGCTCACCCTAGTGCCACAAAAACCTATTAGTTATTATCCTAAAGATATTGCTAGAAAGGTATAGAGGCCATGTGTAAATAATATGTTTGGAATTGCATTGCATGTTAGAAGGCACATCTAAGACAGACCTAAATCCCTAGATTAATCTATCTACTTCTAATTCCTAATTGTCTAATGCAGCACTTGTGCATTAACTTTAAAGAATTCCCAAAGGACAAATTTGGGTACAACTAGATAATAGTAGTAATCAACTAGCTATTAAAACAGGCAATTTCTATCCTATGCTACAAGACAATTAACTTACAAGGCATAGCCAACTTATTTATTTAATAGGTATATTGCTTTAGTTATACTCCTAAAACTATTATCTTAGATTATAGACCTTAGTTTGTGTCTAGTTTCTAGTCCAAATTTTGTTAGATTATAGGCACTAAAGTTAAATTGTTAACTGCCTATTACAAAGAAACTAACAGACAGACAGAAATTATAAACAAGTATATTAACTAGAGGCTGCGCCCTTTTGTATCCTTCTACTAGGACAATTAGAGCAAACTCTTGCTAATAATTAACTAAGCTTAGATATTGCTGCCCTACTTAGCTATTAGTATAACTCTGTATTATATCCTATATAGTTACGAACCTCAACAGAGTTAGGACTAGAAACACTTAGCTAAGCCTGCCACAATTACCAACAAGCTTAATTACGCCAAAGCCCTAAAATTAGCCACCTGCATGCACGCTGCTTGGGAAACAGCTAAAGTTAACATAGAAAAGGCCTAAGATTAGATGTAAACAGTGGTTAACAAACACTGTTGACTAATTAACTAGGAAGTTAGTAATATAGTCTACCTAGATACTTGCAACTTGGCAGTTTAACGTCCTAGCCAAAAGCTATCTAATAAGTAGGAAGGTCCTTTTAAGGTGCTTAAATAAGTGGGTAACTCCTATTAGTTGGAATTACCTCCTAGATTAAAGATCTTTAACATATTTGCACCCAATCTTCTATGCAAAGATCTCTAGGACCCCCTACCTAGACAAGAAGCTCTAAAACTACCTAGTATCCCTATTAACAGAGTTAAAGAATAGGAAGTAGAAGAGATATTAGCTAGCAAGTTGTATTACAACAAGCTTAAGTACAGGGTCAAATAGGTAGGCCATAATCCCAACCTAGTTTAGTATAAGGCATCTAACTTTATAGGAGCCCTATACAAGCTGAGGGCCTTTTACAATAAGTATCTAAATTAGCTAGGACCTCCTTGTGCACTTAGTCGTTGGATTAAAGCTTGGGAAGCTAGTGTAGAAGACATAGATTACTTAGAAGATGACAGAGCAGAGTAAGAGTGGAGAAAGTCCTCCCCAAAGGGCATCCTATTGTGGAGAAAAATGTTAGAAGTACATCTAGAACGCATCCAACTCACCCACTACCCTCTGCTCCATCCAACAAGTCAGCAGCTGTTGTAGAGACAGAACTATAGGATCCTTCACTCTCCGCCTCCAGACAACCATCACCCTCTGCCTCTGGACGACTACCACCCTCCGCCTCCTAACGACGACCACCCCGTCCTCCTTTTCCTTTTCCTACCCAACCACTCTAAACACCTCCTAAACCCCTGTCTTTTCCAGCGCCACCTAAAAGCCTACCCATATCATCGCGCAGTGAGGATACAAGCGTCTCCAGAGAAGATGCAAGCGTCTCTAGAGAGGTAACCCGCTAGAGCAACTGAGTGTTCAAATAATACAAAGCCACCTGAACGTCAATTGCAGAAAGCTTGGCTTCCTAACGCCTCACAACCTGGGCGACCAACACTAGTTTCCAGGCAGCTGCCTAAACAGCACTAAATGCAGTCTCCTTTACCTTACCCTCCTCTACTGCTTCCCACACCGCCAAAGCACCCTAGAGGGTCACAAACTCATCCTTACAATAGGAGGGAACCTGCAACTACGTCAACAACACTACTATGCCTACTAAATTACTAGTGATTTGGTCTAGTATAAAAATCTTACAGGGTGACATTTCTCGTTCTTGGAAACGCAGTACTAGCACTTCTTTAAGCTCACACGCCTAAAACTGTATTATACAGCCGTGCCACGCGCGAACGCACGGCAGGACTAAAGGCAAATAACCTAAAAGGCCAAGGCAGAAGCACTAGGGGGCGCGCGGAGTGGCATGTTTGAGTAGTGTGTATGTGTGTGTGTTTGTGAAGCTGCAATACAGGTCAACAATACTAAACCAACAACAATAGAAAACAGACAAAACAATACGTACGCAAGAGAAATGTATAATAAGTTAAGCAAGAGAAGAAAATAGGAAGGTAGGATTGTTGATATACTAGTGAAAAACAGTGGTTGCCCCCAACAACAACAAAATGACTCCTCTTTCACCTTAAGAAATATAAGCCTCTCATTCATCCATCAACAAGCACCCTATTTAGAGAAGAAAATGAGGTGAAAGCAATTGTGTGGTGGTTATTATAATTCTTCCACTACAACAACAAAGAATTAACCAAACAACAGCTTAGTGCTATAATTATGCATTACTAATTCTTTGTGTAATTCACCCTAGTTTTGGACGCAGTTTACAAGGACAAACAAGGGCAATTCAGACCTCACAAATATGGGACTATTTGTCTACCAGGAGGGGGGGTAGTGTAACAATTTAAACAATTGTTCTATTACATAACTAAGCCGCTCCCTGCCCAATCCTAATACAGATCCTATTCCTACCTAAACTAGTGGGACTTTGGTT
The DNA here is from genome assembly GCA_001599595.1 of Beverwykella pulmonaria. Taxonomy (NCBI): domain Eukaryota; kingdom Fungi; phylum Ascomycota; class Dothideomycetes; order Pleosporales; family Melanommataceae; genus Beverwykella; species Beverwykella pulmonaria. The sequence goes on along the minus strand of BCHH01000009.1, from coordinate 1,158,945 downwards.
CCCAACCTGCTCCCTACTTAACTCCAATACAGGCTTAATCCATATCCAAACCTGTATTACCTTAGCTCCAGACCAGCGCCTGATGCAACTCTGATACGGGTCCTTATCTAAACCTAGAGTACCTTGGCTTCGTTCTTTCTCATCTCTCTTCGTGTATATAAACCAGTCGTGTCGTTAGTTAGATCAGGCAGCTTTTGAATATCCTTTCGTACCCGGCCTATAGGTGTCAATTTAATCTTGGGTATTTCGTTCTCACTCGTGCACTCCCATATGCCTCGGTAGTGATTCGCACCCGAATCCGATCGTCCTGATATCCTGCGCCGTTACAGTTGCTCTCCTCTAGGGTGTTAGCAGCCCTATAGAGGCATATGTTATCTGCGTATCTAAAGTGTTGTCTGCCTCTAGCCTTAATTAGGTTAGCTAGGTATAGGGTGTATAGAACTAGAGATAGCAGGGATCCTTGTGGGGTGCTGCACTGCACTAGGTAATTTAGGGTAATTAATTTACCTAGCCTTACTTATACCTATTAGTTTGTAAGGAAGCTGTGTGCTATTTGCAGCACCTTAGTAGCCTAGCCCTAGGTCTTTATGTAGTAGAGTAGTTAGTTAACTAGTAGGGCGTTGAACGCCCCTTGTACGTCTATAGTAACTATTGTTACACACTTGCCTTGCGCAAAAGCCCTCTCTACATTGTGTGTAAAGTGTTATACGAGGTGAACACTTACTGGGTCCGGTCCGTACTAAGGCGGTGCGTAAGCGTAGGTGTCGTAGGATTATTCTGTGAGGTTCGAAGACGATGATATAAGACAACAGGGTGGTAAATCCAATCAATAAATTGACTAACTAACTTGCTGTATCAATCTGGGTAAGAGACAAGTGAAGTTATTTGAGTTGACTACAAAGAGCAAACATAACATAGGAAACTGTCCTCCTTATATATTTCCTCTTTTAAACATAGAATCCTAAGTCTCCCATCTTGGCGGGGGACCTAGGAGATTCCCATTCTCCCTATTCTCCCATCTTGGCGGGATCTCTGGGATCCTTTAATTCTCCCAAGTTTCCCCTTCCTTAGCAGGATCTCTAGGATCCTTTAATTCTCCTAAGTTTCCTCTTCCTTGGCAGGATCTCTAGGATCCTTCAATTCTCCCAAGTTTCCTCTTCCTTGGCGGGATCTCTAGGATCCTTCAATTCTCCTGAGTTTCCTCTTCCTTAGTAGGATATCTTCTGTCACGTGCCTCGCTTACCTGCGCGAATCCTTGCTGTTCCTTTGCGCCCGCCTGCGCGCTGTACTGCGCCTGTTGACAGGGTTAGTTCCTCATCTGCAGCCTGCATCTGTGCTACTTCTTTAAACTGTAACATTATCCCCCTCTTTAGTAGTGTTGTCCCAACACCCTTACCCTGGCTGTTCTGTCTGTGGTTGTCTAGGTATAAAGGTGCGTTGTCCTGCTTAGTAGATTCCTGTTCCTGTTTGTCCTGTCCTGACTATGCCTAAGGTCCTAAAACTAAAACCAACTTTAACTAAGAACTATCGCGCCCGCGCTAAACATATTTGTGTCTGCAGTACTAAAATGTTGTCTAGTTGCGCTTGCTGTTAGAAAGAGAAATTGCGTTGTTTTGTTAACACTYGCTCTAGGGAGTGTGCTAGTTGTATTGCAGTCTATGCAAAATGTAGCCTGTAGGTGTCTAAGGAAGAGTGGGAGAAAGTGCAGGTGGAAAAGCGTGCCACTTGGCTTGCCCTTCTAAAGGTGGAGGCTAAGGCTACTTGTCTTTGCTTAGCTCTAGCTAAGGTTGAGGAGCGTGAACAGTTGTTTGCTGCGCATAATTTAAAGGTTGCCAACGCCCTAGATCCTCTGCTAAAAACGTCTAGTACAGCTTCTACTACTGCTTCTAAATTACTGCTAATTAAACTATTATTAACTAACCTAGGCTAGTTACAGGCTAATTCTTTTTCTTTTGAGCTTTCTTCCTTCCTCGCCAATCCCGTGCTGTTTCTGTTAGACTATTTAGATCTCCTGCATCTAGATGCTATTGGTGGTATTCCTTTACTAATTCCTTGCAGTTTGTGAGATTCTGTTTTAGTTCCTATATGTTCTAACTGTCTAGCTATCCTTGCTATTTTACCAAGTATTTCTACTAACGTCTAAACTTCTTTAGGTCCTTAATTAATTTGACCTTATAGTCCTTATCTTTAAGTTCTAAGCTGGTTTCTAGTTTGGCGTATGCTAGTGCTAGTTCTAGGAGTAATTTATAAAAAACTAGATGTATGCAGGTATCCTTTGGTAGACCTAGTTTGTAATTTACTAGTTCCCTAGTCTCTAAGACTTTAAATAGTCCTACTTAGAGATTGTCTAGTTTGCTGCATAGTCTTCTAGTTTTTAAGTTTTTCTATAAGAGGAAAACTCTATCCCCCTCTTTAAAGGTTAGTCCCTTAATCCTTTTTTTGTTGGCTAATTTAGATGTTGTAAGGTTCTGTTAAGCTATATTCTTGCTTAATTTGTTGTGTAGTTCTAGGAGTCTCTTGGCTTTGTCTGCTGCATTTGCGTGTAGACTCTCTATGTCTTTTAGATCTTAATAAGCAATTGGCTTATATCTGTAATTTGCGTAGAAAGGTGAGTATTTTGTTGTGCTTGACCTTAATCTATTATACGCTAGTTGCGCTGTTAGCAGGAGTTCAACCTAGTTGTCCTGCAGCTTGTTAACGTACATCTGTAAGTATTGTTCTAATGTTTGGTTTGTCTGTTCTGTTTGCCTGTCTGTCTAGGGGTAAAAGCTAGTTAATAGTTTCTTCTTTGTTCCTAGTTTRGCTAACAGTRTGCTCTAATACTTAGATGTRAAGAGCTTGTYRCAATTAGTTATAAATTTRTCTAGYATACTGTAATTTGCTGTYAGCGTTCTYRTRACTTTGTATRCTAATTCTTCTGCTAATATCTCTTTRCTTGTTAGTATAAAATATGYRTACTTAGTTAATYAATCTAYAATTACYAGTATTGCGTYRCATAACTGTTGTGAGCTAGGTTCTACTAATTTTAGGAGCTTTACTATAAAGTCTATTGTAACACTRCTCTATAGCCTTTCTRCTAGCTRTAGTAGTTGTAGTAGTCTATAGGGCTTGTGTTRTTGTAGTTTGTTCTTYAAACATTCTATACAGTTCCCTACTACTTGTTCTACTACTTGTTGTAGTTTTAGAATTGTGTAGTCTTTTGCTATTCTTTGTACTGTTTTATTAATTCCTAGGTGTCCCTATGCTTTTAACTTGTGCATGTCCTATATTAATTCCTGTTGCAATCCTTTGGCTACATAGGGTCTTAGTCTATTTGCTAGGTTCTTGCAAAATCCTTCTATGTCTTGAGTTGTTTGCTGCCCTTTGTGCAAAATGTATTCTTAGTACGCGTCTTGTACTCGCTGTTGCTAATTATCTGTAATTGTTACTGTGGTCATAGCAATTGTTGCTATTTGTAGTTGATTGTAGGTTAGGCTACTATCCTGTTCTTTCCTAAGAACCGCATCATGCGTAGTAGGCCTATCTGTTTCCTTTAAGTCCGCTTGCCTGCTTAGAGCGTCTGCTGCTCTGTTTAATGTTCCAGCGCGATAATAGATCTTGAAATTGTAGTTTGCTATTGTTTTAGACCACCTAACTTGCCATTAATTTAACTTTTTAGTTGTTGTGAAACTGGTCAAATTCTAATAGTCTAAGTATACTTTAATCTGTTGCTTAGCTCCTGCTAGCTGTGGGTCCTATGTTTTAAAGGTGTTAATTACTGCTAGTAATTCCTTATTATAGACGTTATAGTTTAGTTCTGCTCTAGAGAACTTCCTAGAGTAATAGTATACTAGTCTCCATTTCCCATCTTCACCTTTCTGTGAGAGTACTACTCCTAAGGCGTAGTCTAATGCATCTGTTTCTACTCTTGTAGGTTTTGTTAGATTGTGCATTTGTAGCATAGGTGCTGTAGTAAACACCTTCTTTAGTTCCTAGAAAGCTTGGAGGGTGTCTCCCTCAATTTCCTTACTTGTCTAACTTATACTTTTCTTTGTCAACTCTGTTAAGGGTGCTGTTATCTTAGAGTAGTTCTTAATAAACTTCCTGTAGAAGTTTGCAAATCCTAAAAAGGACTGTATGTCTTTTACTGTCTTAGGAGTTAGCTAATCCTGTACAGCTGCAACCTTCTTTTTATCTATAGCAATGCCTTCTCTAGAGATAATAAATCCTAGGTATTCTGTTTTTGTGACGTGGAACTCACATTTGTCTAGGTGTAGGAACAAGTTTTATTTGTTAAGCTTCCCTAGAACCTTGTTCACGTGTTCCTTATGTTCTTCTAGACTTCCCCTAGAGTACACTAGTACATTATCTAGGTATCCTGTGCAGAATATATCTAAATATTTATATAGCGTGTTGTTAATTAGCGCTTGAAACGTTGCTGGCGCGTTTGTCAACCTAAATGGCATGACTGTATACTTGTATAATCTATATTAAGTTTTGAATGCTGTCATCTATTCTTGTCCTTCTTTTATCCTAACTTTGTAGTAACTGTCACGTATATCTAATTTTGTAAACTACTAAGCTCCCTAGAGTTAATCTATAAGCTCCTGTATTAGGGGTAAAGGGTATCTGTTCTTTCTTGTAACCTAGTTAAGCTGTCTGTAATCTACACAGAGTTATAGCTTTCTGTTTTTCTTTAGTACAAACAGTATTAGTAAAGCTATCTTGCTTTGGCTTGGTCTAATGTATCCTTGTTTTACATTCTTCTTAATATATCTTTGAAGTTCTTTGTGTTAATCCTATAACAATAGGTACATTAGTCTAGGGCGCAGCTTTGCGCCATCCTCTAGGATAATCTTGTAATCCTAGTCCTTGTGTTCTAGTAGAAGATCTTCCTTGTCTTCTCTAAATAGTCCCTTAAATTTCTAGTGTGCTTTAGGGATTATAGGTGCTGCTCTAGTTGTCTCAACCCTAGCTTCCCTAACCTATATTATTCCTACTTTTCTAGGGTTCTTTCTGTAGGCCTGTTCTAGCTTGTAGGCAGAGTGTGAGGGTTTTCGTATGTAGGAAGCTTGAATGTAGGTGTACGATTGTATTGAGACGAATCCTTGAGGATGACTCAGGATCGTCGAGAAGACTATATACTCCTGCGCGGTCACGTGATCTCTGATCACGTGATCCCAATCCAAGTCA